>NTPY01000935.1:673161-693593 GCA_002922825.1 Brachionus calyciflorus | reverse complement strand
TTTAGACTGAAACATAAATTAGACCAAAGTCAACTAAAACTGTTAATATTTCTTAAAAAAAGAGTCTTATAATAATTGATTCTGAAAAAAAATAAAAAAAACAATTTTATTAAAAAAAATTAAAATAAACATTTACTTTCTATTTACAAATATAAAACAACAAGGCCTCACCAACCAACAACAAAAAATACTTACAAAAACAAGACAACTATTTAAGAGCTGTTTTTAGAACAGACGTTGGATAAAAGAGCGTAATCAACGGAATTAAAGAAGTTGTAAAAATATTAATAATTCTAAATATTTGAATTAGATAATAATAACCGGTGTTATTGTTAAAACCATTAATGACATTTCTCATACTAGCTAAACTTAAAGCAACAAAACTAATTATTAAACAAAAATTAATAGCTAAAAATTGATTGGCAAATTTTGTTTGAGTTCGTTTACACGAACGAAATGTTCTATTTGAACCGTTAGTTTGATTAAAACTTCCCGTCACTTGTGTTTCCGATTTCAAAACAACTTCTAAATTTTTATTTGTATATACCACTGAGCTCGGATTTTCTTTATTAACAAAACCATAATTGCTCGTACTTTCCTCATTGCGAAATTTCTTACACAAACGAATTTTTTTGCCAGTAAGTCGACGAGACATGTATCGCAATCTTCGATAAATTAGAATGTAAATTATTATGACACTTAGAGTAGGTAAAGCCATGCCAAATGTCACTGTTACCATATAATAATTTAACGATTGTTTAAAAGTCTTAGAATGTCCATCAAAACAATTATTTGTACCATATGTATTTTCAAATATAAATTTACAAATAAATGCAATGACACTTGCTATAATCCAAATTAAAAAAATCGAAAATGAAATGAATACATTCGATTTGTTGATTCTCTTAAATAAATTAATGTAATAAACGGCTATGAATCTGTGTATAGACACCAGGAGTATTGAATAGTAACGTAGAAATTTGAATACAGACCAAAAGAATGAAGCTATTAAGCAAACAAAATGGCTTAGACTTTGTTTAGCAAACGATGGCTTTTCGGATTTGATAAATAGAATATAAATAAGACAATACAAAAAGTTTGCTAGAATAAAATGATTAATGAATATGTAGGACTTGTAGCGAAGCTTCTTAAATTTGATTAGAAATATAAAATACATTAAATGGGTTAGAAATGAGAATATGCGCTGGCTTGTGTCTAAATAGAATAAAAAAATTGTCAAACGTTCTTGTAGACATAATGTTTGATTTTTTTCATGCATCTAAAATTAAATTTTTTTTTATTTGGCAAATTAATTTAATTTTTGAAAATTTTGAATCTTGTTAAGAACATCAATTATCTTGGAGCAAAAATTCCTTTGAACTTAAGAAGAAACTTAGAAATTTCAAAAGAAATACTTAAGAATTTTCTTGAGGAAAAAATATTTTTAAGAATACTCTTTAAGATCGTATACGAAATTAAAAAATTCTTTTTTTTATTTTAAAATTCAAAAAAATAGTCAATTAATAAAAATTAACCAAAAATAAACTATTTTCTTAATAGAATCTTAAATGATCTTCTTAAGATTTCAACGAAAATATTTACAAAATTTCTTAATAATATCTTATAAGATAATATCAAGAACTTATTTTATGATTTAAGAATAAGGGCTGTCCCTAAAATCCGGACACGGACAGCCGGACACGGAATTTTGCCTATCTAAAACCCGAACACGGACCAAAAAACTAGCACACTAAAATCCGGACACGGATCTGTATTTACTAAAATCCGGACACGGACAAATAGAAAAAATTTTTAATATTAAATTGTAAAATACGGAGTTTTATTAAAACGAAGGAAGTAAAAAACAACAAAAAAATTTATAACATTTTAAATTTAAATTTTTTAAATCTTTTTGGACTTATTTTTTGATTTGGCATCTAAAATGAAAAACAAAATAGAATTCACTTTTTAAGTAAAACTTTGCCATGCAACAAAAAATCAATATTTAGAACACTTGCCGTGATAGATTCTGCGGTGACTAAATAATGATTTTTAGTTTGATTCCAAACTCTAATTTTTAACAATTGCATGAATTTTTTAAATTTATTATTTTTAAATTCCGTACTTTAATGTTTAAAAAAAATCAGTCCGTGTCCGGATTTTAGTGTTTAAAAAAAATTCCGTGTCCGTATTTTAGACATAGTTATTCCGTGTCCGGATTTTAGTATTTCAAAAAAATTCAGTCCGGGTCCGGATTTTAGATAGGTAAAATTCCGTGTCCGTGTGTCCGTGTCCGGATTTTAGGGATAACCAAGAATAAGCAAAGATTTTTCATCTGAAATTTTATAAGATCCATTACCAAAATTATAAGATCTTGATAGGATTTTTTTTTAAAATCGCTCTATGGATCGTATTTTCATAATTAAAATTAATTTTCATAATTAGCTTGTCGCCTTCGAAACGCTACTTTATTCATAACAAAAATTTAAAAAAGTTAAAATGAAAAAAATTCAATCAGACTAACTAAGCTCTTTTGGATAACTAATAGCTTAAGAGAACTGATAACTTTGTTAAAAATAGGGCTTTGAAAATCTTTCAAAGACAGAATACGAATTTTAGATTTTTTTTATGGTTTACTCTAAATCTGAAATTTATACGAACATTAAGTGGGTGAATTTCTCAAAGACTGTTTCTAATTTATTATAAAAAAACTCAGAAAAAAATCTTTTTTTTTCTTAGTATGGGTTCAAATATCTTGAATATTAAAACAACATTTTACAGAATAATAACGACCTTCATTTTGATGAGAATTGATTTTTGTTTTAGAAATCTGCTTTAGACAACAAACCCTCTTAAAAATTGATAAATTTTGAAATTTGTTTATTTGTTTGGAATCCTTTGTTTTTGCTAAATTAATGAGATTCTTAAAAAATTGGAGGTCTAATTTTTCAAATCTCTTATAAATTAAAATTCTTAAAAAATTAAGAGTAAAATGAAATCCATATTTTTAACCGAATAAAACAATCTTAAACGTATAAACACTTTATGTAAATCCTAGATGATGAAAGGTATTTCAAAAATTTACAATTTTAACAGGCTCAATTTTAGTGAAGTGATCGTTATATTTTAATGAGTGTTTAATGTTATGTAAAAGGAAGTGTAAATCAACGCAACTCTTATCATATAATTGATATCACTTGTCAAATAAATAAGATTTATTTCAGATCTACGAAGATTTTTTAGATTAACGAATTTTCAAACATGAAATTTTTAAATTAAAACAAAACTTTTTGTTCAACAAATTTGATTAAGAAAAAAATTTAAATTGAATTAAAAGCACACCTTTAAAATTACTTTTTCCCCTTAAATAATGATACAAGAAAAATTTGACTCTAATGCAAAAAATATCGCTTTTCATATTTATCAATTTTTTTCTTTGAATTTAAAAATTAAAGGAAGTTATGATTGTTTAAAAAAATTTTAAAAAAGATGCTATTTAGAAAATTTCCTAGACGCTGATTAATCATTATTTTTTTAAAGTATTTTCCAGAAAATTCGACAGAAAAAAAATAGATTTTTTTCGTCTAATGACGTAAGAATTAATTAAACGCTGATGATCCTAATTAATTGATATAGGTTTTAGGCGTTTCAATTCTAAAAATAATTTAGATATTTTTTTTTCAGGAATAGATTTTATTTTTTTTTTAAATCTAATTTGAACACTTTTGATCGTTTTTTTTTAAATGTTTATGCTGTCACCCGTTACTTACATACTCTCAAATTTCTATAAATAAAATTAATCATAAAACCGTAGAAAAAACAAATTTTTTTTCATTGGTAAAAAGTCGTAGTAATAAAAATTATATTTTGACTTTATCAACTCAAAACGTAATACTCTAATCGAAATTTGACATTAATTTACTGGTAAACATTTTTTTATTTGATTTTTTTTAATCATTAAAATAAATTTTTGATTTTTTAAAAAATTTGATTCTGTTGATAATTTTCTGATTTTTTTTTCATTTAAGTTCAAACAAAATGAAATTAAAAATAAAATTAAATCAAATGAGCTTTAATTTTTTCCTTTAACCTTCAAAGGATTAATATATTTCATTTAGCATTTTGCTCCTACATTCAAATTTTAAAAATTGCTCTAAAATAAAAAAAATAATTATTCCTAAAATTTTTGAAAGAATATTAAATAGAAACTGTCAAACTCGAATCAAATTAGAAACAAAATAAGATATTGGTAGAAAAGGCGTATCATTTTAAAATCTGCCTAAGTACTTATTTGGCAGTATACAGTGCATCTACAAAATCCCCAGGATCGTTCAAATTACCTTTTTTTACGTAATCTTTGGTGAGCTTACATTTTCTTACGTAAATATTAGTCGGTAAGAAAATGTAAGCTTACGTAAAATTACGTAAAAAAAGGTAAAACCTCTAAAAAATGCTTACGGACAAAAAAGTGAGAATTTCCGTTAATAAAATTAAGAATATAGATTTTTTAAAAAGTTTTAGTTGTAAAAGTCCCATTTTATTCCTTACCTTATTTTACATTTTCTTACGTAAGAAAATACAATTGTTGGTACAATTACAAAATTGGTAAAATATGGTAAAAAAAGGTAAGATAATCTAAATTTCTTTACTAAACAAGAAAACAAAGTTAAAAGTTCAATCAAAAAATTAATAAACATACATTTTTATCTCTTGGTGCATACTAATCTAATCTTGTTTTGTATACCAATAAAATGAACTAATATATCTCTTTTTTAAATCCTAATAAATAAGTGTCAGTAAATTTTAATTTTTTGTATGGAAGTTTTAATGATGATGTTTGATTCACTAAAACTTCAAATAAAATAATCTAAAAAGATATTCATTCTGGTTTAATTGCTTTTAGTGGAAAAAAGAAAAATGGACCTAAAAAAAACTAAGTAGTAAATTCATTTTTAATTTTTTTTAGATACAGTTTTTTTTTGTATCAAGGGAACTAATTCAAAAAAGAATTCTTTTTGTAAGAAATATATTCAAAGTGCATGACACAAGGAGAATATTGTCAAAAGTGAATTGATCAATCAAAAATCTAAAATGTTTTTATTCTTATTTCGTTTTCTTTCGTTTAGAGAAAATATAATATCTGCAAGGAACGAGCAAAATAATTAGAATAAATGAATTTTTAAGGATAGAATAAATGCTCACCATGTGGTGGTAAGGAGAAATTCAACAACAATGAAGAGAAGAGATGAACCTGTAAACTGAGAGATGGCGTGTGGTATTACATGATCAATCAGTTTTAGGTACAAAAATGTCTTAATAATATAATTATATTTTAAATTTAATTAAAAATAAAATTTTTTTTTCTAATTTTTTTTAAAGAGAATTTTTTTTTCGAAGGAGGAAAAAACGGATGCGAAAAAAAATTCAAATAGATTTAGCTTTTCTAAAGCTCGACATTTTTCATTTAAGGATTTTTATTAAATCTACTAGACATTAGCTTTTTGTAATTTTAGTGTCGTTTATCTTACTTTACTTCAGAAAAAATTTGGTGACATTATACTTAAGTTATTTTGTAACATTCCTGAGAAAATTTTATATAAATGTTCCATTTCTCAATGAGGTCTTAATAATTTAAAATTGTTTCATCAAAAAAATCAATTGATTATATAATTTATATTACTAAATTTTACCAAGATAAAAAGATATTTAGGTTTTACAAAAGCTAATTCGGTTTTGAACTCTCAAAAATTAAAATTGAAAAAAATTGAAAGAATTTCTTGTTTTTAGGTAAAGTAGCAAGACATCATAAAAAGTATTTGATGCTAAAATTTTGAAATTAATCAGAAATGTTCCATTAATAAGTGGAAAATTACTTAATATTTAGCACAAAAATTACAAACAAAATTCACATTAAAACATTTCTATTTTCTTTGTCTATTAATTAAAATTTCTCTCATTCGAAATTGTTCTCAAAAGCTCATTTTTTAACTTAAGAACCCCAAGCAAAAAATGTTCTCAATTAAAATAATTGATTTTTAAAGGTCTATAAAAATTTTTAATATTTTCTTATTATGTAATACTTATTGGAAAAATTCATTATCAAACATTAACAAAAAATTATAAATGGCAAAAAAGATTTATATTAAGATAAATATCATAATTAAAACACTTGCTTTTCCAAAAGCTTTTAGATCAATATAAAACTTACAATTTAAAAAAAATGTTTATTAAAATTTATGATTATTTGAATTAGACTCTATGTGACCTGGTTTTAGAATTTTTTTAGATTTTTAGAAAAAATTTTTTTCTTTAAAAAACTTAAAAATTGGTGTTTCCGAGCCAACATGTCAAAATAAATAATTTAACTAAAATAATTTGATACTGATAATTTGAGTTATAATTCCAAACTTCTTTGAAAATAATTTGAATGAATGATAATCAGCTTTTAAAATAATGTTAACAAAATTTTTTTTAAGTCTCCTACTATCATTTATTTACGGAAAAAGTACGGAAAAATTACGTTTTAATTCGTTACGATCTTAATCTTATTATTTTATCTTGATAATCGATTTTTATTGAAATTTCTTTTATTTTAACTCTGCAATAAAAATGATTTGAATTTAGGGTTAAGAAAAATCAGATGATACATTTAAAAAACCGTTTTAAAAAAAGTCAAATTAGTTCCTCTTTTTGTTTAAGAAATGACTGGTTAATTATTTTCTTTAAGAATTTATTGAAATATATTAATATTTGAGCAATGAAGGAAAAATAATTAAGATCTTAAATTTCACTTTCAGTCACGAATTTTAAATTTCTAAAATTTCACCAACATCCTCGTACAATTTTTTAATTAAAATGTTTTTTTTATCGCTATATGGGTTGTATCTAGAACTTTACCTTGAAAAAGACTTAAATGGCATTACTTATTGTAAATTTTTAAATAGAAAAAAAAATTTAGCATTAAGAATTTATAAAATATATCAAAATATTCATTATTTTTCAAGCATCTCTCTAAAATTAAAACCTTAAATATTGTCTAAAATAAATATTTTAAAATTGCGAATTTTTTTAAAAATATTTCTTTGTCACCTTATATTTGACGCTTTAAAATTATCCGTTTTAAGCAAGATTTCTCGAATTCAATTATATCAATTTTAATCCTATTTACAATAGATTTCTGTCTTAGAAAATTTCCAATTAATTTAAAAAGGAAGTATATTTTATCAAATTTTCAATGATAGATTCAAATTACTTTCTCGATTGTCAATAGTCTGATTAAAACCGACATTAATATTTTTAAAATTAATTTTCGGAATGGTCGAAAATAACTTTAGTCAACAAATTTAATAAAAATATACACAAATTTTATTAATTAAAACAAAAATTTTTTAAAAATAAACAATATTAAATTAGAATATTAATTATAATTAAATAAAGCATTTTATGGATCAATGGGGACATAAAAACAATGGATGGTATGAAGGCTACTATTGGGATATACCAAGCAATAGAAACGGGTCTGGTCGATAGTGTTATCAGGTGTTAACATAATATGTTATCATTGAGGGTCATACTGGTTATGTTAACATTCTGATAACTAAATAGTTATCAACCTATTGCGTTATCATTATATATTTAGATATACTTATATGTTGTCATGATAACGATATTGTTATCAATCAACTTAAAATGTTATCATTGCTTTGTTAATGTTATCACGAAAATGTTTTAACGGCATAAAATATCTGTCTTAATCGATAAAATAAACTAGACACTCATTCTTTACTTACAGATTCTTCAAAATTCATTTAAACAATATGCCGCAACTTGCGGCCACTGGATCGCCAAAATAGATTTTCGCAAGAGATAGGGACTCGTTTTGAGTCTCGAAGAAAGAGGTTAAAAAAATTTCTTTTTTTTTAAGGAACTCGAGTCTTTAATACTTAAGTCGCTACTTCGAAGAGGATTCTAAGTCTTTTATTTCGAAGACTCAGAGTCAGACTTGGATCTTTAAAAAAAAGAGAGTCTATATCTCTGGTTATGGATGTCTTGAAATCCGCGGGCAAAAAAAAGATAATTTTATAGAATAAGCGATTTTCTGCTATAATTTTTTCCTTATTTTTCGTTTTTCCGCGTTGTGCTTATTTTTGTAACGAAGGATATTTTTCATGAAAATTTTCATTTATTCGAGATTTTACCTTTCGAGGTTTAATATCTATCCATGATTTGAGATATTTACAATTCATATCATTATATTTTGTTATCATCGTTATTAAAAGGTTATCAATTTAATTTTTTTGTTATCATTGTTTGTTTTTAGTTATCATTTTTGATAGCGAAATAGGTTGATAACTATTTAGTTATCAGAATGTTAACATAACCAGTATGACCCTCAATGATAACATATTATGTTAACACTTTATAACACTATCGACCAGACCCATAGAAACGGCTTCGAATCTAGTCATGAGAAAATAAAATCTGCTTTAGAAGGTAAGAGATTGGGATTATTTGAATTTTTGAATGAATGTCGTGAGAAACTAATACAATTTTGGTCTCAAATAAGATCCACAAAAATCAAAACTATCAATCCAGAAACAAACGAAGAAATAGATAAAGACAACGTAAATGTCAATGATTTTTCTTGAGAGCCTATCATTTATAAGCGCCTTCAATTTTGAAAACGCCAAACTATAGTAATAGAAAAAATTT
Source organism: Brachionus calyciflorus (assembly GCA_002922825.1). Classification (NCBI taxonomy): domain Eukaryota; kingdom Metazoa; phylum Rotifera; class Eurotatoria; order Ploima; family Brachionidae; genus Brachionus; species Brachionus calyciflorus. The sequence goes on along the minus strand of NTPY01000935.1, from coordinate 684,881 downwards.
TGTTTATTTATTCTTTAATATTTTTTAATAATCAAGAACTGTGTAGATTTTGTTAGATCCCTACTATTTATTTACGCTTAAAATGTCAGCTATTTTTTTTTAAAAAGCTTTTATATTTTTTAATTTAAAAAAATAAAAGCTAATTTTAATTGTACAATGTTCATTTGAAAATTTGATATTTATCCGAATTAAACTTATTCTTCAAAAAAAAATTATAATTTTGAATAATTAAAAATTCCAATTATTGTTGATTGTTAAACATTAACTGTCAAAATATTATTAAGTATTCAACGAGATTAAGGAGAAAAATAAAGGAATTAATTCACGTTAATCTTTGTCTGAACAAAAAATAATGTCTTGATGATCATTAATTTATTTGAAAAAAAAATAATTTTATTTTGAATACGGAAACTTTATGGTAAGCTAAGTAGAAAACTTACTAAGTAAAACAAAATAAATAAGTAATTGAAATTTGAATAAATCAACTTTACCTAAATATCATTCTGAATTTATTAAAGTCTTCTGGATAGAATATAATAATTCCGCTTTCAAATATATACTTCTTTCACAAAAAAGATCTGAAAAATGATTAAATTAAAAAAGAAAAATAATTCCAAAATTATCACACGCCCTTCATTAAAATTGATTTTCTTTTTCAGTTAGAAATTTGAATATTTTAAAATTTAAAAGCAGTAAAAAAAATAGAGCTTAGAGAAATCATTTTTGAGTGATTCTTTTATCAAAAAAAAGTCTTTTGGTTGAAATCTTGAAATAAGTCAAAAAATAAAAAAGAAGGTTATTTTTATGGAATTTCTTATGATATATTCAAGCTCTTAAGACGTCTATTGATTTTGAATTATAAGTAAGTTACAGAATAAATAGAAAAATTTTATTAAAACAAATTTGCTGACTTTTTTGATTTATAATATTTGAATTTGTTTCAAATTAGATTAAAATTTTTTTTACAATAAATGACTTGCGCACTTACTTAAAAAAACACACAAATTAAACCATGTTTATTTGCAGTTTTAATTAAATTATTAAAAACTAAGTGTCTTTTTATATTTTGTATTTAAGAAGTTCAAGAAAAACAAGGAAAAAAAACACTTGAGGAAATATTAACTAAAGAGGATTTTTTTACATAAATCCAAATAATATCAAGAAGCATTTTTTAAGGTTTAGTCATGTACCCAAAACATTTCTAAATCATTTTATTTGCTGTTAAAACCCTAGAGATTAAGTTATTCTTTATAATCGGTTAAAAATCTTTTAAGACTGGTGTATGTTCATTAATCAGTAAAATGTCATAAATAATTTTTTAACTTCCTTATTCTTAATTTAAAATTTATAACTGTTATTATGGATTAAATTGTCAAATATACTTTTTTTTGTCTAATCAAAATTTAAATGCTAATAAACTGAATTTCCTTTTTTTTGTCTGAAAATAAATAAGAATTAAAGGGTCTGTTAATTAATTTTCTTAAATTGTCATATAGTTTAATTCAAAAACCTTCTTAAAAATTAGAAAACATTGAAGTCCTTAGTAAAACAGTTCAAGATTACATGCATACTTTAAGAGCCTTTTGGTATATAAAGTTTGATTCCAAAAAATAATGAAAAGATGTTCCTTAAAATAAAACAAATCTCTTTTTTTCTTCTTGAAGGACCAAAGCAGGTTTAAAAATTGTTTGGTTTAAGTTTGAATGTATCATTTCAAAAGAGGCTGGTATTAGATATGAGTGTATTGAGGTCGAATAGATGGAGTCAAGTTGTTTATTTCCGGTAAATGCTTCATAGGAATATGATGTATTGCATTTTTTAATCATGAGAGTTATGTACAAAATTTCATTTGTTTTGGATGCTTACTTGATTTTTTTTTTGAAAACAAAAAACGACAAACATTTTGGAACACCCGTTATCTAAGTACAATCCAAAACAAAATTAACAAAATATGAACAATGTTTGAGCATTGTGAAAACAGATTCAAAACAGTTATAGCCGTAATAAAACCGATACAATACATAAAAATTTAAAACATGATTTAGCAAAACATTAGGAAAACATAAATGCTTTAAAGATTATTTTCAGAAACATTATTGTGTGTATGTTTTAAAATGCACTGTGTTTAGATTTTGTTTAGATTCTAATAAGCACACTTTTCTTATACTAACCAATCTATATTTTAACATTTAGAAATAAAAGATAAGTTGAATCGAACAAAAAAATTTTTTTTCTTATTTTACGACAAAGAGACGAGAAAGATCTTTAGATCATAAAAAATACACCCTTTGGGATTGTTAAATCTAAAGAAAATACGAGCTGAGAGTCTAATTTTCTTTTAAATAATTTTTTCGCTGATTTCAAAGTTATTGGGATTTATTCCATCCAGATATTATTTTTTTTAAGAATAATTAAATTTGAAAATTGTTTATATCATCCGGATGCTTAAGACAAGATAAGACATACCTGATTTTAAAAATTAATTGCATTTCTATTTTTATCATGAACAACTTGACTCAAAAAAAAAGAGTAGAAAATCAACTGATATTATAAAAATTTAAGATTGTGGGATTTTACATTAAGCTTTGGGTGCTAATCTACACTTTGGTGAAAATTTTAAAGATTCACGCCAGAAAAAAAATCAAATTAAGTTTAACTCTTTCTTACCATAAGAAGAAAACATGATTTCTAAAATTTAAATCAATCTTTTTTTTTCAATTATTTTTTTTGAATTATATTTTCAAGTAGAGAAAATTAGGAAGTTGAAAATGAAATCATCAAAATATATTTGCTTTGATTAAAATGCTCATTTTTAAAGTAAATATGGAAATAATTAGTTTTTTTTTCCAAAAATTTTTATTAATTCTTAGTTGCATATTTTTCCATTTATTTTATTTTTTTCTTGAAGTGTTTTATTTATTTGGATTTGATTAGTCTTTTCTTATAAAGAGTTTTTAAAAGGAGCCATTTTATTTTTATTTCCAAATGTGGAAATTTAATTAAATAATTAAAAAAAACATTAGGCAGTTAATCTTAAAATTATTTTATAGACTGTTTTTTGATCAATATTTAGAGATTAAAATCAGTCCTAAAGAACGAAATGACAAACGAAGCAGGAAAGCTTTTAATACAGTCTCGAAGAAAATATCTAATCAAATACACGAGATTTAATTGTGTTCAGAATAATTTTAAATTTTTAAGAAAAAATGTTTTTTAGTCTAACAAATGTCTGAGGTTGATTTTCATTTCTTTTTGCTGAAATTGTTTATTTGAAATGAAAATATTTTTGCGAAATCTTTTAAATTGAATAATCTTACGAAAACAAATCTTGAAAATCTTGATTAAAAGAAACAAAATTCACTGGCTAACAAAAAATCAGATTTTTTAAAACACGTTACAGTGCTGTCAGGTTACGTTGAATTCATGTGGCTCTCGGTGTTATATTGAGTAAAGCACCTATCTTATCCAGATTAGAGACGTCGAAATGCTACTTTCCTTTACTTAAATTTTATACTTACTTCTCCAAATTTGGAGATTAATTCTATTCAGTAAATAAATAAAAGTGAAGCAGTTAAAATCGAAACTTCGAAGCTGATAAATTTGCTTAAAAAAAAACGATTTCCAAAATTTTTTTTCAGGAAAAAACTTTAGAAATAAAAATTGATTGAAAATAAATTATAGACCGATGTATAATTAATTTTTTTAGAAAAAAGGCCGAATTTTACTATTTTCTCAAGCGCTTTTTTTCCAAAAAAAAATTGGAATTTTTATTTACCGAATTTTTCTTAAATTATGGATAATTTATTATTTATCCATATTGATGCCGCATCTATTATTAAGGACGAACAGAAATTTAAAAATTTTTTTAAATTCCTAAATTTTTATTAACCATTTTTTTAATTTCTGTTCGTCCTTAATAATAGATGCGACATCAACATAAATTTTTTGATTAAACAGGCTCTTAGGAGTTTAGTGCTTCTCGTTTTTTTACTTATTCTAAGCATAGCCTTTATCAATTTTGATTCAAGTGTTTAAAGCGTATTAATCTGGGTTTTATTGATTAAAAGGTTGTCAAATCCATAATAAAGCGTTAGAATTATATACGTTTAATAGAAGCAGAGCTAAACTCCACTCGATTTACAGTCAGACGGATAACCATACTGTTTCAACCTCTTAAAATCCATATTAAACAATTTGGTTCAGCTCTTTAAGTGTTCTCTTTTATTAAAAGTTTCATCAATCCACATCCCTAAGTATTTAGTCATTTAGACTCTTTTAACCTCTTGATTCTTAAACATGATTATTTATCTCTATTATCTTTAAATTGTTTACTAAACATAACCATAAAATGTGTCTTATTTTGATTGAATTTAATCTGATAATTTCTAACAATTCATTAATTTCATCTAGACTATATGCTATTAGGATCACATCATCAGTAACTGATGATGTATCTGTCTAACTTTTTTTTACCGTACTGATTATCAGTATAAAATATGTTATTAGTTGTTTTAGCATCTATTTTGATTCCAGTTACAAGTCTGTTTAGCAGTTCACCAAGCTTATTAAATGTAGATTTTACGAATTTAAAAGTTATTGAAAGTGGTTAATAAAACATCAAAGATAAAAAAAAGGGATTGTTTAAAGGACTGGTTTCATTTGAATACAGTCAGCATGATCAACAAGTTCAAGACCTAATTTTAGAAAATATTAGTATCTTTTCAAGAGTTTAACACAATTTACTGTGATTTACAAATTTATCGCAAAAAATACGATCTCATTTATGTAATTTTTATTATGAGATAAGGGAAATCTAAAGAAAAATACTTCTAAAGTTTAAATGAATTCAAAAAATTTTTTTATTTTAAAATATTTTGAAAATAGGGACCTATTTTACTTAAATTATATTTTTTTCGAAACTTTGTAAATGAGTCGACATTTCTTGATATATTTTTATAAAATTTAAAGTGCATTGGCTTAAATAAAGCTTAATTAAATAAATATTCAGATTATATTTACAAAAGGAAAAAGAACATATCAAAAATAAATAAAAAACTCTTTTTTACCAATCTATATTCACTCAAAACTAGTACAAACATTTCAAGTTTAAGGCAGTGATTATGTTAAAAATTTTGTTTAAAAAAAATAAAATATATTATTTCAAGTAGAGAAAAACAAGTTTTTATTTTTTAATTAGAAATTTAAAAAAATAATCATCTTAAAGTAAAAGATTCAATATTTACTTTGAAATGAATAAATTGCTATACAAAATAACTCAGACAATATGCAAAAATTTCAAATTGGGTCTTACTTTTTTCACCGTAAAACTATTAAATTTAAATAAATTTAATAATAATGAAAACGAAATACTTTAAACTACTATCAATTTCGAAAATAAATTATAGAAAAAGAATACGATATGGGATCAAATTTACGTCAGGGATATTTATAATCTTTATTTTAGCATTGTTTATTTTAACTGTTAGAGTTCATTTTTTTAAGCCCTATTATGAAATAGAATATCCACAAAATGTTAAATTTATTGTTACTGAAACAAAACCAAATCTTAAAATTTGTAATCCATTTAATGAAAATTATGAAGACATCAAAATCTCAATAGATAATGATACTTATCCAAAAATCGAACCATTATTTTATAATAAAAGTATTAATTTTACATGTTTGAATTCGAATCCTAATAGAAAGACTATTCTCTTATGGAATACATTCACTGGTCTACCTATAATACCAATAGATCCCAAAGAATCAAGTGAACTACTTTACAAATCAAATTGTCCAGTTACTAATTGTGATTTCACTTCAGATAGATCTAAACTTGGCTCAAGTGACATGATCTTATTTCACATGAGAAGTCGAATAGATAAATTTCCTGAATTTAGATATTCGAGTCAAAGATGGGTTTATTTGATTTATGAATCTCAACAACACTGTCCAATGTGTTCTAAATTAGATAATTTATTTAATCTATCAGCTACATTTAGTTCAACATCAGATATTACAAGTGTTTATTTATCTGAATCAAAATTAAAATGGACCAGACAAAATCAAAATTTTAACGAATCAGATTATTTACTAGTGGAAAAAAAAGGTTTTGCCGTTATTCTAATAAGTGATTGTTCAGAGAATTTGAATCGTTTACAAATAGTAAAAGCTTTGCGTAAATATATTCCGATTGATATTTATGGAAAGTGTTCAGATCAAGGTTTAAAATGTCCCAAAGATCAAAATTGTAGAGAATACCTAGCTAAGAAATACAAATTTTTTTTGGCTTTTGAAAATTCTTTTTGTAATGAATACATAACCGAAAAATTTTTTAATACTTTACAATATAATGTCATACCAGTTGTGCTTGGTGGTGGTGATTACTCTAAATATGTGCCAAAATCAGCATTTATTAATATTATTGAATATAGAAATCTAGAAGAACTAGCCAAGTATATGACCTTTTTAAGCTCGAATCAAACGGCTTATTCGGAATTTTTTAAATGGAAGAAATTTATTGAATTCGATAAAATCGAGCGATCTTTTACTCATTATTGTGAAATGTGCATCAAATTACAACTAGAAGAGTTTATAGGTATACAGCATAAAATATTCGAAAATCATTCGAAATTTTTCAAAATGGAAGAGAATTGTAATGGCATTAAATTAGAAAATATTAATGGCAAAAAATTTGTTAAATTGGTCACATCTCCTGAATATTTAAAAATGAGATATTTAGAAAGTTATTAATCTTGTATAAGTTTCTTTTTCTAATTTATTTTTTTTGTTGAATAAAATTTCGATTTAAAAGTGTTTAACATTATTATTAACACTAGAAAAACCAATGATTTTTAAATTTTTTCTAATTTTATTTATTAATTTTATTCTAAATAACTAAATTAGAAAGTGGCCACTCTTTACCAAGAGTGAGCCTGTTTAAATAGTAGAGAGAGAAAGAAAAACAAATAAAAAGAAAAATACAAAAAATATAAAAGAGAGAGAGAAAAAAAAATTAGACTAGCAACTGAATAAAGTTGAAAAATCCTCTTATTTTATTTCTTTCAATCAAGTCCTTGACCTATTGACAATGAAAATACTATAATACTTTTTTAAATTATTCATATTTTAAATCTGTCCTTTGAACTATTATTTGTAATTAGTTTCTAGTATATTTAATATTATTCAATTCCAGTCTAGTAGAGTACTGAACTTTATTCACTTTTTTTACTTTATTTAATTTAATTAAATTCCGTTATCCTAAAGTGCTGTCCTTTTTTAACTTTATTTGCTTTATTTAATATTTCTTAATTCTAGTCTCCTAGAGTACTGTACTTTTTTGAATTTTTTTGCTTTATTTAATAATATTTAATTAATGGTTAGGATTCTTTAATAGGAATTTATTTTAGTCTTTATTGTTTGAAAATTTAATTCAGGTTACCAAAAGTACTGTACTTTTTTGACTTTTTTTGCTTTATTTAATAATATTTAATTTAAGTCTCCTAGTGGACTGTACTTTTTTGACTTTATATACTTTATTTAATTAAAATATATTATAAAAAAAAAGTTTATAGCTAACCCTCTCCTTATGCCTAATCTAAACCCTATTGACCCAATACAGTTCTTTATAGCTTATTTCTCAATAATTTTTAAATAAAGCAAAAAAAGTAAAAAAAGTACAGTACTCTAGGAGAACGGAGTTTAATTAAATTAAATAGGGTAAAAAAAGCGAGTTGAATTAAGTACTCTGGGAGACTTGAATTAAGAAATACTGACCATAGATTTTATTTTCATTTTATTTTATGTTTATTTTAAAAAGTACAAAAAGTATAATAGAGTTCAATACAGTAATTTTAGAATTTCATTGTCAATAGATGAAGTCCTTTTAACATATAGAAATATGACTCAATAACTTGTGTAATATATAGTGTATTAAATATTATTTTTGGATCGATCGAACCCGGAAAAAAATAAACGGAATTTGTAAACGTGTTTAATCGCAAAAAAAATCCGTCTAAACGCATTTTTAAACGGCTTTTTCTACGTTTTTAAGACGTAATATAATTAAATAAATTTAAACGCGTTTATAATAGATTTCAAAAAACGCGTTAAAGCGTATAAATAAACTTGTTTTTTTTTGTTTTATCTATTTTTATTTTTTGGAAGGATTAAAAAAGCCCTGAAATCAATCTATAATAACTAGGGATAGAAATTACAAATTGCCAATAATTAATAGAGGATTTTTACAACATTGATTTTGTTTTCTTTATTTTTTCGGATCGACCTGACTTTATCAAAGTTAAAAAATATGTTATTTTTGAAGATTTTTCTTTATTTCAAAAAATTTAAATTAGTTAAAAAATTTTGGAAAAGCTTTTAAGAAAATAGTTACAAATTTTTTTTTAGCAATAAAAAAACAAAAAATTTTTTATCTCACAAATATTAAGAATAAAAAAAATGAATAAATTGAATTAGGTAAAAAAAATTAATTTCCCAAAGTTTTCGATGTGATACGCTTTGTTGCCCGTAATAGTTGTACAAAAATACCTAAAAAGAACAAAAAGCTTTTATTTGAATCTTTTCAGTAAGAAAAAAATAATGTTGTTCATAATTTACCGTATTTCCTCAAATACAAGATCGAGTCGCTATCTTTTGAAGACCTTCTATTTGAATTTTTTTTGGTCCTAAAAAACGACTCAAATAAAAGAACAAAGATCTTTTATTTGAATCTTTTACAGTAATAAAAAAAATAATGTTATTGATAATTTATTTGTTATAAAGTTATTGGAATTTAAAATAAAACAATCTTCTAATCGAGACAATTTTCGAATAAAAAAAAACTCGAATAAAAGGTTTTTTTCGCCTCAAATAAAAGCCTCGCGCTTTTATTTGAGTGAGCTTGTATTTGAGGAAATACGGTAGATTCTCAGATACAGACAAGAATATGCAAGATATACATATCTATTCGCATCAGCTAAAGAGCTGATATATAAATAATGTTATTTTGGCAACATACAGATAAAAAAACTTTATTTTTGTATTTTTTAGAGAAAAAAAATTTATTTTTTTTTCAAAAATGACTTATCGTCTATTTACTCCGATTTTTTCGGGAAAATCTTATATTTTTAAAAAGCTGACATCACATGAGGTCATTTGACCTCAATTTAAGTCAATTATTCTCATTTCGATTATGAAAAGGAAATTTTATAAACCCACATTAAAATTAAAAACGGTTTTATAAAATTCAAAGTTAAAATAAAGGATTAAAAGCTTTTTGCCATTGCGTTTTCGGAAGCTTTTGATTATGAAAACGGTTTATGTAAAGCTTTTACTAATTAAACTTTTGATGAAATTTTTTTATTTTCAGCGTAAACTCTCTTCATAATTACATGTAGAAATATCTAGATTTTAGCTTTAATTCCTATTGAGGTATATTGAAATTTTATCCGAAATCTATTTTTTAATACATGTAATTAGAATACTGAAGTACTGTAAACTTGAAGAAGACTAGGAGGACTAAAGCCAGTTTAGATTTATAGCTAAATAAAATAAAATAAAAATAATACCGTATCTTCTTGCAGAGAGACGCATGCGCCAAATCCCATCAATATGTTTCAATTTAATTATCATAATATGTTGCTTATTTTTTGCATTGAACTCTTGTTTTGAAAAATAATAAAAAGTTCAATTTTGTTTTTTTGTTTATAGAATTAGACCAGAATTTTGAAAGAAATTACCCCAATATTTTGACATGAATAATAATTAAAATGAAACGAGCTTTATATAGTAAGCCCCAAAGCTTATATTCTTCTCTGTTAGCTTGAGCCTATGAGTCCTCAGAATCGGTTACAGTCTCATTGAAAGGAATTTCCACCAAGGCTGTTTTCTGAATTAAGAACTAAATTTAATTTGGTAAATCCAGTGACCAGTTAAGTTCCTTGAAATTGAGAAAATCTCTGTTTAGTTTTTCCAAATATTCTTGTTTAAAATTTTTATTAAAAGAAGATTGAAACTTTTTGAAAAGAACAACTTAAAGTATCTTTAAAAGCAATCAAAATCAACTTTTTTTTTTTAAATTTCCTATTTCGTTAATGTCCAAATTCAAAATACTAAACTATTTTGAATTTGGACATTGGAAACTTGGGTTTAAATAGTCAATGTTATTTCAATATTATTCAACAATTTTATTTAATGTTCTTCAAATTGAATGTTTTTTATATTAGAACCTAAATCAAAATAATCAAATTTCGCTAAATTAATTAATTAAGTTTTATACCGCATTTATGAGTGAATATGTGATTAAGTCAAATCTTTGTACGGAAGAAACTGCGAGATCAGAAATCATTTTTTTTGCTAATCACTTAAACCGTATTGAATATTTTTTCTAAAAAATCTTTTTTATTCTTATTAAAGTTACCTTAAATATTTGTTTTTCAACATCGCACTTTAACCCCGAAAACTTGACCTTAGTGACACAAAAAAAATTATTTTTTTGATTTTAAAATCCATAAAATATTAAATAGGCCGTGTTTTTGAAGCTTTTTAAATCTTTATGGTTAATTTTAATCATCTCAAAACAGAATTATTCAATTATTTTTAAGACAATTTTTTCGGATTTTTGGTGCGACGTTAAAAAAAAAATAAGAAATAAAAAATATTCTAATAAAAATATAAGAAGGCAAATTACCACCTCGTTTATCAAGAATTACCAAAAAAGCCAAAGCACCAACCAGAAAAGCCAAAGTATCACCAATTTTACCAAGAATTATCATAAAAGCCCAAATTCCACCAAGTTTACCAAGAAATTCAAAAAAAGCTAAAGCACCAGCCTGAAAAGCCAAAGTATCATCAAGTTCTTTCACTCACATATTTTACATGTTTTCTGTCCAAAAATCTACTTACCTTTTCTAACTTACCTTTTTCTTAAAATTTCATAATTAGTTAGTAGTAATTTTAATTAAAACGTTTTAAACTTTAATTATAATTATTTTTTAAAATAAAAAATAAATTGAAAATAATGAAAAATTTCCAAAATTTATAATTTGTAATTAATTTAAGGAGGAGTTATTTTTCAAAGGTCAAATGTGTATTTTTTTAAAAATTTTATAAAAAAAACATATTACATACATAATACAGACAATTTTATCTGTCACATACTGATAATTACATGTATCATGTATGTGGCAGATAGATTAATTTGGCTGGGTTTACCAATCTAATTTTTAAACATTTTAAACGTATGTAGAACATTTTTTTCCAGTTATTCAAAAAATGAATTCCAATGGTTTTAATTCTATTAAGGTATTTAAGAAATTTTTTTTATTGGATTTTGTAGCCACCTGAACTCGGACCATTGGCTCAAAAAAGTTCTCTAATTTATTCATAATCGTTAAATTAATAATTTATAAATTCTAAAGAAGCTAATCTTGAAAGCCCTGAATTATTGATAATGTTTGGATTTATAAAAAGTTACATGAATCCAGGTCATAAATTAAGTTTATTTTATTTTTAAAAAAGTGACAATTTGTACAGTTAAAGAAATGAAATGTTGAAATTTTTAACAAATGAATGGGGTCTGTACAATAAATTTCAATTCGTCATTTCAATTCATTCAAATTGGTATTATTTTTTAAACAGGAAGTGATAAAGTAATTCTGTAAATTGCTACAATGTGGAACAATTTTGCTACACCCAAAAATATAGGTCTGCAAAATAAATGC
>NTPY01000935.1:621993-665557 GCA_002922825.1 Brachionus calyciflorus | reverse complement strand
ATAAACACTTGTAATATCTGATGTTGAACTAAATGTAGCTGATAGATTAAATAAATTATCTAATTTAGAACACATTGGACAGTGTTGTTGAGATTCATATATCAAATAAACCCATCTTTGACTTGAATATCTAAATTCAGGAAATTTATCTATTCGACTTCTCATGTGAAATAAGATCATGTCACTTGAGCCAAGTTTAGATCTATCTGAAGTGAAATCACAATTAGTAACTGGACAATTTGATTTGTAAAGTAGTTCACTTGATTCTTTGGGATCTATTGGTATTATAGGTAGACCAGTGAATGTATTCCATAAGAGAATTGTCTTTCTATTAGGATTCGAATTCAAACATGTAAAATTAATAATTTTATTATAAAATAATGGTACTATTTTTGGATATGTATCATTTTCTATTGAGATTTTCATTAAATGGATCACACACCTTTAATAATTTTTTTGGACTTTTTTGAATATAAGTGTATACTGGGTAATCAACTTGATAATACGGTTTTAATAAAGTATTTAGTCTCGTTTTAATAGTTATAAAATTCAATGTAAAAATGTAAAAAATAATTGCGCTAATTGTCAAACTATAAATAAAACGCTTACGAATACCTTTTCTAATTATTAATAATTTCATAAAATGAGAAAACATTTTGGGTAAATTTTTGAAAAAAAAATTACAAAATTTTAAATTTTATAAAAATTAATTTTTTCTTAAATTTAGTTTATTTTAGCAAGTGTTTGTATTTGTCTTGATTACCGTTTTATGTAGTATGGTTTTAGTTTTTTTTTGAAGTATATTTATCTTTGAATTTATGACATATTTCATTAATGAATAGTTAAAATTGTAACTTTTATTCGAGGAAGTTTTTTGAAAATTTTTTTCTGCAGTGGTTCTTTTGTTAAAATTTCCATTAGTTCAACTTTTTAAAAATATAAAATTTTTGATATGTTATTTTTCGTACTGACTCCCAAAATCTTATCAAAAAAATCGAAATAAATCTTGATAAACAATTGAAACTGATCTTTATAGAAATATGTTACCCTTTCTACTCGATTTTGTAACTTAAGTTTGTTCGAGATATAATTAGGTTATTTAGTCGGCCAGTAACAAATACTATTCGATTTTAAGTGTTTTTATTTAGATAAAAGAATTAAATGGTATTTTTTAGGAAGAGAGCTGAAAAATAAAGCATATTAGCTTTTATTTTAACTTTTAATTTTTTATTTATTTAAAAAAAAAATAACGGGATACGGAAATAGTTGTGTCCAGCATATAAAATTTTTTAGATAAAAAATATTTCTTTATTAAAAAAGTTGATAAAAAGTTAAAAATTCTAATTAAACAAATCGATTAATTCTAATCGAATTTGAGTACTCGAAAACATGGCGAAAAATACAGTCAGAAAATGCCAAAGAACGTCTTTAAAAAAAAAATTACATAAATTCTTTTTTTAAATAAATGCTACAAAAAAAAACTTACTTTTATTATTCAAAAAAATCAATTTGTAAAGATCTAGTGTGCTGTCTAAATTTCCCAAAAAAAATGATGCATTTAAATACATGATGATTTGGTTTACTACTAGAAGAAAACATATCATGTAACGCTTAACCCTGGGACTCATTGTCTTTGCCTCGAAATTTCAATTATAATTAAACAAAATTTTTAATCATTTCAAATGAAAACTTACAATTTGATTAATTAAGTTAGTCTTTATTATAACACTAAAGTATATTGTTTCTAATATAATCATAGAACAGTTGAGCAAACTCCATAGGCTTACATTTGTTCCAAATCCATGCCAAAATGATATAAAAACAAACGAAGATATCAATGAAAAAAATTTGGTTGTATTATTACTTTTACTACCTCCAAGAGGTATATATAGGTAGCTTGAAAAGAAAAAAATTGTAAATAATTAAAATCAAAAATTTCTGTTTTTATAAAAATCCCCATTTGAATATAGAAACATAGAAAAGACGATAAAACGAAGGTTAACTTTTAGATAAACAAAAAAAAAGTTTTTTTCCCACATAAATAATCTTAATTATTCATTAGAAACATTTACCAAGAATTTAAAAAGAAAAAATTTTCTAAATTGGTAGCTTTCAAAATTTAAGTTAATTTTTAAATTAACCTAATTTTACCAATTTTATTTGGCTTACAGTCAACTTAAATTAATTTTATCTTTATTGAAAGAAAAATTAATTTTAGCAAACCTAAAATTTTGACTGCGAAGATCGTTCGGTATCCTTTGTTAATCTGGATACTATGGTATTTTTATAAAATTGGATTAATTTTGAAAATCGAACATCGAGCCGTAATATCTTTACCAAAAACTCTAGAAATCTTTTTTAATATTAAATTTTTTTACGTACTTTTTGATAAATTCATAAATACCAGTGTCAAAATATCTCCACATTTCACTATTTAAATGTATCAATACAATACATCTTGGTAATTCCGTTGTTTTCATTCCAACAAATTTGTTAATTAAAGTCGGAATACCATAATAAACCACGTATTTAGAAGCAAATAATGATCCTCTAATGAACATTGACATTATATACGATGTCATGGAGAAATAATCAGACACATAACTCGTATAGTTCAAAGTAGTATAAGTTGATGTAGCTCTAAGAAAAAACTCGATTAAAAATAATGAAAAAGCGATTCTTAAAATAAATTTTAAAACGTCTTTAAGGCTCATTTTTTCTGTTTTAGATGACATCTTTAAATTAAAATATTTAAATATCAAGAAATTTATTGTATCAAACTTAGAATACTTACACAAGTCAAGAAATTTTTAAAGGGAATAAATGGTGATGTAAAATTAAAAGACGGATAATAAATATAAGAAAGAAAATTTTCCAAATTATAAATATTTTCAACGTTTTTACTCTTCTTTCCTAAATCATTTTTTTTGTGACTTATATTATCATTTGAATAATCAATTAATTCTAAGCAAAATGAAACTGATCTAAGAAGCATAAAATAAAAAATAACAACAAATTCATTAAAAGTATCAGGTCTAACTTTTTGCATTTTTGTATCCTTTTGAAAACAATCAAAAAAAAATTACTTAAATTTTGTACGTAATGTATTTTTGAAATGAAACTTACTAAAAATTCGGAGAAAAAATTACTATTGCATAAAAACATAGTTCCGACTACCAATAACCATACTAAAATTTTTGAATTGAGTATTTTTTTACACATGAAATAAAAAATCAAATTGAAAAGTATAGTGAAAGCATATCCCCATATTGTGAATAGTCTAACCAAAATAAATGACGAATAAATCAACATCAGCCGATCTCCATACTTTAAAAAAAAAAAGAAAATTCGTAATTAAAATACTCTATATCAGTCAATCCTTGGTATTACGAAAAATGCTCTCGCGTTGATTTATTGATTTATTTATTTAGTTTTCTTTTGTTTATTCGTTTTTTCAAATACGAAATTTTTAAAGAAGGGATTTAAAGTAAACAAACTCAACGTCACTTTAACTTCAATCAGCTTACCTAGCAATTATTTTACAGTACAAATTAAAACTAACTTGTACGATTATTTTCCTTTGCTCTTCCTCTTCTTTTCCTATCCTTTCTTAGAAAACGAAAAGTTCCAAAAAAATACTTTTTAAATATTAGTTTTGATTAATTGTTTTCTTCAAAGGAAGTGTCGATGAAGAGGAAAGGAAGGGTTGAACAAGAGTCGAGGAACAAAATGCGTACACGTTAGTTTTAATTTGTACTGTAATTAAATAATATAGCATAAAATATACCGTAGTGCCGCGCAATAGCCACCCGGGCATTTTAATAGAGCTATGTTTAATACCATGGGAAAAAACTAGATTAGGTATCAATTTTTGAAAAATAAACGACCATGGTCTTTTTAGTAATATTATGAAATAGCCCAAATCTAAAATTGAATTAAAAGAATAAATCACACAATTGAAGTTAAAAATTTAGATTTTTGGTTTATTTAGTAATGAATTTTCTTCAGAACTCTCCGAAGCATCAAAAAAAAACATTTTTTTTTAAAATGACTTAAAGGATCTTACCTTATTTCTTTAAACCTAAAATACTTTAAAAGGTCTCATGTTTGTTAGAGAAAATTTTTGTTAATATGGCCTTTAATTTTAAAAAGTTTCGATAATTTTGAGCTAATTCAAAACCTAAATTTCATTCGATTCTAAAAAACCAATTCATGAAGATTTTTAGAAAAGCAGTACAGACCAATAATTTTTCCAAGAAAATGATTTTTTAGAGGAAGAAAATTAAATTTTTTTGAAATTCCCAATTTATTTTTATTCTTTAATAATTTCAGAATCTTTAATTAATTAAAATTAAAAACCCGAGTTTAAAAATTTATTTTTTCTAAACTTTTTACTTTAAAGCTCAGTTCTTACTCATAAAACTGGATATTAGACCATGGTATTCTTTATGATCAAAAAACCCCCGATTTTATTTATTTCCCCAGGGGTCTTAAATATAATTTAGTAAATTGCCCATGGTGGCTATTGCGCGGCACTACGGTATTTAAAAAAGGACTAAAAAGAACTTGTTTGTTTCACTATTTTTAAAACGAATAATTTGAATTTTACTTAATTATTCGGCGTCTGAATAATATTTTCAAATTTAAAAGTCGGACTTAAAGCAAAATTGGCCTGTTAAGCGAATGGACTTAGAAAGATGATGTTTTAGCATAGGCAAGATGGTACTTGATTAATCGGGCTATTTTGGTTTTAAGTGCATGCACTTCGCAGAAAGGGTATACGGTACTTTCATCGAAATCACCTACATATAAATTAACTCCTTACTTATTTCGACGGTCGGGATACTCTTTAAATTAAAGGAGACAAATTAGCAGATAAAATTCAAATGTTTTTTTTAAAAGGATCAAAAATAGCTCCCTAGAAAAATTTTTCTAAATGAGATATCTTAACTGCTAAAGAACAATCAGATTTCAAAGAAATAAAAAATAAGATGGTTAAAATTATAAATTTCTTTACAAAACAATGAGCTGTTAATTTTTTATACGCATTTCATTCTTTATATTCCTGATTATTTGCTCGTTCCTCGCAATAAAATAATTGAATAATAAAACACATGGTAATTCTTGTATGTTTCAATTATTTTGTTCTTTTTTACCGTATCAACTTGCAGAGAGTGTATCACGTGATAGGACCTGGTGCCCCTCTTTAGGCGCAGATTACAGTTTTAATAACGAACTACTGTGCCTCTCTGCAAATAAATACGGTATTTATAAATTAAAAAATTAAAAATTGATAGAAAAATATATTGGCTTACTAATACCTCAACTTAATATTTTAATTTGTAAAAATTTCATAAAAAATATTCTTTTTTCAAACTCCAAAAAATACAAGCTTACTTTCGGAAGATACTGATCAAAAATATTTTTCAGAATCGGAATTAAAATTAAATATATTATATTCAATTCTTTGAACATTCTTTCAATAAAATTGTTCCATTCCACGTCAAGTCTTTCCTTTTTTATTGAAAAATTAATTTTTATTTTAACAAGAGTAATTTAATAAAAAAAAAAGTTACTCTTTCAAAGTTCAACTGATTTGAATTATTGATCAATTTTGTTTTATTTTTGAAATCTTTGAAATATAATTATTTAAAAAACTTCTTTAAAATAATCTGATAATTGTAAAATTCTTACATGAAGATTCCTGGACAAGAACTATGAATGCATAAAGTATCAGACCAAAAAGATACAAAAAATACAAATATTTTTCACTTTGAGATAACTTGGCTAAAGTAACCTTTTGTTTGGCCATTTTTTATTCAAAAATCAAAAAAAAAATCAAAAAAAAAAATAAAAAATTTTGAAAATTATAATTTATTTTGTTTTTTTTTTAATTTTTTGAATTAATTTATGGGCTGAAATTTCAAAATAAACACGTCGCTAGAAAAAATATTTGTTACTACTCCTTATGAATGGAGTGGATAATAAATTATTTCAAAAAATTTCTTATAAGAAAGGCAATTTGAAAATTATTTTTATTAAAAAAAAAATTGCCCAACGGGAGGATCGAACTCACGACCTTCGCGTTATTAGCACGACGCTCTAACCAACTGAGCTAGTCGGGCTTCTGATCCAGACTTTTCTTTAAATTCATTTATATTTATTTCAGGTTAATATTAAAAAAAAATAGAATTTGTCTGCATGATTTTTGAATCTCTGACAATGAAAAACTCAATTATATTTTAAAATTTGTTATGAGTAAAATTTTTGAGAATAATCTAATTCGGGAAAAGCTTCAAAATTCTTCACAAATACATCTGCTTTAAGTCTTAGAAATTGATTTACAAATGACATCTCAGTATTTAAGTCACAGGCAATTTTTTTCATGAAACTGAGCCTAATTTTTTTATGATTTCTTCTTTTTGATCATAATTTAAAACTTTTCTTAACCAATGAGGTTTTCAGCAAGTTTGAAAAATGATTTTGAGAAATAATTCAGTACAAAACTTCAGCAATTTTTGTACTACCGTAATCACTCGAGAGTTATTCCATGGTACAAAACTAGGGTTTCAGATTTGTACCCATTAATTTTGAAAAATTTCGATTTTATACCGGTACTACAGTTGAGTGATTACGGTAACAAAGCCATTTTTTCATTACTTTAAAAACCAGTAAACAGTACATTACCATAAGTACGTAATACTGGTACTGATTCCATCTCTACAAGATCACAGAATTTTACCGGTAGGAAAAGCTTTTCTTGCGGACACGGACAAATAAAAAAAACGTTAAATATTAAAATATAAAAAACGGAGTTTTTTTTAAAACGAAGGAAAAAAATTAAATTATTATAACATTTCAAATTTAAATTTTCTAACTCTTTTTGGATCCGGGGGAACATATAAAATCGAAATTTTTTTGATCTAATTGAATACCATGGTCTAACCTGAGACCTAAGTTAAACTTACTTTAAATTTTATTTTATCGAAAAATCAGTTTCTTGGAAAAAAAATTTGGTCAGTATCGTTATAGAGATAATATCTTCATGCATAGTCAAGTCGACAACAATCGAACTTATTTTTTTATAAATTAGGGTGTATTTCTTTCCAAATTTCAGAATTCTATCTAATTAGTAGATCATCGCATATTTCCTTGAGCTGTATTTGACATATAAACCAATTAGTCCAATAAACATTAAATCTAGAATAAAGTGATATTAACTATCTATATTCGCAGGCTGTACTAAATTTGTCATACGAGGTGGGATTTTTATTAGCTTTAAATTCTAGGATATAGACCAAAATTTAAAATTTTTGATTAAAAAGTAATGTGATTTTTATTCAAATCAAGATCTGGATATTTTCATAATTTTACTTATAAGACAAGGGTCTATTATTTTTCAAAATTTGATAGCTATTCAAGTTCTTTCTTATGGTATTATAGATATGCCTATAAAAAAGATCGGGTGGCTATTTCGCGGCACTTCCAGAAAAGCTCTACTGAAATATATTAATATTTCAATTTTTTTATTAAAATATCAAATGCCCTTAAATTAACACTCAAAATACCGGCAATTTTGCCGAAAAATTTGATTAAATATAGCAGAGGTTCCAAGAAAGATTGCAACATGAGAAGTAATAGATTTAAAAGTCCTTTATTAAAGCTTTAAAATAAATACAAAAACATCTGAATTTGAGTGATAGTTAATAAAAAAATGGCGTTTAAAATTTTGAAAAAGTGTCAAATTGACACCACCGATCCTTTGAGTGTTAAATAAAAATTTAAATTTAATATAAAATTTAACTTTTTTAGCGAAAACTTCTTGTCTAAGCTTTCATTCTTCAGCCGATAGGATGCTTTATTATCAAAATTCAGCTAAAAGTAATCTTGGTACATCAGTGGCTCTAAATTATTGCTAGATAAAAATAATTTTTTTTGAACGATTTGATTAGAATTACGATTTATTGAAAATTGATATAAAAAAAACATTTTTTAAATTTTTTTTCTAATTAAATAATAATAATAATAATAATAATAATAAAAAATTTATTAAACACCACAAAAAAAATTTCGCTCGAATAACTTTATACGTAAACTTTTAGTATAAAAAAAAAATAAAATTTAAAATTTTTTAAAAAAAAATCCGTCTAAATCATTATTTAAATCAATTTTACAATTAGAAAAAAAAAAACTTTTTTCCTCGGGCGGTTAGACATTTACTTCTGTTGCAAAATACTTGGCTTACTTATGAATACAAGTCTATCGTTAATTAAAAAAAAAAAACAATTAAAAAATTTTTTTTTCATTACATAAAACCATATTTTGATTTTATAGTAGACTTTTGACTCTTTTTTTTCTCATACTAAACATAAATTTTATGCATTTGAATTACCAGGACCGTCATTGTCGTCATCGAAAATTTCCTTATTAAATACATGGTATTCTTTTACCTCATCGTCACTTAGATCATTGTAAGTGTTTGAATAAATGGAATATTGTGAATTTATAGGAAGGCTTGGTGGTTCACTTTTGGGAGGCGTTGGTATTCGATAATCACTCGACTCCGAATCATTATCATCCTCGTTGGGCTTTATTTTAATTGATATTAAATTTTTGATTTTTGAGTCTGCATGGATTTCTTTTTCATTTTCTGGTGTTCCATATTCTTCTTCGTCAACTTGATCATACTCTTTTACTAAAACACTATTCGAATGAACTTCATCTTCATCACTGACCTCTTCGTCTAATTTTCTGTCGAACTTAATTTTTTGAAATTTGACCGATTCGGTTATTACGGAATTATTCGGCATTAAAACCAAAGTTTGATCCGAGCCAGTCGATTGACTTCTTTGATTAAGATCGTCCTGATTTAAATTATCCTCATCATAATAATTAATTTGTTCGTCCTCGGATAAATCTGCATTGGTCGATGATGAAGATATAACACTGCTTGATACAAGTTCTGAGTCAACACTCAGAGTTTGACCTCTAAGTGGACGATTCGGTGATGTTATTTTTAAGTTTTTAGGCTCGTCGAGAGACAATTTTAGATTAGGTAAGCACTTTTCAGCTTCTTTTTTTAATTTATTTTGTTGTTCATTTAAACAAAGTCTCAACAAGCGTAGATTAGTCTCCAATTTGAGCAGATTTTTAACTATTTTAATCTCACTTGTGTTTATGCCTTTAATATTAGGAGAGATCGGACTTGTATTTTGGTGTTTCATCTTATCAATATCATTGTTAATAATGCGATTTACAATTGAATTAAGTTCTTTGACTGAATGATTTACTAAAAGTTGTGATTGTTCAATACTTGAATCAAAATCCGATTTCTTAAATTAAAAATTAATTATTAATTACGAAAATGTCTTTTTCAAGATTGGTCTGAAAAAAAAACGTAAAACTTTTTTATTGAGACTTAAATAAAAGTTAAAAAAAAAAACTATATCAACTTAACCCAAGCAAAACTTTTTTTAGGTAAAATAAAAGGAAAAAATATAAACCGAAAATTTTAATAGGAAAATAAAAGCTTTTTTAGGATTTGTCAATTTTTTTTATGTAAGTTGAATTGAGAAAAAAAGTCCTTTCCTAAAAAGTAATTTATTCAAATAATTTAAAATTAAAAATTAAAGGAAAAAAAAGGAGGCTCAATTATATGTTGAAAAAAATAAGAACTTCGTTGAAATGACCTTTTTTGTAAACTTATAAACTGAATATTATATGGTAAAAAAAGTCTTCATATTTTTGTAAATGGTATAAAAAAGACTTACTCTTATTTACTTACAATTATTTTACTTACTTAAAAAACTTTTATTTATCGAATCGAATACTGAGATATTTAAAACAATTAAAAAAACGTAAAGAATTTGTAGATGTCTGAAAGGAGAAACTCGACTTAACTAAAAATCTCTTAAAGTTAGAATTTCTATTCCGGAATTAAAAATAAAAGGTAATGGTTGAATTGAGTTTAATCTAACTCTAAGACTAAAAGATAATTTAAAAAACTCAAATTAAGACTAATAATCTTTGAAAATTTTTGTATTTATTTTGACCAACATTCAAAGCTTTTTATTAAAAAAGACTCTTTTTGCAAATATGATAACCAGTTTACCATAAGAAAAATTTTTCAGCAGCTAAACATATAAAGCTAAAGCTCAATAATGTTTAATAAGCTTTTGGATTTAGCTTTAATATGATAGCTTTAATATGATTTTGGATTAAAAAACACAAAAAATGAAAAAAAAAATTGAGTGGATTTATATGATAACTGTTGGTTCTGAAGTCGAATTAGAATTTTATTTCAAACAATTTCCCAAAACAGTATCAAACCATACTAATAGTAATAATTGTACTATATGTAAGGATAATTCAGAACTTCATAAAATGAAAGTAAGGTATCCTTATTGTACCTGCCACGAAACATGCCTTACTCGTTATATGATTATGTCGTGTACAAAAACTAACCAGACTATAGTAAAGGGCTTGAATATTCATGAACAATCAGCTAGTTTAGTAGATCCTGAACATGAACCTAAGCATGGTATTACTAAAAAATTCAAAGATATAATAGACGAATATATTTATAGAAATATTACAAAACCTTATTCGATTTACCAAGAGATTCTTCAAATTTTGAAATATAATTTTCCAGTTCTTGTTTTCGGTTTTACTGATATTAGAAGAAAATTTTATCCTTGCTGTTTTTTCATTACTTCACATGAACAGGAAATAGACTTTACTTTTTTTTGGTGTTCTTTAATTGAAATATGCAAAAAAAATGAAATTGATTTACTCAAAATAATTGAATATATTTGCATTGATGCCGACAGAGCAATGGCTAATAGTATTTTAGATGTTTTACCTGATTCAAAAATTGTAATGTGTTGGTATCATTTGAAAAATAATGTAAGATTTTTACAAGTAAAAAAAATTAATCAATCAATTAATTAATTAATTAATTTAAAAAAAGATAAATAAAAACGCAAAGAAAATTCCTCAAGCTCATGTTGAGAAAGTGACTAATGATATCATCCATTTGCGTTCAACTAAAACTAGTGATTCTTATGATTTGAAGAAAAAAGCAATTCTATCGAAATGGAAAAAACTTAAAGGATTGGATAATTTTTGTAAATATTTTACTAAGCAATGGATTGATTCTCCTTTTTGTAATTGGCAGCTATACCAGACACCGCCTGGTTACGCTATGTCTAATAGTCCGATAGAATCATACAACAGTCTTATAAAAGCACATTTTACTAATAGATCTAAATTCAACCTTCTACCGGTTTTCGAGTTATTCGAAAAAGTAGTTACACTAGAATCAAGAAAAGTTATGGCAAACAAATTTGATATTCCAAATTGTGCTAAAATTACTATTAGTCTTAAGAGATTAGCAAAATTGGATTTAGTAAAAAAAATAGAAACTGGTGAAAACAGTGATAAATATCTAGTTGATGGAAAATATACTGTGCTAATAAACAAAGAGTGTTTTTGTCCAGAGTGTACTAATTGTACTTGTGCTTGGTTTTTAGATGTAGCCAAATGTGCTCATTTAGTTAGCTGCTGCTTATTTAGTTCAATAAATTTCCCAGGTATCAAGTATAAATCAATAGTAAATAAAAGTAAATCAAAAAAAAAGAAAGGCTGGTGAATGGCATGAATTAGAGTAGTTTTTTGTATTTTTTTTTAATCGAATTAGTATAAATTCAATTTATGTTTATTTCACAGACTTAAAAAAAAGTTTTTATGTTTAATTATCTTTTTTACTAAATAATTTTATGTGACTTTTCACTTTTTCAATAAATTTTTTTTTGTTTATGTGGGGTTCTCATAAAATATGTTTTTTAATCCTTTTTTATGTATATTTAATCTTTGCCCGTTTAATAATACCAAATTCTAACGTCTTTTATTAAAGAAACGAATTTGTAAACTAAATTTGTTTCAATCAAATTCCTTTTTTTATCATTTTTCTTTTCATTAAAAAAAAATGAGCGTCAATAAAATTTCTTTATTTTTCCTAATTTGATTTCGTAAATCGACCTAAAAAAATCCTTTTTGTTCTTCATGAAAAAAATAGAAATTTGGAACTCTTTATTTTTTATTCCTAAAATGAAACATTTATTTTCTTATTTTTTTCCCTAAAAAAAACTTTACAATGAGCGTGTTGTGAGAAGAGTGAAAAATTTAATTTGCCTAAGAAATGGCTCAAAAAATTTTCTTTTTTGAAATCAAATAGATTCGAAAAGTTATTAGTAACTCTTTATAAAAAAGGCGCTTTGTCTCTAAATCTCTCTTAATGGTGACAGGTAAGTCTACGGATAATGCTGAGATGGAAAATTGCAAATCGGATAAAGATCTATGTTGTTTTTTTTCATTTTTCATTTTGTATTATTTTCTTTTTATTTAGCGGAGAAGACAAAGAGGATAGGAGACTAATATAATCTAATATAACTCTTCATTAGGCCTTATTTCTCAAAAGACGACAAGGTTTGTAAAGAAAAAAACAATTTAAAAATACATACATTTAGGTCATTCTCATCTAAATCATCAATACTACTATCTATACCAATCATTTTGGTCAAAATAGAATGCCTTTCTTTTAAAAGTTTAAGTATATTTTTGGAATTTTCATTAAGAAGTTCTTCTAGATTTGTATCTGTGTGAATAAACTCCGAATTACGTAAAGTAGTATTTTCATTTTTATTTTGTGATATTTCATTTATGTCAATTGGTATTTGTGGTACAGTTAGATTATTATTTAACGCTGATGAAGATAACGATGAACTTAAAGTAGATACTGATTTTTGTGATAAATTCGAATTGGACGGCGAGTGATTTAATGAACTAACTGATGATTGTTGACGATTTAATGTATTCGAACTAATATCAGCTTGTGTCATTTTACCAGTTAAATCTTGTAAATTTGAGCACCATTTATTTCTTTCGTCGCCTGATTTAGCGGCAAATATTAACAAGATTCGATTGTCATAATTTTTTTCTTTAATTATTTCTTTGTCTTTTTGCATTAATTGCACGACTAGATGAAATTGACGTTTCTCGTTCATTGGATTAAAACTAATTATCCATGACAATGGAAAGACTGGTGTTATTGTTAGTTTAGTTCTATTTTGTGAGTAGTTTAACGGTTTTAAAATGAAGCGACGCTTTTCGTCAGCCGCTTTTTCAAGTAGAACTAAAATGTCTTCGTATAAAAGTGCTGTTAATAGTTTTGATGATGCTCCATTATTAAATTTCCATTCCAATTCGCCTTCGTAAATTAGTTTTCTTTGTCGTACGTCTAAAAATCTATATTGATTCAATTGAGGTATTTTGATACAATATTGATCGAATTCTTTAGTGTCTATTCGATTGCCAATTTCTTCATTACGTATCTTGTTTTCGCATTCAGTTACTGCTTTATTTACATACGAGGATATTTTGCTACTAGCATCGACACATTCTTGCAGCCGATTTATATCATCTTGATCTGATGCAGTCTTTGAAAGCTCATTAAATAAAAGACGGTATTTGACTAAGCGTTGCACTTCCGTTGGTAAAAAGTCTTTTAAGTGTAGTTTACGACAAATTGAATGATTTTCGGCAGACTTAAAAAATTATCAATAAATTAAGGTTTTAATTTAACTAATTACTTTTGATTGGGTTTTTTGGTCACTTGGCCAATAATGTCTTTAAGGATTACATAAAAAATTTTTAATGGAATAATTCTTTGAACTTTAATTAAATATAAGCCTAGAAACATGAGTTTGTAAAGGAAATTTGACAAAAATTTTAAAAACAACTTCTTAATTGATTTTTTATAAAATCGAGATTAAAATTTTTAGATTTCCTTTTAACTTTTCAGTATTCCCTGACATCGAATTCCGTAAAAATTTGATAAATTTTTTTAAAAACTTTTAGCAGTGCACTTTCAAAAGTCGGAAATTAATAAATAACCCAATCATAAAGTCAATTAAATGCTTTAGAATAAACATACTGTAATAAATTGACTAAATTTATCGCTGTTTTTAAGCTTAAACTGTAAAAGTTTAATAGCTTGACTCTGATTTTCACAAAATTTGGCACATGCTGATTGAAACTTTTCACCTTGTTCACCTTTAAATTGGTCCAAAATAACGTCAATAAGTTGTTTTATTGGAACAATAGGATTTTCACGGCGCAACTTTTTTAATTTTTTGTTAAAATTAGCTTAAAATGCAAAAAATTAGAAGATATTTAAAAATTTTTTTTGTTAAATTTCTTACCATGAATCTCGAGGACCTCATCCAAATTCGGAAAAAGAACATCACGTTCCTCTGCGGTCAAATAAACGTTTATTTTTATAGGAACATAAAAATGATGTTTCATAATTTTTAAATTTCGAACATGTTTTTGTTCAGTATGAATCAATTCATTAATTACTTCTTGGGTCTTGATTTCTTTCCTTGTTAATTGTTCTAAATTTTCTTTTTGAATATTAGCGGCTATACTGGGTAGTTCTTCATCTACTTCCATATCGGAGCCTTGCATCCACGACTGACGAAGACCATTTGAATTTGTAGTTGCAGTAGACGAGGTCGACGATGTCTGACTTTGGTAATGTATACCAGGTGATATTCGATACGTTACTGGTGTATTATTTGATTTTTCACTATTTTGATCAATTGTATTAGAAAGATCAATTTGAAAACTTGAGAATTATAATAATAAAGCGAGGTTTATTTTTTTTAGTTAAGCTAGATGGGTATATTACCGTTCATTAAAATGATTAGGGTTTGATGATATGGCTAGTTTAATATCTTCTGGCTCGGGGTCACTTTAAAAAAAAAACACATACATAAACAATAGAAACAATATTTGCAATTTATCTAGCTATATGTTAAAAACAGCTAAAAAGCTACTTCAAAAAATAATAATCTTGAAATATAACATTAGACAAAAATTATGAGAATACTTTTTGAGCATTTTAAAGACTTTGCTTAAGCCTTTGCTCAAGAGCTATTTTAAAAGTTATTTACAGATACATAATATTATCTCTAACAAGATTTGATTATTTTATTTTATTATTAATTTTCTAGACTAATTACGAAATTTATTCTTTTCTAATGAGATATTTCAAGATATAAATTAGTATCTAAATTAATAAATTAGTTTAATAATATTAAAAAAAATAATAACTAAAACTAATCTAATGGTAAATAATATTTAAAAATTTAACCGAAAAGTGAGTGATTTTTTACCTTTTTGATCGAACAACATTAGATTTTGGTTTTTTAACGTCTACCTTTAAACTACCGACTCGTTTACATGCTTGTTCTCTACCAGTGGTACCATGAGTACCATTAGTAGTCGAACCATTCAAACAAGTCGTGCTTGATTGAGGTTTATTAGGCAAAATTTGATGCTGATGCACATAATTAGTATCTTTTTTATGACTGAATTTCGAATCAAAAGAGAAAAAAAAATGATTATAAAAAGAAACAAATAAGGCGAAACAAAAGCAAGCACTCTGTTAGCCCGATTATAAAAAAGAAAATAATGATAATTTTTCGTACCTATTCAAATGATCTGGACTGTTGTTATGTGATGAATGTCTATTGTCATTACTGTTTGGTGAATTAGATCCTGAATTTAAATTGTTAACGCGTGCCGCTGTTGGAGATGTTAAAATGACTGGTTGTGGCTTTGGTGCGTTTAACATTTCAAATTTTTTAATTGCTTCATTAACTGGTAAATTTCCTAATTTTTTATTAAAAAAAAAAAATTAATTAGTTACAAGTAATGCTCAAGAAAAATTATTGTTAGTTCAAAAAATAAAAAAAAACTTTGTATATAATCACTGGGAAAATTAGTTGGTAAAGTAGATGCGCCTTCTCCATTTCCATTTTCACCATTTGCATAAAAAAGACTTTGAGACTCCTCATCTTTTTCTGAAAAAAAATTATTTTTTTACCAATTTTCAGTATTTTTATTTTTAATTGTAAAATCGTTTTAA
This sequence comes from Brachionus calyciflorus, assembly GCA_002922825.1. NCBI lineage: Eukaryota > Metazoa > Rotifera > Eurotatoria > Ploima > Brachionidae > Brachionus > Brachionus calyciflorus. Next base: position 649,566 of record NTPY01000935.1, on the reverse strand, counting down.
ATACCAATTTGAGCATCTATTTTTTTGGACAATTTTTTCTAAAAAAAATTTCAGATTAATTTTCTATTCTAATATTTTGAACAGATATTTAGTAAAAATTGATCAAGTTTTTTCAAAGAGTCTAAAATTTATCTTCAAATTAGATTGGACAATTTCTTAAGACTATCGTAATTTTTCGACTGGTGAAATAATCGAAATTATACCAGACACTTTTTTGAAGCCTAAGGAGTATTTATTTATTTCACAAAAAAAATCAGTATGTACAAACTTTATATCAATTCTATTTTATCCCAATTTTGTGACACTCAAAATACCGCTGGTATTGCAAACTAGTGACGCTTTTTTTTCCTCAGAACTATTTTTGATCTTTTTATTTTAAATACTAAAAAGGAATTTTAAAAATGAGTACCCTAAAAAGAGTCTTGAATGTTAAAGTCTTTACAAATTGATCAATTCAAACCCACTGAAAATTTTAAAATTTTACCAGTAGTCCAATATCACTAAAAAAGTTGATATTTATTATTAAAAGAGGCATTTTTCCTAAGCTAAAATTTTCATTTGAAAGCACGCTTAAAATTCCAAAATTTTTCTTTTTCTTTATTTTTTGAAATGTTTTTAATTTTGAATTTTTTCATACAGTTTTGATAGAATAGAAAAAAAAAAGTAGAGGGTCTTTAAAATTTTTTTCAAATCCACGTGACTCTAATTGTCCTTGTTTTTTTTTTGCTAAGAAAAAAGAAAAGAAATTTTTTGTTGTCTAAAATAAGAATGCTTGTAAATTATTTTAACGAATTCGAAGTGTTGAAGCTAAATCTTCAACCAAAAAGAAAAAATAAGAATATTCTAAAAATTTGGTATTATTTGACGATTTTACAAAAATTTGAAATTTAATTTTACTTTTCGGTCCGAAAATCATTTTTTGAATATTATCCAACTTTTCTTTGTAATCAGTTTTAATTTTTTGCGAGCCATGACACTCGTTCAAAACAGCCGCACTGACACAGTGTCGATGTATTTTAATCTCACATTTTGTCTCTTTAAAAAAAAAAAAAAAGTTATTTTAAATTTATTTTCATTTTGATAAATTTATTCCTACTTTGGCATATAAGACCTTGATGGCCTATACCCCAAAACGGTTGATTACATCGACAACAAACAGAACGTACAGTTAAAAAAGAGCAATCTATTAAACTGTGTCCTCTAATCGAATAAGACGAGTTCTTTTTTAGCTTTATTTTCTTGCTAACAAATGTCGGTATTTTATCAATATCAAATTTTCCAATTTGTTTAATTGGTAATCCGAGTTTCTTAGCAAAAGTAACAAAAGAACTTATCATAGCAGATATATGAGCCGAGTCATGTGAACCATTCCATTCATTGTTTATCTTATTTATCTCATTACCTAATGTTGCGATAAAACTCATCAACCCTTCATTTATAATTGGCTTCATACTCTCAAAATCATTCTTGTTTATAGACAATTTCAAATCATTTCCATGAAACAAATTAGCTAAACCTTTACAAAATAAACATATTTTTTAATTTTTGCAAATAATAACGCTAAAATTTTCCTAAACATTTAACATCTAATTTTTCAATAAATATGGTATTAAATAGTTGTAACCTGAATGAAAATTTTAATATTTATTATAAATTTATAAAAAAAAGATTCTTAATTTAGTACGGCAGATAAGGTAGTAAAGAGTTAGAATTATAGTAATTCTTACGAATCTCTATTTTATTTTAAACAAAATGAACCCCTTTTAGGAATATTTTTGGACCAAAAATAAACGATTTTTATTACATTTATTATTAAAATATTAAAACAACAACAAATAAACGGAACTAAAAGATTTTTAAAAATTACTTCTAACAAAGAAAAACGCCAATTAAAGTTTTATATTAAACTTCGTAGATAACTTACTTATACTTCTTTTAACCGGACAATTTTTATGAATTTTCTTATCTTTATATTGTAGGTTATACAATTTAATCATTGGTAATTTTATAAGTTTATCTTTTTTTTTTTAAGTAAAGTAGATCCTAAAAATTCCTAATTTTTTCTAAGATATTTTTAAATAGAACTTACCCATTTGTTTAACATCTTTTAACCGGCTCAATTGGTTTAATACGACATCCGAAGCTTCTTGTTTCGCTTGTTCTAAATATGTTTTTAATAAAGTTATACTTTCGATCGGATTACGATCAAATAAATCTTCCATTTTCTTACACAACTGCTCATTTATTTTAATTTTTAAGGGCTTAAAAAAAAATATTTGAAAAAATACAAGCTATGAATTTTTCTTAATCATATATTAATCTTACGGCATTATGCTCCAAAAAAGTAGTATACAATTCATATGCCCATCGTAAAATAGTCTCTTTTTTGTCATTTGATATTAATAAATCATCAACAAATAAACAAAAGTACTTTTAATGCGAAAAGAAATAAAAACAATTTTTTTTTAAATGGGTGAAAAGTATAAACTTACCAAATTTCTTGGACTTTCATTCTCAGTACCAATTATGTAACGAAACAATATCGATAAATACATTGGTTTTGAAACTAATTGTTTGTAGTCGTTACAACCACTCATGTCAAATAATGACTTGAATAAATAGAAAAATATTTAAGAAAGTTTTTTTTCAAATCTCAACTAAAAAAAGGATTATGGTGTTTTGGCAAAATATAATGTTTTTTTTTCTACTTGGAAAAGAAAGTTTTAAAACAAAAATTACTAGTTCAGTAGTTGAGCTTGATGTTTGGTTATAGGAATTTGACCAAATTTTAGGAAGTTCAATAAGAAATTTCATGATCTTGATCAAAATAATTTTCTTTTCGTTAAAAACTGCTTTTACGTAGTCTTAAAATTCATTTTTTTTTTGGCTTTTATTGTCTTGTTGGTCAACTACTCAATTTTATTATGAAACCCATTTGAAATTTTTAGATATAATTGACCAAGAAAGTATATCTGAATTGAGTGTCAAGTAATTGCCTTTTTAAAATATCATTTTAGATATTTTTAAATTGTATAAATAAATCGAATTCAATTTGAGTTTTCATATATTTAATAGTAATTTCTTATTAAGTATTGATAAAAGGGAAAAAATCAATCTTAGTAAATAAACACGAGACATGTGTAGTGAGAGTATTTTGAATCAAGAAAATCGAATTTTTACTAATGTCAAAATAAGATTTCCGACTTAAATAAAACTGAAAATCTAAAAATGTATTTGAACTGAAAAAAAGAAAAATTGTTGATGTTTTATTTCTTACAAAATATCAAAAAGGATATGCGATTGAATGATAGAATAAACATGAGAATAATATAGGGGTTATATAATTTTTGGGGTCTTTTAGGAAGATAATTAAATTATGCAAAAATTTTGAGGAAAAATAAGTCATCAAACATCACTTTTTTTATTTTTTGAAAGAGTCGATTATTCAATATTTTTGCCAAAATTGAAAATATAGAATCTAATTTTTTTACCTTATCGCCACCATTAGTTTCATGTAAATTTTCATCACTTATAAACGAATCATCTTTAATATCGATCAACTTGATTTTAAAAAATTTGAAAAAAAACTTTTAAAAAAAAGTTGATTTAATTTTTTAAATTACATCAGATGCATCTATATTTTGAACTGGTTGTCTTGGCAATTGTTTGTCAAGATCGTTATCAGATACGGAATGATTTAAGGCAGTAATAGCTATATTGGACAAGGATTGTGTTTGAAAAGATTTTGTATTTGTAGAACTCTTACAAAATTTTAATCAAAAATTAAATAATGAAACTATTTTTTTTTAATGTATTTTTTTTTAAATTACTCTAGTTTTCTTAATTGCACGTGGCTCGTCTGTCGTATTAGACGAACTAGCCGTACTAACACCCGATGAAGTTTTATTTAAATTTAAATTTTTTAACGATTCATCTGACATTGAGTGCTGTTTTCGATGTTTTTTTAATAAATTTCTACTTATATCAGTCGAATCGGTTATGAATTGTGATAATTTTGACTCGGCTGATTGTGCTAGTGTACCCGCTATGGGTATAACATTTTCATCTGAATCATCTAGATCTGTTTCTGTTTCTTCATCACTGTCATTTGAATTTTTACTTGGATTATTATTCTCTTTTTCCATATCATATTCATTGTTATTTATTTCGTCGGATAAACGACTAGTATCGTTCGATAATTTCGATTCGTTTAAATTTAAATCGCTTTTACTCTCGTCTAGACGAGGCTTTAAATTTATCGTCGATGATGTCGCTGTTGTGTATGGCGTTGGTGTGGCATTTGTGAATGGTAATCGACGCTGTAAATGTAATTGAACAAATGAGTTGGCTTAGAAAAAAAAATTTATTTTAATTAGAAAAAGGAAAATGTATTTTATTGTTTATTTAAGGCTCTTAAAAATAATAAGACATTAAACTAATTTATTTTGAAGATTATTCCAAGTTAACCTTTTGGAAAGCATTAAAAAAATTTTTTTCTTTTTAAATCAAATTTTTGGTAAATCTCAAGTTAGTAATTATTAGCTTAATCACTTATTAATTTTTTAAATTAGATCAAAAATTAATTTTTAGATTTTAAACAAAAATATCAAAAAAAAGGGTTCCGATTCAAAATCGCTTTTTTCAACATGGACCCACTATTTTTATAAGAACTTTTTCAGAAAATCTCAAAAATTGAAATTTTTAAATATTTACTGCTTTTTAGCTCAATGAGTTAATTATCCTAGAATCTTTATAAAAATTCTGTTTGAAAGATAAAAAATTATTTGAAACATTGTAATAAGATAAAAATTTTTTTTTTCAAATTTTAATGAGCCTATTTTTAGAACACACATACAAAATAAAATTAAACTCTAATCAATGAGGGTTATTCAAAAGGTATAGGGTAGAGCAGGTCCAAACATTTTTTTTTGTTTAATTCTTACAAATCAATGACTCAACTGATGTTTGCTTACGGTTCGAAAAAGTAGGTGAAGAGCCAAATGATGAAAAACCAGTTTTATTTTTAATGCCTGAATTGAGTGTAGATGATCTAGATGAGCGATCGTTATGTATTGGTATTGCTGGTGTTTGATGATGCTCAACTTCATTTGGTCTTAAACCAGTCGAAATTTGTTTATTTTTAGACAAAATTTTGTCTAACTTGTCTGATTTGGCTCGACGATAGACAGTCGGTGAATTTGATTTACGACTAGAAGGTGTTGGAGAACAAGAAGACGAAGACATTGTCCCCGATAACATAGTCGTACTTGAAGTTGGTGTATATGAAGTATAATAAGAAGTAGCTGCATCTGGTACTTCAAGATGATTATGAGATGAATCGAGTCTTGACGGGTTTAAAATGTCATTCAATGATGAACGACTTACCGTAAAATTGACTCGATTCGAGCTGAATGTCCTCGGTAATGGAGGCTTAGACTTCGGATCTCGGTCCGTATTCATAATATCATTTCTTTTCTTAATTAAAGTCTAGTCAAGTTGAATAATTTTTAGAGAAAGGTGTTTTGTTATTTTATTTGATTTAGTGTTGAAATATCAATAAATTTTGAATGTTGAAAAACAAAAAAAAAAAGAAGAAAGTTAGTGTTTTTTTTTTAAGTTCTAAGCTAGCTGCTGTTACTTAATCTTTCAATGTTTCTTATTAAAAACAAAAGAAAGAGAGAGAGAGAGATAATTTGCAAGCTTATTTTTTTTTTGAAAGATTTAGATAAGGTTGATATTTAGAACCAGAAAACGAAAACAAAATAATGTAATTAGTACTCTAGAAAAAAAAAAGAGAAAAATTAAAGTTTTGTTTATAGGTTAGAAAAGAAAAAAAAGTTTGGAATTTAACTGTTTATAGAGATTATGTAAAAATAAAAATGTAAGAATTTTCCATTTTGCCTTTGTAGAGAAGACTTTAGTAAACTAGGGGAACCCTTACACTTTCACTAATTAATTAAAGAATTTTTTTTTGCTTGTGTTTTTTTTTTCTTTTCTGAATATTCGAAATATTCGATCTTTTTCTTTTGTTTTTGATTTTTCGAATATTTTTGTTCTTATACCAATGCCTTTAAACCGCAAAATAATGACATTGAAAAATGTTCATAATGATTTTTAGGAATTTGAATGTTTATGCCATTTTTTTGGATTATATAGGCGAAAAAGAATTTTATTCCTAAAATGTCAGAAAGCTTTTTATTTTCGAAGAATATGGGAGTATCGAGATGATGTTGACATATTTTCAAAAAATCAAATTTCAAAGTACCACAAATCGATAATTAGTTATAAACTTTTTGCCAAAGTATGAATAATAAAATTATTAAATTTATATCTTATTATCTTTATTACTTATTGGAGGTTTTAAGAGCTAACTTTTATTTTTTTTAACATTCTGTGATTTGATAATATACATTTCAAATTAAAGAATTCGATGACTTTGAATTATATTTTATCAAAAATTTATTTTACAAAAAAATTAATAATTTCGACTTAATGAACAAAAAAAATTGAATTTTTAAAAAAGTCAAAATTTTTTAAGAAATGAATAAAAATAACAAGTACCAAAAAAGTTCCAACAGGTACTTTTTCCCCGGTCTAAATTTTAGGGGAAAAAGTACCTTTTTGAAATCGGGAAAAAAGTACCCTATTTTTTATTTTTAAAATTTTCTGGCAAAAGTTACCATAGTAGAAAAAATGACAAAAATATTATAGTCAGAAGAAAACATTTTTTTAATTTGATTTTAAAAGCAATCGAATATTTTTGATTCATTTTTTTTTACAATTAGTTGACAGTCTATAACTTGACTAATTTTTAAGGGGACAAGTCACTTTTAATCTTAAAAAATAATATAGGTTTTTCTCTTTTAGCATGACTGATTTCATGGATTTTTGGTAACTTTCAGGAAATAATAAAAATATAAGAGCTCGTAAATTTACTGTAATACCTTGTATAGGAATGTATTGAATTAAAACCTAAAATTTTAACAATTAATGCACCCCAAAATAAAAGAATTTTTAATTTTTTACCATTTATTCTAATAGAGAACCTAATCAACAGTATCAAACAATGTTTTACGTTTTTCCGATCGTTTTAAAACTAGCTTTTTTTGGCGCATTTATTCTTAAAATTTTGATTTGAATTGCATGCATTTGTTTGCAAGGTATTACGGTATATAATAATTTTTTTTAAAAATATTTTTTACGTCAGGATTGATTAAATTATGTAGTTTTTGATTCTTCAGCTTGTTTTTTAGATTTTAGAAACCGAACAAGATTTCATAAGAGATCAATTTATATATTTTTTCCGGTTTTTACAGAAATATTTATTTTCACGTCTAACAAAATTTGCTAAAATTATTGCTGAAAGAAGGACGCTAAACGTTACCTAGCGGTTAATTTTTGTAAATAAATACAGTCAAGTTACACTTTTATTCACATTTTAGTTTTATCACTTTTCATGTTTTTTTAACAAATCATCTTGAATACTTCTTATCTTAATTAAAAAATTATAGACTTTTCTTAATCACTATTTTTATCACATTATTTATTTTAGTCATTGAGCAAATTATTTTTTAATGCATAGTTTTGGTAGGAAAGAATACACAGGTATTTAAAATTAAGGTAAACTTAAACAAAAAATTAGAACAATAATAATTTTCAACATGACAAAAAAATAATATTTTGTATTTTTTATATTACAAAATTGTTTTTAGGCGCATCTTTTAGGATCAAAAATCTTGGGTATCGAACAGTCCAAAAGCAATGCTTAAGATGTGTTTAAGACGATACTTTTGCTCAAGCAAAAAATTCTAAAGACATTTTCTGAAAAACATACTTAAGAGGGTTTATCTTAAGCATATGCCTAAGAGAATATTTTTTTGTTTAGAACTTGCTCTTAAGCTATTTAAGACGTAACTTAATAAATGCCCATGAGATTTGTCAGCGGTTCTAATATAAATGCAACGTCAGCCGTAACCAAAACTTAAATTTAAAATTATGAAAAATAAACACGGGGCACGGTAAAAAGTTATGGTGGACGTTATAATTTCAGTAGAACCGCCGTGTCAGATCAGCATTTTAAAGCAGCTAGTAAAAATATTTTGAACAAAGGAAAAAACACAGATCCTTCTTAATAATTTCCATAACTTATAAAATAGAAAATATTCAAAGAATTAATAGATAACGTTGCGATTCGTTTTTCTAAATTTATAATTTCAGAAAAAAAATTTGTGTCTTAAATTTTGTTGAGATTAAAAATGTTTAATTAAAAGAATCTTTAGACCAAATAACGACTTAAAAAATTTATGGTGCATCAAGGCACCCGGTGAAAGAAAAAAATAACGATTTTGAAAATAACAAAATTTTAATTTTTGTCTAGTTCAATTTTTGCTCTACATAAAATTTATAAGAGAAATTTATTCAAATTAAAAATTATTAATACTTACATTCATGGATCATACTTTGTATTTCAACACTTTCCTTTGACTTAACACATGTTCCATTAACCTTAAAGCAATTATTTTATTTTTTATTAAATAATAATGTAATTTTTGGTTTTGCATTAACTTACTTTCAAAATAATATCACCGACTTGTATGCCTGAAAAAAACGCCGGGGAGTCTTAATTGAAAAAATTTTAATTTAAACAAACTGCCATAGATAAAAAAAAACGAATGAATTCCTAGGGATTCATAAACCTTAATTATCTTCATTTTTTTCTTTAACTCTAACTAATAAATAACTTAATCTAAAAGTCTTAAGCAATTACTTTTCTCCTTACAATTCCTCTTTTCTGCATGTTTCCTTATCGGTTGTAAGGTGTACGATTTTTTAAAATTCATACTCTTAAATATTCATAAAATTTGAAACGATCAACAACAACAAAAAATCTGATTAATTAGATAAAAAAAAAATTTTTCAAAAATTTAAATAGGTGTTTAAATTTAAGAATTTAATGACATAGGAAACGAATAAAACAAAAAAAAAAACAAAATTCATAATTTTTTCTCTATATGATTATTCATTCTAGCTTAAGAACAAATCAAACAAGTTTTTTCTTTTTTAAATATAAACTTTTAATTAAAAAAAAACTTACTTGGAAAAACTTGAACAATTAAAATTCCATTTTTGAGCTCGAAACCAAAGCCTTTTTCAGATTTACGTATAGTGACTGTTATCTCTTCGTATTCGGGTAGATTCGACGTATTTAAATCGTTATTTATTATATTTATAAGTCGAGAAGAACTCGTATCTCTTTGAATTGATGATGACGAGACTGTCGTTGCTTCTTTTTTAGCCAATTTTCTAAGTCTTTAAATATAAATTATTTTAAAATTTTTTTGTCTAAGAGCATATTTTTTAATTAATTGTAATTACTTTTCACCGGCACCACTAAGTCGATTTAAAGTTTCGGAACAATTCGGATTAGAAAGCGAGACAGTGGATGGAAACGATGACATTTTATTATGAACGGATTATTTTATTTAAAAATTATTATGTAGTCGATTCAAATAGTTAAATCATATGCAGCCATTTAGAAAAATTTAATAAAAATTTTTCTAAAATATTTTTACTTTTTTTTTGTTCAAAAATTATTTATTTATTTTTCTAAATAAAAAAAAATTTCAAAAGTTTTTAAATGACAATCAATTTAACCGTAATAGATAAAAATTGTTATCTTATTTTTTGAAAATATTTTTTGCGTTGCCAAGGGAATCTGTTTGGGAAAAAAAAATAATTTTTAAGGATGAGATTTACTATGCGCAATTTTATATTTAAAAGAAATACCTTTCGTTTAGCATTACTTTTTTTTTTTCTTAGTTTTTGTGAAAGGTATCTTTATTCGAAATTATGTTTGAAAATGAAATTAAAATTAAAAAAAAAAAATAAAAATTTTTTTTTTCATTCAGTCTGCAATCAAAACAATTTAGAATTAATTTTAAAAAAAAAAATTAATAATAATAATAAAAAAAAAGTTCTATTTAAAACTTGCACGATACAACATAAATTTTTTAAATATATGAGATTTTTTTTTATTTTAATAATTACTTCTTACTTTACGGAAATACAAATATTTATTTCGGAATATAATTATGTAACCGGGTGTTCTTACTACTAGTAATAATAATCGGTGGGATTTTTCTAGTTGTTGTTGTTGTTGTTGTTGTGTTCTCGTTTATTTTTATTCTTGTTATTTAAGATAATAAACAAAATTATGAATTACAAGTACTAGTGCTTCCTAATTTCATATATCCTTTAATTTTTTATTTTTTTATTTCTGAAGACTCTTAATTGCTTTTGAAACAACTAGAAACAAAAAAATATTTAATCTGATTAGATTTTTTTTTTATAAAGAAATACGAGTCTTTTGGGCTATTCTAAATTCAAGAAAAAAAATCTAATAATTTATTGCCTTAAAATAATTATTTGTTTTTTTTGTCAAAAATTTCACGTGATTTTTTTTCATTATTCGAAAATTGTTGATATAAACGGGTTCATCTGTTTTGATAGAGTTTTCATAATCTAAATAAGCAGCTAATCAAGAACACATGATTTGCTATTTATTATGACATAGAAACAATTTGTAAAAATAAAAATCAATAAACTCATCACTCACTAATTGCATGATTTTACCTTAGGTATACTTTCGGTGTATATTAATTTTTTTGACTATTTCTCTTAGAGCTAAAGGAACTCAAATTCTTTTTGGTTCGATTACACTGAATTTAAAATTTAAATATTTAAAAAAAGAATCATAGAAGGACTGAATTAAATTTGTTTTAATAAATCAATCTTAAGATAGATTAGGGAATTAGGAAGTGTTTTTTTTTAAGTTCAGTTTATAACAATCGTAATGAGTTTGGTATAAAAACTACCGTAAATATTTTTCAATGTAAAAAAAAGGGTCAATAGACATGAAACTAAAAAAGATGATTTTTGAATTATAAATGCTTAGGTTAAAGTATAAAGAAGTTTATATGACTTTTGTATCAACTACGAAATATAATTTTGGTTTGGGTTCTTCCTCGAGAGCATTTGATTTAAGAACAATTTTTTTTATTAAATTAACTTTATGATTTGTATTTGTAAGATTAAAAATGACCAAGCATTTTTGTAATAAAATCGAAAAAATTCTCTTAAAAAACCTCTAAACTGTAAATATTTTGAGAAAATTTATAAATATATTTTTTAATCGACTAAACCATAGGCAAATTTGGCCAATAAGCAATAAATTTATTGCTTATTAATCAATTTTCATTTTTCGCATAGAAAATTGACATAATATTCAAAAATGACATAGCTGCAAACAGATAACCTTACTCAAATCCTATTTTTTTCAAAGTTTTTGTAAGTTTTTAAGATAAAATTAATTATAAAAAATTGATTACCTATTAAAAAATTTTAGTTAAAGTTTAGCTTGGTCCGACCAAGCAAATAGCCTAAAAATACCCAAGTTTTATTAGCTTATTTACAAAATATCTAAAAACTACTTGCATGGCTTCAATAAAAGACCGGTTTACATAAGAAATCTGTCATGCTCCTTTAAATACGCAAATTCAATTGTGCACGCTGAATGTTTAGAGACCAAATCGTTTTTATTAAAAGCGTTCAAATAATATTTTTTAATGTGTTTAAAAAGGATTGACTCCTTAAAAATTCAGCGTGGAAGTAAATCTTTTCTTGTACCAAATTACCGTATTCGCTTGCAGAGAGGCGCATGCGGCTAATCCCATCAAAACCATGTTAAAAAATTAAAGGAAAAAGTTTTTTAACATGGTTTTGATGGGATTAGCCGCATGCGCCTCTCTGCAAGCGAATACGGTACTATCCTGATCATTCACATGTTAGAAAAATAAAGATTTATTTCGCTTCAAATTTGTTCATGAATAGTTCTGAATATTCATGAAAGTTCATCCTGAAAATTCATTTTTCTTCATGAAAATTTTTGATTTCCATTATTTTTTAATGGAATTTCATGAATGTTTATGAAAATTAATGCATTTTTTTAAAAATAAATTCACGAAAAATTATGAAGATAAATGAAAACTTAAAAAGAAGTTGAAAACTTTTGAACGAAAATGAACGTTCAAAAGAATTAAAATAGTCCTGAACGTTCATTTTTGGAACATATGAATTACCAGAATAGTATAAAACTTAAATTATTTATCAAAATATTTCAATCAAAATATCGAATTCAGATAATTCATATTCCTATTTTTTCTTTCTAATAAGTAACATTTGTACATTATTCGAGATTTTCCAACCATAAGGCACAGAGTTATAGACAAAAGTTAACAATAAAAGTTAAGCTAAGAGTCAATATTAACCCATAGAGTAACAATTTTTCGAGTTGAACAAAAGGAAAAAAATATTGTAAAGTGTTGAATTAGATTAACAAAATATGTAAACAGTCGTTTTATTTTTCTTGTTTACTAATCTCATTACGGGTCAAAGCTAAATTTTTTCAATTTGAGAAAAACAATAACAACAACAACAACAACAACAACAACAAAAGCGTTTATCTATCTTATATCCCGCCGAGTTTTTAAATTAGGTCAAAACTTTTATTTTTTTAATTCATACAAAATCTGATCTTACTCTTTGTTTTAAAATTAATTCTCTTAAATATTATAATAATTATCTTATCATTCAATACCTCAGACACTTAAATTCAATTCTAATTAAAATTTAGTCCTTATTGAGCAATTTCCGTATTTCTAACAAAATTTGATACAAATTATAAAACGAAAAAAAAAACGTTTTCATTTTCGAGGTTAGTCAAAATTAATAATTTTTAAAAAAAAAAAAAAAAAAGTTTAACCTTGCTTCCACTGAAATCCAACGTAAAACTAAAAATAATAGCTTAAAGGAATAAATTTAACAAAAAAAAACTCTACAAACAATGGCTAGATTTATTTATTTTCTTTTTTTTTTAGGAATAAATTTAAATGAAAATAATTAATTCTGTATACATTGTTTTATAGTACATCTTAATTTTATTATTATTTTTATATATATGATGGTCCAAGACAACTTGAGATACAATTCATTTTTTTTTTTGTTAGAATCTTAAAAATTTAAGGGTCAAATAATTCACTTGAATTATCGATTCAAAATATTCGAATAGAATTTTATCGATATTTAAAAAAAAAACGAAAAAATTTATTTTTGTTGTTTTGAAATTAATTGACCCCTATTTGAAAATTTCAATCAAAATTAAATAAAAGGACTTAAATTTCAATTTCATGCTCAAAATGCATCATAATTTAAAGATAATTTACTATTGTCTTATTTGTTTCTTATTATTATCTTAAATTTGGGGCTAAAGTATTGTTTTACAACAATAACAACAAAAAAGCCAAGATTACGATTTATTTGAGCCTAATCTTGTCGCTAAATAAAATTACAAAATTCAATTTGATCGAATAGGTAAGACAACAACAAAATAAAAATTAAAATTTTATACAATTTAGCTTTTATTTGATATAGACATAAAAAATTAGCTTAAATAAGCTTTTTTATTTCTTATAAAAATGTTTTAACAATTTGATACTAAAAATCGTATGAATTTGATTTTATAAACTTATAAATCACTGATGTACTTATTAACTTGAATAATTTAATTCTCGTGCAAAATTACTAATTTATTTTTTCTTATCTAGACCACTTAACGTCTAAGTAAAAAGAAAAGACGTTCAAAATTAAATTGATTTGACATTTTTATAAAAAAAAATCAAACGATTAACTGCTTAAGTTAAATTTATAAAATATAAACTCTTATTAAAATTAGCACAATAAAAGTTTCCTAAGCTTATAACTTTCTGTACTTCTAGCGAACTTTCTACTTTTGCGAAGCGTATCACAACTCATTTAAATTTTCTTTATTGCTCAATTGAAAAACGATTCTGAAAATTTTCTGAATAAAATTTTAAATATATAATATTTATATCTAGCGAAAATGGTTTCGATTTTTTAGAAAAATACCGTAAACTCGGGTTTTATACTGAGGTGTTAAAAAAACGAAAATTCAGTTTTAATGCAGTCATTAAACATGTGTTTCGAATTGTTGTCAAAAATAGTTAAAAGGACGGGCTAAAACTGAATTTTCTTAGAATTTGAATTTGAAAGCCCATAACTAACTTGTGGAAAGCCGTTTACTTCAAATAAGAGAAAAACTCCAGTAACTGAGACCCCAATAGAAATTCCTAAAAAGAGGGAAAGAAAACTTTGAAGTCAGAATAAGAAGACAATTGAAAAAGAGGCAGCAATGAGGTTGAAATTTTTTTAAACCGAATTTTCAGTTTTAATCCAAGCATTTAATCCAGAAATCATTTTTTAAAATAAAAATTTAATTTTGTATTTTTTTGAGGAAAAAAATTATTTTTTGTACATTTGATGAGACATAACAATTGAAAATTCAATTTTAGTTTTAGCTCGTCCTTTTAATTATTTTTGCAACAAGATTTGTAATTAATGTTATAACAATTCAGAAAACATTCTCTATGAAATACCTTGGGCACGAAATTATGATCATATGATCATATTAAAAGTCTAAAATAAAATCGGTATAAGCTCAATGCTAAAATTGATCAGAGTGTGATCATAAATCTCAACATTAAAAGAGGCTTAACTTCATAAATTATAGATGTCACTGTCAATTTGTAAAATTTGTCATTTTATAAAATGACTTTGCCAATTTATTTATAATTTTTTAATTTTTTTAAAATTTTTTCGAACCAACACTCTCAGAATAAAAACACGAAAAATTTTTTTTAAATAGTTTAAATCAAATAGGTTAAGGCAAACTACTTGAGAGAATTCTTAATGACAGACTAACCGCATGGGTTGAAAAAGAAAAATATTAATAAAAGAGCAATCAGGATTTCGTCGGAATCGGTCAATTCAAGATGTGCTTTTTAAAATTATTGAATCCTCATACAGAAATTTAAAATATAAAAAAAAACCGGACTTATTCTCTTCAAATCAACGACGAAATCGATTAAACTTCTAAACCAATTAAGGAAGGAATTCCTCAAGGAGGATGCCTTAGCGCTCTGCTCTTTGCAATATTTATTAACGACATAAAAAAAGATCTTAAAAAATTAGGTGTTGAATTTGCTCTTTTGCTGATGATATATCAGTATGTTACAGCTCTAAAAATTTAAAAAAGATCAACAACTTTCTGCAAAAAGCAATCAAAAAAATCCATTAATTTCCTCTAAAATGGGGCTTAAAAATTAACATTAAAAAAACAAAATACATGGTAATCGCAAGCAATTTTAATAGAGCTTCATATGAATTATCATCTAATCTGAATTTAGAAATCAATACACAAAAAATAGAAAATGTAAGAGAAGCCAAGCTATTAGGGATCAATTTCGACCCTGGATTAAGATTCGATGCCCATTTCCAAGAAATTATTAAAAAATGCAACAGTAAAATTAACCTTCTCAAAATTCTCAGCTCTAAACATTATGGTCTAAAAACAAACACACTAATCACAGCCTAAAAGCTCACAGTCCAATCAATCGTCCAATATAGCATGTTGCCATGCCACATTGCTCGCAATAAATTCAAGAAAAAACTTCAAATCATTCAAAACAAATCACTTACACAAGTAATAACAATTTACACGCAATTGTGAACCTGGCAACGATAAATGAAAGACTCAAAAAACTAACAAACAATTACCTAAAACGTTCTAGCAATGTTGACGACCAAGTCAAATATTTAATTGATTCATACAAACAAACAAAACCAAAAAAATCAATCCTCAATTTTTTAAATTAATACCAAGATAACTAAATTTTTTTTTTAAATTCTAATTTAAACATTTATTTTAAAAAATTTTACACGAGGTAGGGGGGAGGGGGTGTTTTTTAAGGTAAAAAATTAGAAAAATGTTATTTTTTTTTTTATTATAATTTTAAGAAAAAAAAGTCATAAATTTATATAAAAACAGGGTAGGGTGGGTATACGAATGAAATTTTTTATTTATTTTTTTTCCTATTTATGACATAAAAATTCAAAGTTCAAGTTCGTTAGATTCATGCATAATGAAATAAATTTTTTTCCTCCTACCCCCTGCTAATTTGTAAAAAAATTTTTAAAGCCTTAATTTTGCTGAAAGGAGAGCGCGCGATCTCCAAACAGTCGGCCTCGAGTGGCTATTTGTAAATAAATAAATTAAAGAAAAGAGTCTTTTAAATCCAAATTTTAAAATTCCCGAAACAATTATTTTTTTAGTTAAATGTGTGAGAATAAATACCAAATTCGAACTTTGTTGCCGCATGAAATAGAAAGCACAACGCTGCATATTTTAGAATCAAAGACTTAAAATGGACGGAAAATTTCGATCGGTACCATGTTTTTACAATCTTTTTTAAAGTTATTTTTAATTATAAAACTTTTTAAAAAAAAGTTACAAAATTAATTTAATAAATTAAAAATTGAAGTCTTTGATTCTAAATTTTTAAGCTTTGATCGTTATTATAAGCTTTTGCTGTTTATCTGGAAATTTTTAACAACAAAAAGAATTATATTTTAATACTAAAAAGCAGTTGATTAAAGAGGTGTTAAATTATCCTAAAATGAAATAAAATTTTGAAAAATTACGTATTAATAACATAATTCACAGATATCAATTACACTCTTATTTAACTGTATCACCATTTTTAGAATTCTTTGAAACTTCCGTAGCTAAAAAGCGAAGCATGTCAAATTACGTATTTCCTAAAAATAAATAACTAAAACAGTAAAAATAAGTTAGACCAGTACAGAGCAATTTTTCAGGGTAACTTTAATATTTTGCAAAAATTTTTAAAATATTTGAAAATATTGAAGAAACAAATGTCCAAAAATTATTTTACAAAGAGTTATTAGAGTGTACATAAATATAATTAAAACGAATTAAAAATGAATGAAATTGTTTCGGGTGAATTTGTTTTAGATTTAGGAAAAATCAAAGAAAAAAAAATTCTAAATCAAATATGAAAAAAATTAATCATTTTTTAAAAATTAAACATTAATGACGCAAGTTGTCTATAAATAATCTTATTGCCAATATTTAAAACGCAATTTTAATTCGATTATTTTTAGAAAAAAAAACTTTATAATTCTTAAAAAAAAAAGAAGAGCTCTTAGGTTATTATATTGAGAAAAAATCAAAACAAAAATAGAAAAATTTAATATATCTCAGGATGATTTCTTTAAGTAAGCAAATGAATTTAAATTAGTTACTCAGTAAGAGGAATCAAATTTTAAAGAAAGATGATTAGGGAACATTCACGCTCACCTATTCAAGAAAAAGATAAAAAAAATCCTCATGAGATTTCTTTACTCCAATAAAACGAACTTAAATTGTTTTTTTTTTTTAAATTTGATACATTTAAAAATGATGTTTCCTTAGTTTTATTCCTGTATAACAATCTACCAGGGATTAATTTAAATATTTTATTTTTTGAAAATACTCAAAATTACTACCTAGACATTAATTAAATTTACTAAATGCTACGATTCTAATTATATAACCTTTAATTTTCTATTTAGTTAAGTCTAGCTTTTTGAAAAATTTCCTATCTAATTTATTACCACTATTAGAATTATTATGTAATATTATTTATTTAGTTGATATCAATTTATCTTTGAAATTTATGATCAAGCCAAAATTTAATTGGATTCCTATAGGAATTTTGGCGCGGTTAAACTTAAAAGTTATGAATTCTAATTAGATCATCACATAAATCATAAACTAAAATGTACTTAAACATTGGCTCTCTTTTACGGGTATCATCAATTTTGTTTAAAAATTTAGTTTATTAAAATATGATTATTGCATACTTAGGTATCCTTTCTTATCGGAAAAAAATAATTATTCATAATTTTACCTTCGTTTTTTTAATTTAACTCGTGCTTTAAAAAGCTTAATTCTGTCATAAAACTAAATAATATTGAATAAAATTCCTTATCACCAAAAGTCAAAATGAATCAAAGGTGTTCTAATTCTTTTATTATTATTGAACATTTATCACTTTCTCATAGAGAAAAATTTTAAAAAAATTAATTTTTATTACACAATGAATTTACAATATTTTACGTAAAAAAAGTAATATAAAAAGCGTAATTTTTGGTATAATATCGATATTAAACATAATTTTGATAAACTTAGATTAATTTAAATCAATTGCTGAGTGGATCGTTTACCCGTCTGATGAGAGCTAAGAAGCTCGGTTATTATATTTTTCTAGAGGATTGACTAAATATTCTTTAGTTGAAATTTACAAACGATTAAATTTGTTACAAACGATTTTAATTCTTTTAAATAAAAGTATAACTAAAAAAAACATAAATTGTAGCAGAATTATCGGTTTTGTAAATCTATTGAATCAAAGGTATTCAAAGAATCAACAAATTTATTTATCAATTGGCTCTAAATTTTCAAAATACGGCTTGATCATCGAAAAAGTCTCAGATAAAAAAATATTTTAAGTAATCGATAAAAAGTTTATTGGTACAACTAAATGAATTTAAACTCATAAACTAAATTTTTAAATTAGTATTAAAAAAATAACAATATTTTTGAAAAAATTAAATCTACTTTTAAATGTAATGCTTCAAAACGAAACTTAAATGCTAATTTATTTGTAAATTTAAAAATAAAAACCAAAATAAAAAATTATTTCAAATTAAAAAAGTGATCGCACCAAGGATCGAACTTGGGACCTCCTGTGTGTTAGACAGATGTGATAACCACTACACCATGCGATCTTATACTTTATTTTACCTTAATTTATCAGTTAAATTGAAATATTGATTTAATTAAAATTTTAACTAAAAAACACTATAAATCGTGGAGCCAGTCAAAAGGATCTAAGAGATACGAATTTACTAGATTTATGTTTTTAGAAACTTTAAAAATTTCTCAAAAATTTCAAGTTTCATTTGACCAAAATGTTTTATTTTAAATTATTTTCTTTGAAATTACTTAAATATTTATTAATTACCCATAAACCAATTCCTTATAAAAATCTTATGCATGTGTTGTCAAAATCTTAATCAATAATGTTATAGGATCTTTCTTGAATTCTCTATTAAAAAATGTTATCGACTTTTAAGATCTTTAAAGATCCAAATGAGTTCTAATCACACTTTTCTTTAAGAAACTTATTTAAGATCTTATATATTTCTTATAAGATCTTATAAGTCGATAAAATTTTTAAAATGAAAATTCAAGAAAGTCATAAGAATCTTATTTTCTAATTAATCTTATAACATCCTTGATTAAAATCTTGATTCTTCAAAGTTCAACAAAGTCAAAAACTTTAGAGTTTATTAACTTTAATTGTTAATTTTTAGAATATTAGCTATGCTTAAGGCATTATCTGCTAAACATCTTACTATTCACGAAATTTGTCCTCATTCAAAAAAACTAAAATAAAATTTTATTTCTTGTATTAGCATTGAAATGAATGAAAAAATCCAGTCGAACGACTGCAATGGCTCACAATAAGGCTAGATGTTCCATTGCACAAGTAAAGATAGAGTTTATATTAGATATTTATATTACTACTATTAAAATAAAGAAATCAAATTAATTTGAAAAAATTTACTATAAAAGTTAACAATCGCTTTTTTTATGAGCTGGATCAGTTTATGAAGATGACAACGACCTTAAGTTGTAATTAATCTTTTATTCGTGAAGGTTTATGTTACTTTTGAATAAATTTAATAGTTGATGGTCAAAAGAATCTCAAAATGCATTTAGAACTCAAATGAAAAGAAAGTTAAGTTTTGAAAAAAATTTAATTGGATTGAAAATAAGAGCACACGCTTGAAAATATGATAAAAAAATGGACACATTTTTGAAAAATAAAGCCTTGAAGGGTTCAAAATTGGAAAGACTTTTCACTTTAAAAAAAAAAATTAATTTTAAAAGTATTGACAGACATTTTTAAATTAAGAAAAAAAAATTTATAAGAATTTTATTTGACACTAAGTACAATGACATTTATTTGTAAACTAGTTTAGAAAAACCCTTTGGTTAAATTTATTCTATACGCTTATATCCCTCCAACAACAAAAACAAAAAAATAATTATTAAATCCTAAGTTTTAAAACAATTAAATAAAAATTTTAGAAAAAAATTAAAAAAAACTTTTAAATTAATTTTAGTTGTTTTTTGTTCAACAGATATATTTTGAATGAGCGAGGATAAATTAGAAAAAAAAATTTTTTATTTCTCTAAAATAACTAGATTTAATTACAGTTGTAAGATAAGAGAATAATAAATTTTTTTTTTCAACAAAAAAAGAGCACATATATCTTTTTGGCTTCGTAAAAAAAAAACATTATTTGAAATTTTTGCATTTGTTTTAAAAAATTCGAATAGATTCAAAAAATTTTAATTTAATTTTTTTTTCTTTCTCTCTAAAGGTAAAGTTTAATTCCCATTTTTTTTTTCTTACTTATACCTTTGTTTTCTCGTTAAATTCTAACTTGAAATTCTAAACGATTAAAGTTGTAATACACCTAATATTTGGTATTTAGCCGAGGCAATAATGAAACAAAAAAAAAATGTGTTAATAATCATTATATTAGAATATTTCATTAAATTTACATCAAATAGTACTTAATCTCTTAATCGGATGTTAATTTTATAACATTTAAAAAAAAATTTAAAAATTTTTCTCTCGATGAATCCTAGAAACTGTTTTGTTTACCTGAATCCCTAGAATACTTTTGAATTTAACCAAATATGTTGTTGTTTATTTTAAACTTAGATTAGATTATTCATATGTAGAATATCACATGATTTCAATATCCAAAAAAGCCTGTGAGATAAGTCTCGTGTTTGTTTATGTTCTTAAAAATTAGTAAGGTACTAAAAAAACTAAAAGATATAAAAATATAATTTTACTTAAATTAATTTTTAAACTTTGAGCATGAGCTTTAGCTCATATTGATATTGACTCGTACAAATATGTAACAACAACAAAAATTTTATAGTTCTCTGAGTAATGTTCTGAAAAAATTAAATTAAATTGAAATATTAAAACTACTTTGAATTACAAAATTTAATTATTTTAAAAATTTAGATGTCTCCTAATGTTACCCTAAGATTTTTTTATATATTTGAGTAAAAAAGCAAATATTTGAAATACATGAAAATGTGAATTTTTTAATCATAAAATAAAGAGTTTAAAATCTAAAAAATATTGTTGACTTTTATTAAGAAACAATTAAATTTAAGAATAAAAAATTTCATCAAACAAGTTCCATGACGAATAAACCATGCTTTATTTTGAAAGAAGATTTTTTTCCCATGTAAATTAAACCAGGATAAATTTGGTTTTTTGATATTTAAAAAAAAAACAAAATATACGTACTGCTGTTGTCATTCACAAAGTGATTTCGTGAATTTTCATGAAAGTTGATCTAAGCCGATTGTGAACTGTGAAATCTCAAACGTTCATAAAGATTTACACAATTTCGCGAGAAATCAAATATTTTCTAAATAGAGTTAGCAGTGATTCCCAAGAATTAAATTAAGGTGAAAAAAATAATTTCAATGACGTTTCATGAAATTATCTCGTGAATGTAGTAACAGGAGTACGAATATCTATTAAGGAAAGTATATATCTTTTTTTTTAAATTAAGCAAGAAACCGAATACTAAAAAAAAATTTATGATGACTAAATTTGAATGAGCTCAATGTAAAAAATTACTAAATACCGCATACCATTATAACTTAACTTTTTTTGCTGTTTTATAAAAATAAACTTATATTTTTTATATCTGTTAAACATATAGAAAAAGATTTCGGCAATGGATAAATCGAAAATTTCAACCTTGAATTTTATATCAAATAAAAAGCCTATCGCCAATTATGACAAAAATTCTCAAACAACTCTTAGTTGAGAAAAAAAATTAGAAGTTTTATGGTTGCAAGATTTTACAGGATGCAGTTTGAGGTCTATTAGAAGTTTATTGGAGACTATTTGAAGTCTAATGAATTTTTAAAAAGGGTAACCCCTTCAAATAAGCCTATTTGAACTATTTGCAATCCAATTGTGGTCTATTAGAGGTTTATTGGAGTCTTTTTGAGACTTTTAGTAATAAACTTTAATTTTTGAACAATTATAAATTTTTTGTTGTTCTGTTGAGTCGTTTCACCTCCTCATTTCTGTGACCTGTGGGGTGTCTGTTTCCTTTTATTAAATTTTTTATATCAAAGTATTTGTTAAATCGGGGTCGACGCCCGTTATTCAGATTTGCCTCCATAGGAACTTCCATAGGAATTATATCTGAAAATTCGGTTAATATTACATGTTATTATGAACGAGAGTTTACGGTACTAAAACACAAATGTAAAAATAGTCAAATATGAAACTCAAAAATCGAATGCTTTTATTAGTCTTCAAAAACCTTCAACACTTTAATTTACCTTATTATTAATCTTCTTCAGTTTGAAAAAAGAAATAAAAAAAAACTAAAAATAAGAACTATTTTGTTTTTCATATCAACTAGAGTTTTTTGTTAACAATTAAGATCAAAATATGACATAAGGGTACATATAACGCATAATTTTATATAACACTAAAAATTAAGTAAATCTTAAAATTAATACTTTATAGGCAATTACCAAGTTCTAAATAATTTTTTTTTTCTTAATAAATTCGTAATTTATTTTTTTTTTAAGAAGTAAATTATATGAGATATTGTTAAAACGCAAAAATTTATCTAGTTTTATAGTAAATAAATCACAAGTTAAGGGACTCGAAACTTTAGCGGAATGTCAGACTTCTTTTATTAGTTACATTTTCGATGTTTGTTTTTTATGAACATAAATAAAAAGAGAACAAATATTATTAAGTAATAATGTTTTTAGAAATGATTTAGTGATGAGAAAAATAAGGTAGTTAAAAAATCGAATTTATAGATCTCTCTCTATATCTTATGAATAACTCTTGTTTTGGCTGCTATTCTTGCATAGCTTTTTTTTTTAATATTTTGAAAGTTTTTGTAATTGCTTCATTTTTTTTCTCTTATTTTGTAAATCAATTATTATTTATAAAAAAAAAATTAAAAAAAAAAAAAGAGATATAATAATCAATTGCTTAATGAGATCGAAAATTTATGTTATCTTTTAATGAATTTTTTAATTTTGGCTTTTCTAGTTGGTAAAGTTTGATGATAACGCTTTTCTTTTTTTTATTTTTGTTTCAATTTAAAAAATCTCTAAATACAAAAATTAAATTAACAAAATTATTTTCATATGTAATTTCTTGTTAAAATAAATACTTTCAAATTGTTTATTTATTTTAAATTGTTAATAATTTGACTGGCGCACCCGGTTGTCTGAAGAGTTCAATAGGAACGTAGACATAAAAAAGGTTCAGTAAATTTCGATTCATTCAAAGTTTTATAACTTTTGAACGAAAAATGATAAAAGTGTTCTGTAAATTGATACAGAGTTTAACAATTTACATGCTACTCCCAAAAATATGAGTCTGCAAAAATTTGCACGTAATTGAAAAATGTTCTGTATGAAATCTGCAACATTTTTGCAGGCCAATATTTTTGAGTGTAGAAAAGTTATTACACTTTGTAGGATTTTACCGAACAATTTTATTACTTTCAAAAGTTATAAAATTTTGAATGAATTGAAATTTATTCTAGCGAGCCCATATTTTTTATCATAGTTCATTTTTTTTTTATTTTGGTATGGGTACGCGTACGCCGTTAAATCGTGAGAAATGCAGTAATAAAATTAGTTTATGATGGTTTTGGATTTTGAAGTCAATTTATAAAAATCAGGTCTCAAACAAATTGCGGAAGTAAATTTTATGAAACAGGGATGATGATTAATTTATAAAATGACGTTATTTGAAGTCTTACGTCAGACAGCTCCAGATAAATTAATTTAACATTAGACAAAGCAGCAAGCTTATTGGTTTATTTTAAATAACCAAAGTTATCTATACATTAAATTTAAAAATTTTAAATGACTTGAGGCATTTAATTTTTTCGTTATTTTGATACAGAGCTTTTGGTTATTTTGCTTTAGTTTTTGTTTAAATAATCCTGCTTTGTGTTTCTTAAATTTGAATAAAACTTAAAGTTGGAATAACAGGAAGAAAATATGGATTATACAAAAGTTATAACTATCGTACAATTTTGTACCATTCTAAAAAAAATTTGATAATTAAAAACAATCTTCTAAAAATTTAAATGCACAATTTTTGTAAAAAATATTTTTTTCGATGGTATGGCTATCAGAAAAACGTGATTTTTTTGAACAAATTCAGATAAATTAAAAACGAGTGTTTTTTTTTAAATAAATAATGCTCAAACAATTATTTTGAAAAAAAATGTTCGCTAATTTAATCCTGGCTTGACTGTTTGTGTAAATAAATTCTATTTGGTTGCTTACTAAAGTCCGATTTGTTTAAAATACATTTTTAATAAAAGATTTTTAAATTCTGTAGAATAGGTGTTAAGGATATGTCTAGTTATTTGACCTAAAACGTGTTCAAATTAGAAATGACGAATTAAATAATTTTTTTTTTTCAAATAAATAAAAATTTTGACTAAGCATCTATTTAAATTTTGCTTCCTAGAAAAAAATTCTCGACTGTTCTATTGAAAAAAAAAGTACTGATTAAAAATTATATTGACAAAGTATAAAAAGCATATAAATCAAATCAAGTCCTTTTAGTCAAATCTGATTAAAAAAAAACTTCTAATAAGTAAAAAATTAAAAAATTTTAAAATTCGAACGATATAAAAATTGCGCAACAAAAATTTCAAGCAATCAAATTTCTAATACAAAATCGAAAAAAAAATGGAAAAACTTATTTTTAATCGAATTAAAATAAATCGGGCTATTGATAATGTAAACAGAAAATTTTCTTAAAAATCTAATTTATTTTCCTAAAAGTTAAGTTCATATAAATTTGCAATGCTTTACCAAATACTTTCTCTAGAAATACTTGTATTCTATTCTTCTTTTTCAAAAAATTAAAAATTTGAACTAGAAATGGCAAATTTACTAAAAAATTTCTTAAAAATTCGCTTGAAACCTTATTCGTCAATTTTAACTCATAAAAAATTTCGATCTTCAGAGAATATACCGTTTAAATCAGAAACAATTAGTCAACTAAAAGATAAAGACTACGACGATCTATGGTCTAAAACACAGCCTAAATTAATCACGACGAATTCAAATGTATCATTCACTGAATTTAAATGTGTTATTGACCAAGTTTATTCAATGGTCGATTTTTGGAAAACTAAAGATGGAAATATTAAAAATCTGCATTTTAAACTCTTAGCAAAAAACTTTTTTTCTAATCCAGATAATGAAATAGGAAAAAAGTTTGCAGCTAATCCCTCCACTTGGTCGCTTATTTTCGAAAACATTTCCAATTTATCGCAACTAATCGATAATACACCCGATGCTATTCGAAACAAAGACAACAATTTAAAAGACTACTTGGATATTTATTTAATGGAATCAATTTATAAATTCCAGGATGACAAAATTACTTTAATAAATAGCATAGAGGAATTGGCATCAGCTAATTTTGATTTAGAAAAATTAAAATTTTATGCCGAATTATCGCACTCATTGCACACTTATTTATCTACAACAAATATTGGACCAAATAAAAATCAAGAAACTGTATCTTTGTATTGGATGAGAATAGTACTGCTCATGGTTGATACATTTTTATTCATGAAAAAAGCCTCTTTAAAATATATAATAGAAAATAATGAATCAGAAATTAAGGACTATTTGTACAAAATGGAACCAATCATTAAAGACCTTATGAAAAATTATCAAAATTTTGATTCTATACCTGAATTCAAAAAATTGGACTTTTTTAAAATTTTTAGCTATAATGAATCGAAATTGCTAGGAACTATAAATTGGTTGTTAAACACAAATAAAACAGAATGGTCCAATAGTGTTTTTCAGTATTATATAAGTGTTCTTAAGGGTTGTATTCGATTGGAAAAATATGATTATTTCGAAAAATTAATGTACAATGTACATCAATTAACAATAGATTTAAATATTTATTCAATGGGTCTAGCACAATATGATTTTGTATTTCGCGATTTTATGAACACACATTTAGTAACTTCAAACATTAATTTAGAAAATAATTTACATATTTTGTTGAATGTATGGTCTAAAATATCCTATATACCAGATCGTAATGGATTCCGAAATTTTGAGCTTTTTTTAGAAAGAATTAATAAGAACTTAACGAATTCGAAATATTTCGTTAAAGAAGTCCAAGTGGATTTACTCGGGAACGTTTACAATTCTAAATATTCCATCCAAAAAAGTAAATTCAAAGAAAAGGATACTCAAAAAATAGCCGAATTAATAAAGCAAAAATTGTTATCGCACGAGTCTTTAAAAAATGAGAAATTATCGGACTTTGCTAAGATAGATGAAATTATTGATAATGAAGAAATCGACCTAGTTGTCGATGGTATGAATATAGCTTATTTAAGTGGTTATGATCGATTTCAAAATATTACTCAATTATTAAATTTATTGAATAAAAGATATAAGAATAAAACTTTTTTGGTCTTGCTTAGGGATCACGTGTACAATAAAAATACTGGATTTATTAAAAAATTTGAAAGAAGCAAAGAAAATTTGATCATTTTTTTCTCGATTGATTCGCTTTACGAAGATGATAAGTTTTGTCTATATGCTGCTTTTAAATCTAGAAATGACCCAATGCTTGTATCAAACGACTATTATGCTAATCAAAGTCACTTTTTAAATGAGTATGGTGGTGTTTTTAGAGAATGGTTGTTTAATAGAAAGATATCGGTTGATAAAAGTTTAAGAAGAATTTTTTTACCGCCTATGTATATACTTAAATGCAATAGGATTAATGAAAATAAATGGCTTTTACCTGTTGTTAATGACGCCAATAATCCTAGGAATCATACATTTTATCAAATTGAAAAAAAAAATTTATAAAAATAAAGCAAATTTTCGCTGATTTTTTTATGTTTTACACTTAAAAAATTTAGAAAGATACTTGAGTCTAAAACTTTTTAGACCTAAATTTTTAATTTAGACTGTTGCTTTCTATGCCACGTTTATTGGTTCCAGTTTAACACTAAAAGTCATGTGAAGTCCCTAAGAAATACGAGGACGTTTTTAACAAAATAATATGTACTGCACTGATCCCGAATTAACGTCGAAGCCGTGCCCGTACTCTTGCAAAAATGAATGGTATACGGGTAGGGGTACGACGTTAATTCGGGAGCAGGGCGGTTAATAAAATAAGTGAAAAAATTTGGCAAACTATGAAATTTGAGTAAAAAAAAATTTTTTTTTTAAATTTCAAAATTGTTCTTTATTTTTAAAGGATTAATTAAAAAACTTCTAAAATCACTAGCACTATAATTAATTAGTCTTGTATTGTAAGATTTAATTCAAAATTTTAGAGAATTTAGTGTCATTATACCCCCCAAAATTTTTCTTGGAATACAGGTCGGATGTGCTTTTACCGTAATACCTTGTATAGGAACGCATTGAAT
>NTPY01000935.1:593381-612631 GCA_002922825.1 Brachionus calyciflorus | reverse complement strand
ATGGTTCATGTGTCATATAGGCAACATAATTTGTACATAAATAATCTTTTTCATTAATTTTTTTTATAAAATTTCTAAATTCTAAACTTTGTGTTTGGCTATCTTTATACTTTGAATTAATATATTCTTCAATGTGATCTTGATAATGCTCATCTGAATTTTTTAATTCTTTAATGTGTCTTTTAGAAACATTATCTATTGCATTTATAACACTATGAGATAAAGGATGAGAATTTCTTTGATCTATACCACTTGCGATTAAAATATCAGACCTGGGGTCAACTATTAATACACCAGAATTAGATTTTTTAAACTTTGTCAAGTCTAAAATTAACCTAATATAAAAATCATGTTTTAACATTTCAGTTTCATTTTTCATAAAGTTATTATCTAAAAGACTTTCGATATGCTTATTTAAATGGAAATTAATTGGCCAGTATTTTTTCGAGACTATTTCAAATTGTTTTCGTGTTAATATATCATCTACTGGCAAGTCTATATCGGTCATATTGCAAAGAATTTCTTCTAATTCTGACGACAAACCCGAAAATGATTCTTTTTCGCAAAGGATTATTTGGAATTTTTTGTCTTGGTCTAATTTACGTATTCGTTTAAATTTAGTGTGATAATTAGGATACGATTCTTGGAGTTTGTGGACTATTTTGGAAATTTTTTGAGGCTCTTTTATATCAGCTATTATAAATTTTCTAAGTTGAAAATTTGTATTTAAATATTCATCGGCTAGTATAGGCTTCCATTTAATTGTTTCGCTTAATTTTATTTTTTTACATACTGAGCTCATTATTTCGAAAAAAAATTGTGACTTTTCTCTGATTTATTGCCTAATCAATTATCTCTAAAAAAGTAATATTAATTTAAAATAAGTTTTGTTTCAAATTGAATTTTTTTGAAGAAATAACTTTAAACGAACAGGTTTTCTGATATAAGAAAAAGGAATAACTTTGGAACAGTTGTGATAGCTTAGATTATTTGGTAATTTAAAATTTCCGATTTTATCTTGAACGAGTATTGGTAAAGAGAAACAACTCTAAATCAAATCTTTTTTCAAATAGAACTGATCAACTAGGGTTGCGCATTTACTTTACTTTACTAGTAAATGGTAAATTAAAATTTACCATATTTTCTTTTTTAAATAAACTAAGGAAAGTAAAAATTTACTTTTTTAAAGTAAATATCAATAAAAAATTAAAATTTCTTGAAGTAAGACTGGTATAAGTAGTTTTAACTAAACACAAATTACTTTGGAATACCAAAGGGGGTTGTGAAATTTATTTCAATTCACTCATTTTAATTCGTTCAATTTGATAAAACTTTTAATATTTATACTCTTCTTTTAGCTTTAAATTGCTACAAAATGTAACAATTTTGTTACACCAAAATATGAAAAATTTTTTTGCTTCCTTATTTGTCTATCACCAGAAAATCAATAATGTAAAGTTTATTTTGATACGAGAAAAAAGTCCCGGCCGATCGATTTGAACACTGCTTAATAAAGTATATCGAGTATAAACAAGATAACACCATTTTAAAGATAATAGAGTACTTGTTAGATCAAACTAACTCAACATAAAGCCAGTTCTGAAAAAAAATTTCATTGGCAAAAATTTTTTTTTTATTTTGTTGGATGTAGAAAAAATGTTACAAATTGTAGCAATTTAAACTTTAGAAAATATTTATTCCATAAAAAAAATACTTAAAATTCTGAATTGAAATGAGTGAATAGAAATAAACTTCACAGTCTTATACCAAAGCTACTTGGTAAAGAAAATTGGTAAAGAAGATTGTTTACTTTACTTGGTAAAGTAAATGAAAGTAAAGTAAAGTAAAGTGTGTAGCCCTATGATCAACTATTTCCAAAAGATCAACTGGCACAATTTAAAGCTAAGCCTTAACTGTATGATCAATTAAAATTTCAGAAATATAATAAATTAAGAAATCTGATTAAATTTATGGTTACATGAAAGAAAAATCATACAACTGTTTTAAATTTTCTATGGATATTAGTCCATAAAATCCAAAAAAAAAATTATTTAAAAAAAAATGCTTTTATTGTTTTTCAAAATTTACAAAAAAATATCAAAATTTATTTATTACTTCAAATTTTACAAATTCTTTTTTTAACATTTTGTTGTTGTTGGTTTAATGTGACAGTTTTTTTAAAGTCTTTAGTAGACAAAAATAATAATCTCTTAGAAAAAGATTTAGTAAAAAAATATGCGAAATAATTATTTCGAAAGAAACAAAAAAAAAAGAATGGTATTTTTTTTTAGCTTTTAATTTTTAAAATTTAAAAAAAAATTTGAAAATATTCACAAAAAAATTGAGTTAATTGATAAACAAGTAAATTACAAAGTGAATTTATGAGTTTGTAAATAGCTTTGGTCCGTTTGAGTCCAAGCATCACATTTTTGAACATTTTTACGCTTCTTGATCAGAACAAAACCATTTTCTTTTTCGTGTAGATTAACTAGAGCCAATGGTGATCTAGGTACTTGAGGTTCCATTAAATTCGACTTTATCTTATTCTTTACTTCTAATTGTGCACCGTTTAGTTTATTATTAGTAGTAGGAGTATTAGTTGATATTTTAGGACTATCCATTTTCAAATGGTGACCATCTAATTTTTTTTAAGAAAATTTAAGAAAAAATTTCGAAACAAAAAATTGTTAAAAAATTTAAAAAAAAAAAAAGAATTGAAAGTGAAATTTAATAAAAAAAATTTTTTTCTATCTTAACTAATTTGCCTTTCTTTTTCTCTTTAAATTTGGCTTACATTGTTTATTTTCATCAGTGATTTCATTATCAAAACTAGGTTGCCTAACTAGACGAGGATTAGCTTTAGGAGTTCGTTTAACATCTGCTTCTCTAACTTTTCTCACTGGAGATTTTGGATGAATGTTATCTTCTTCGATTATCTGTTTCTTTTTATCCTTAGTCAAGTCTACATCTATAGCTGTTGATTGAAGAATATTTTTTGATTTTTTACTAGCTATAAAAATTAAATTAAACTTACCATTTTTTTTTTAAATAAAAAAAAATTAAAATTTACCCACCTTTTTCATTCATATTGAATTCATCATCGGAAATAGGATTGATCCTAGAGACATCTTTAATGACAAGATTAGGCTCTGCTTTTGATGAGACATTGTCATTTTCTTCTTCTGTCTCATCTGTTTGTTTTTTAGTGACTTTAGGTTTTGGTGTTCTTGGTTGTCTTGACTTTGCTTTTGCTGGTGTTCGCTTAGCTTCTGGTTCATCATCACTTTGATCTGATTCAATTTTAGATGATTTGACTTGGTTTCGTCTTCTAGATGGCGTTCCTTCTTCAATTGTATCGTCTTGTTCGATAGTCAATGCTAATTTTTTCTATTTAGAAAATATTTAAATAATTTTTTTTTCTTATTTTTTTTAAAGAGCTCTTACATTTTGAGGTTTTGATGAAACTTTAGGTGCTGAGAAAAGTCTAAAGTTGTCATTTACACCCGTATGCTTCAAGGCACGTAAGGTCTCTGTGATTTTGGTTTGAATTTTCAAATATGGTGGTTCAGTTTCGAATTCTAATTTATTTACTTCGTTCAAAAAAAATTCCATAAAACTTTTTACACAATCTTAAAATAGAAAATCAATTTTTAATCAATTTTTGTTTGGGATTTTTTAATTTTTAATTTAAATAAAAAAGCAACTAAAAATTTAAATTTGAGTCAAAAATTAATATAGTTTATAAGATACTGCAGTGCTCCCGAATTAACGTCGTACCCGTACGCGTACTCCAGCAAAAATGAATGGAGTACGGGGACGGGTACGACGTTAATTCGGGAGCAGCGCAGTATATCTGTTAATTGAGATACAAATTTTACAATCGAAAAAAATTTCAAAGTGATATTAAAAAAGTCAAAAGATTCGTGCTCAATTTTGAGTTCGAAAAAATGGCGTGAGCGTTACCATAAGTGTTAGGTCAATTATTAATTTGTGCTTTCTGGTTAAATCAAAAAATTTTTAGGAGGTTAGATTCTAATGAAGAAAATAAGCTTTCTTTTTTGCTGAAAAAAAAGCGAAAAAAATATTGAACAAATATCTTAAAATTTCGTCTTAAAAATTAAAATGTCTTAAATATTAAATTTTGCTCACTGTAACACTCAAGCCTTTTTTTCGAAGCAATTTTATTTAAAGTTTATTTTTGAATTAGCAAATAAGATCAGCGGATTTAGATCAAAACACTATAGGCTCACAATTATTTTGAAAAAAAATACCAAGCTTTGTATTCGAATTTTATTAATGAAAATTATTAATTAAGCTTGACACTTCAAAGTCGACCAGTTATCGTATCTAATCCGCGAACAACAATCGATTTTTTATTAAACTTTGGAAAAGGAGAGCTTTTTCATAATTAGAATTACATAAACACAAAATCTTTAAATTTTAATTATTCCATGGTCATTCTAGAGTTGATTCGAAATTAATAAAAATGCCTAACTATATGAAAAAAGTACTTTAAGGAGCCCAGGTTTGAAAAAAAAAGTCTCTACTTATTGAAATTATGTTTTTAAATCAAAAAAGTGCTATCAAAACACAGATTTTTTTGAGCAAAAAATTTTTAGGTCATAAGTGCAGTAAATTAAACAAATAAATACTAGTTATTGATGTAACGATAACCATAATAATTCTTGTAAATAATTATGACTTTAAAAAAAAAATTTTTTTTCTTCAAATGAATAAGACTTACCAGACACATTATTTACATTTTTGAATGAATTTGATACAAATTCTTTGACATTTTCCATGGATCTTTAATAAAAAAATTTAAGCAAAAATATAAATAATCATCAATTTTTAATTTAAAATACTTTATTTTTGATTGTTGAACTTGATTTGCATTTTTAATCAAATCAATCCATGGTAACGAACCACTTAACCAATGCATGGCACAATAACCTAATATTTCTAAATCAGCTCTCCTCGAAGTTTCTAATTTTAATTTTGAAAAGAAATATAAAAAAAAATTTTCTTTAGCAAAATAATATTTTTAAGCGAACATACGAGCTCCGTCATGTGCATCCCTACTGGTGTATTCAATTGTACCATTATGTTTTCGCTCAGGTTTAACTTGATACTTTTGGTGAATATTGTCTCTTTCGAAACGATAAGCCAAACCATAATCAACCAAATAAGACTCCTGATCATTTTTAAGCATTATATTAGCTCCTTTAATATCACCATGTGAATAACCTTTTTGGTGTATGAATTCCAATGCGTACAAAACTTGTCTCATCAAACACATTACACCAATTTCGTTAATTTGATGACTAGAACTATCATTAAGAAACGATTGTAAGTCCTTAGCATAGCGATCCATGACTAAAAACCTATATTCTTTTTCATTATATGTACAAAGACCCGAGGAAATGTATTTGGGCATGGCTAAATGTTTTAGACCATTTTCACGCATGAAATTCTTAACTTAAAAATAAAGAATTCTTAAAATTTTGAATTTTATTTTTACCCATCAAAATTATATTTATTTACGTTGGTCCTCTTTTGCACAATTTACATAGAAATGGCTTTCACAGAATAAAGGTCCATTATCTTTAGGCTCTATCTTAACAACATATTCAGGCTCATCTGAATTTTTAAGTTTGACATCACCTTTGGAAGCTTAACAAAAAACAAACCAAAACAAAACTAGAAAAAAAGTGAATTTTATAAATTAGAAAAAACAAATCCTAACCTAAATAGATGAGACCAAAACCACCCTGACCAATCGGTTTGCCAAGAGTCCAATTATTTTTGAATATATCTTTTAGAACAAAACCATGATCAAATTGTTCTGGCATTTGATAACCATTTTTCTTTTTAGCAGGGCCTTAACATTTTTTTAAAATTTTAATATTTTAAAATTGTTGTTGTTGAAATTAGAATTGAACCTTTAGCTTTTGGAGGCATCTCTCTTTGGCAATTTATTGATTTTATTTAATTTGATAGATACCAAATTATTATTTTTTGTTTTAGTTCTTCAAATTTTAGTTTTTAAAAATAAAATTAAGCAAGAAACTAAAAAGTTGAATTAAAATTTTTGAGAGTGTAAGTATTTGATATTTTTTTAAAGAGCTTTTAGTTGTATAATTATAAAAAAAATATGCATTTTTTTTTTAAATTAAGCTAAATTCAATATTTTTGTCTCAATAATAATTCAAAAATTCATACAAAATTATTCTTTATCCAACTCAATTGTTTAGAAAAATGTATTCTAGTTTATTTTAAGTGGGCTTAGAGCATGGGGTAGTTATTAGGAAAATTCCAAACACTAGGCCACCTTATGTTTTTTTGTTTAAATTGACTTACTTCTCTGTCAGAAAATTTACCTATTTGTCCAAAAATATGACACCCATCCCTTATTTTTGAGATTTTCTGACATTTCAGACCTTTATCTAGTGTGAAAGATAAGCTTGACACAGAGATTTTCTTTCAAGGAAAAAGCAACCATCCTCGGCCTCGTGTGTCAGATTTTCTAAAAAATTACCCCATGCTTAAGATTTCAAGTAGTGGCTTCATTTACTTTTATAAAGCGTATATAATTGTTTTCTACAGACGAAATGTCGACGGAGAGTCTAACGACAGAATGAGTCCAAGTTGGTTTTAATTTTTACCAACAAGGTAATAAGTTAAGTTAATAAAAATTTCTGTTCTCAAAAAAATTTTTAAAATTTAGAAAAAAAAAATTTGGCGCAATTTTTTTGTTTCCTTAGAAAAAATTTAATTCACCGTTATTTCGAATTTGACTGTTTGAATAAGCTTTTTAATTCAAATAAACAGTTTTAACTTAATGGAAAAAGTACATCAAATTGAGCTATTTTATATTATCGAAAATTCTTTTAAAAAGCCTTTTTTTTTCTTTTAAAATTAATTTTTTCGATTTTTTCCCTTTGGTATCTAGTTATTTAAAAAATAAAATTGTTAAAACTTTACAGATGTAAAAAAAGTTTTATTCTGAAGTAAAATAAATTGAAATAAAATTTGGCGCGATTTTACTGCTAAAAAAGAAAATTTAACAGAAAAATTGAATTCGTTGTTATTTGAAATTTGACTGTTGAAATTAAAATAAATTGAAATTGATTGATTGAATTGAAGTCGTTAAACTTTGAAAATTTATAAAAAGCCTAAAATTTACTTATCTATATTTATTTCAAAATTAATTTTTTTAATTTAAATTAAAAAAAAACAAAAATGGAAACTGAAAGCTTAAATTTGATAGTCGATATGGCCAAGACAGCAAATCTATTAGCTAATCAACTAATGCAACTACACAAGAATCTACAAACAATTAATTCAACACCAAAACACAAAGTTCTGATACAAACATTAACACCAATATCGTCTGGTTACAACTCAGTCAAAGCATCATGTGAAAATCTATCTATTTTATCGAATACTAGAAATAAATGCATGAATTATCATCAAATTAATAGTTCAATATTTAATTCAACAACAACTAGTGATTTAGAATCATCCAATTTATCCTTATCATCAACATCATCTAAGTTAGGCTCATCATTTGTAGAATTGGAAGCACAATCAATTAAACGATGTTTAATTTATGAAGAAACATTACCATGTTCCGAGAGCAAAATCATGAAATTAATGACACCATTTAAAAAAGAATTACCAGAAATACCAAGAATTAAAGAAATCCATAGAGAAAAGTCAAAACAAAAAAGCAAAGATTTTTTTAGTTTCAAAAAACGGAAAATAATCAAATGTCTCAACATGTCAACATCAAGTATGTAACAAACTTTGTGATAATTTTTCATTAATTTTTTTAAAAAAATTTTGTATTATTTTTAAATAAACTTTTTGATTACATCCTAATTTTATTTTTTAATAAATTATTCCCTCTACCTTGAATGTTCAATACTATATACCAGGAACTTATCACTTTAATTTAATCTTTTAAACAATTTTGTAACGTAGCCGTAGCGTAATGAATTAGGATTACAAGAAAAATTTATTTTTGATAATTTTTGATTTTTTTTTAGGGGAATATTTTCAATGTTAAGTATTTCAGATTAAATTTTATCAAAAACTTAAGACCCGCTTTTACAAATTTAAAGTTGTGTTTCAGGGCACGTAATTACGATATAAACTTTAAAAAAAATTCGACGTCCAAGTATTTCTGGGGAAAATTTTATTTCACAAAAAGTTCAATAATAAATTTTATATAACAAAAAAAAAGATTAAAAAAATACTCAAATAAAATTTTTTTTTAAAGCATACTCTACCAATCAAAATCATCATCTTCATCATCATTATTGTTTTTCTTGATATCATTTCTTTTATTACCGATTGAAACATTTTTTTCATTATCGGAACTTTCTGATTTTGAATCTGAATACTCAATTTTTATCCTCGACGTCTTTTTATTAATAAATTCATCGTCACTAAAATCATTTTTAACACTCTCTTCTTTAATATCTTCATTTTTCCTATCGAACATTTGAACATAATCATTAAGACCAAAATTTTTAGCGGGCGAACTTCTCCTTGTACTCGTCTCACTACGAGACTCCGAATCCAAATTTTTATCATCCTCAATAAAACTACTTCTATTTGTTTGAATTACTTGTCTCACTATTCTAGACGATTCATCATCTGATGATTCAATACGCTTTCTTGTTCTCTCTTGAAATAATTTTAATTCAGTTTCTTCATTTTTTAAATTTTGCTTAACCATTTCTAAATTAGTCAAACCTGGTAAATTAACATCTTTAATTAAATGGTCTATTTTGGCAAAATTAGGCTCTTTAATTTCACGTATTTGTTTCTCTTTTTTGAATTTTTCAACCTCTTCCTCGAGTTCATCTCTCAAAACCCTAGCATTTAAATTTGCTTTTAGAGTCGATTCTAAAAATTTTTCGACATCAATTTGATTAAATTCTTTTTTTTCTTTGCCAACAATTCGAATTTCTTTGCTTTCATCGTCATTTATAGGATAATATTTCGACTTGATTTTATGCTGATAGTCTCGGTATGTCTGTTCAATTTTTTCATTTTCACCTTCTAAATACTTAAGACGATCTTTAGCCGAGTCCAAAAAGGAAAATGAGATTTTATTTTCTAGTTTATTTGGCACTAGATCGTCTGCTACTTTAACACCATAGTGAATAAATTCAACCTCTTTTTTAACCTCGTTTATAACATCGTACAATTTGCGTTGTTCATAAACTTGCATTTCGTATAAATCTCTCAACTCCTCATTAATTAGAGCATGATCTTCTAATTTATCCTTAATTTCTAAGCGTTCTAGAGCATCGTCTAAAATTTTTTCACCCTCTTCTCGATAGGATTGACGACTCTTTTCATCAAAAACATCATCAGCAGCGCGTTCTGTGTCCATTACTGACATGTCCTCATTTAGTTTGAGGTTAAGTGGTGGAATGTGATTTCCTTGATCCTCGAATGTCACTGAACGTTTTCGTTGGGGTGGTTCCCTCGATGATAAAATTGACTTTGATCGTCTCGATGTCAAATTCTTTTCACCGATTAACTCTTTAGACAATTCCAATTTGTGCTTTAACATTCGATTTTCTTGAACTATAAAATCATAATCCATACAATGTGATAATTTCTCCTTAAATAATTCATTTTCTTGTTTCAAGCACACGGCTTCACCAGACACTTTTTGTAATTCTAAATCCATTTCGTTTATTTTGATTTGTTGTAATTGATATTCATGTCGAATACGGTCTAAATGTGATTTTTCTATTTCGTTTTGCGTAGCGTCTTGTTTGTTTTTAGCCTCGATTGATTGTAGAATAAATTCACGTTGAGCATACGATCGTTCTAAATCAAGTTTGATTTTTTCTTTTTCATCTCTTAACTTCATATCCAAGTCTTTTTCACTTAGACGTAGTCTTTCCTCTCTTCGTTTCAAATCCTCGTCTAATTTTTCATATTTATTGGCATCGATTTGTAGCAATTTTCCCTGAGCTTCGAAGCTTTTTTTAAATTGTGCTTCTTGGTCTCTCAAGTTTTTTATCTCGTCCAATAATTTTTGCCTCTGTAGAAATATTTCACGCTCTTCTAACTCTTTTTTTTGCTTAAATAACTCTTCTAGCGATTGTTCGCGCTGGTTTAGCATTTCATTTCGTTGACGATATGAACTTTCTAAATCATGACGGTAAGCAGTTATTTCTTGTCGCATTTTTTCTCGCTCTTCAACTCTCATTCTAGCCAATTCAATCTCTTTAAACTCAGTCATTTTTTGATTGAACTCTACTTTGGCTTTTTCCTCTAATTTTTTTTGATAATTTACAATTTTATCTTCAAAAGAAAGTTTATTACCAAAGACCTCGGATTTTTCAGAGTAAAATTGATCGACATTTTTAAGTTTAAGTCCTAAATTTGAGGCGATATTATGCACACCGTCATAGTCTGTTTGAGTAGATACTTCATTCGTGACATAATGACTACAAAAATAATTGACTAAATACCACAAGAGACCCTTTGATTTAATTACATTATTATTAATGAGTCCGGAGTAGAGTTTAGATTTTTCCGATATTTTCAAAATGTGTAAAATATCATTTAAGGAATAGACATCGTTTAGATTAATGCCACATTCCGGCATAAATACGGATAATGTATAATCGTACTCATGTGATTTCAGATGATTTATAAGTAAACAATTGATTGTGCTTAAAGCTAAATTTGATCTTGATTTGTGAATTGCAGAGTGCTCAGCTGCTTTTGTTCTAATTTGATCAATGTTTGGATTCAATTCCAAAACCAATTTATTTCTTAGTTGAGACTTTTATTAATAAAAATTAAATCAGTTTGAAATTTAGAAAGAAAAGGTTAAAATTTGATTTTGATATTATAGCCCTATCAGGTTGAAAATAGCTAAAGAACACAAAAAAATTTTTTCAAATTTGATTCAAAAAATGATATTAGGGTTCATTTCTTAAACAAAGCTAAAAAAATTAAAAATCAAAAATACGCAAAGTTTTAGAGATTATTAAATTTTCCATTTCGACTACGGAAATCGAGAATTTAATTTCTAAATTTGGAATTTTTAAACTCTAATTAATCCTGCCTCCTTGAGATTCAAATTACTTTTGACATTGCTTACAACAAAGAAGTTAAAAAGACTTTAGAACCGCCAAAAAAAGGAGTTAAAAAAGGTATTTTTTGATTTGTTTAAAATTAATTTATGTGTAGGGGACATATCTTAAATTTTTTGGTGCATAATCGAAATTTAAAATAAAATAATAAATGTTTAAGGTAAAATTTAGGGATATCTCAGGACGTGTTACTTTAAAAAAATTTTTAGACTTTAGGAAAATAAAAAAAACAAAAACTATCTACCATTAGAAAGAGCTTAAAAAGGCAAATTGTTTGAGATATTAATGAAATCTTTTGAAGATTTATTTTTTAAAATTACCGTAAACTCGCGTAAACAACTCCAGGAGGAGAAAGCGAAAATTCGGTTTTATCCCATGCATCTATCCTGTGTTTCGAACATTTTTTCTATATACTTTTAATGCGGTATTAATACTGAATTTTCAGTTTTAAAAAAGATTGATTTCTGGTTTAAAATTGAAAATTTAGTTTCAAGTCAAATGAGAATGTGATGACAATTGAGTAAGAGAAAAAAATTCATTAACATGACTCAAAAAGTAAAGAATTTACTTTAAAAGATATGAATTACATTAAATTTAATTGTATGATTAAAAGCTGTTGTTTTACTTGAAATTCGAAGTACAGAACCCAGACTTCATTTACAGCTTGAATCGGCTTTTAATATTGATTTTAGAATTATTTCCAAGAATATGAGTTTTTTTCTCTTTTTACCCCTGGCGTTAAATACACAAGTTTACGGTAAATAAAATAGAAGATTCAACAATTTTTTTTTGTTGAGTTTAGAACTAAAACTTGATAGTTAAAAAAATTAAATTGATTGGATTTTAACTAAAAAATGAAAACATTTGCTGTAAATTGTAAACACAAGATTTAATTGAAAGAGAAGTCGAAAAATACCTCGGAGTTTTTTTTCTTAAATAATCATCTAAGGCTCATTTTAGATGTTGCTACCTTATAGCTAACTGAATTACTACAAGTATGAAAGCAAAAAATTTATGAATATTCTGATGAATCAATAGTTAAAAAATTATACACAAACACTTGATAGATTTTGAATATGAGATATGGGTTTGGTATCCAACTTAAGAAAAGACATGGTTCAAAGATTATCAAACTTGCAGTTAAATTAAAAGCTTAACAAATTTAAGAGAGAGGTCTCAGAAAGGGGATCTAATGCAAATTTGTAAGTTTCTAAATATAAATGAAGTTAAGTATAGATCGAATGTCATCTCATGAGTGTAACTAAGGAATTTGATCAAACAATACAAGTTACGCAAAAATTTAAAAAAAAAAGAGAATTATTCGATTTAATTACTTCAAGATGTGCAAAATCGGTCAAATGTTTTATGGAAAATTCAATTTTTCAAAAAAGGTTTCAATCGTTTGGAAAAAATTCTTTCTATCATAAAAAAAAAACTTTAAATTTCATTTTTAATTATTTTTGGTTAAAATTATTCAAAGTTTCAAGGTAAAATATGTACCAGGTAAATAAAATAAACAAGTTTAGTGTTACACCCTCTTTTAGAAACGAAAAACGAAGCGTTTTGTTGGTAAAACATTCGCTTTTAGAAAGCTTTTGAACAAAGGTTACAAAAATAAAAAAATATTTAAATTACCTTCATAGAATCGAATATTCCTTTATTTTTAACAACTTGTAAAAGCTTATTTTTAAGCTCTTCCGACGTGAGTCCATCTTTATGATGTTGTTTAGTTGGTGATTTTTTCGAGTTATTAAATATAGACCGATTCGTATGAGAATAATCTAAACTAGTATCTCTCGAATCTACAGACATTTTTATTTGCAAAAAAAAATTAAGAAAAATTTTGGTCACTTTTAAATTTATTTTTCTTTTCAAGAAAGAGCCTTAACATTAAAAGTAGTAACCATGGTAAAAAAAAAGAGATCATTTAAAAAATTTATCTTTCTAATGTTTCAGAATATTCTTAACATTTTTTTTAAAGATCAAATTACGAACTTTAGCATAGGAAAAACAAAATTTGCATTTTATCTCTCGACTTGCTTTCGAAAATTACAATCAACAAAAAAATAAAACGTTGTTGAAGATTCTTTTTTTTTCTATTTTGTTGTTGTTGGTGTTGTTTAAAAGTTTTAAATTATGCTTATGACATAAATATAAAATCTAAATTTATTTTTAAGTTCTCAAATATTAAAAAGAAAGAAAAAAAAGAAGCAGAGACCCACCTATGTTTTTGCTATAAATAACACAGCTATTTAATTTGAAATTAATTTGTAAAAATTTTAAATTTTTTAATTTTAGATTTCGAATTTTATCCAAACTTGAAAAAAATGAAAAGTATCACTGGTCAAATCACATGTTCAGAATCAAGTGAAATTCCAGTTGGTTCAGTCATTTTTGTCTATGTAATGAAAGATTCAAATGTAATTGGTCGTCAAACTTTACACAATTGGACTCAATTTCCTATTGATTTCAAAGTCGATGTACCAGAATTGAACGAGTCTGGACATTTTTTTACAGTTAATATTGAAAATGGTGAAAATGTTATCTTTCGTAGTGAGGATGGTAGTACTCCAATCAATGAAAAAGAACCTCTAGAAAATTTAAATGTTCAAGTAAAACGCAATTAGATCAAATTCTTGTTTTTTTGTCGATTTTGTTTTTTTGTTCTTAAAATCAGCTGTAAATTTTATAATTAAATCATTTTTGTTTAAAGAGAATAAAATTTTTCCAACATATTTTTTTATTTATTTTAAAAATTCATTATCATATAATATAGGAGTAAAGGAAACTTCCAAACTATTATATAACCATATATCCTGTTGGTTAAGAAAACTTAAGTAAAGTAGGCGTGGTGAAAAATATGGGTGTGACAAGTTTGTTATAAAATTTGAAAAAAAAATGTTTGCTAATGAAATAAAGTTATTCCTTCATGTAATAACAACGTGATTACTTTTAAAAAAATTTTTTTTCGTTGTAAGTCAAAATTAAAATCATTTTTAAATGAAAATTCTAATTTTTAAGTTTGATAACCTCGAGAAATATGAAAGAATACTGTTTAATTGCTGTTTTTTTAGGAGCGTTTTTATCACCCTTAACGTTCAATACTCAAAAACAAAAGCAACATAATTTTGTGTCATAATTTAGAGTTTAAGTGATATTTTATAAGCAAAAAAAAACGAAAAAAAGACACGTCTGCCGTTTTTTTCCAACTTTTTTTTTAAGGAAAAAATATGAAAAATTGGTTAAGAAATCTAACTTTTTTGTTGATTAATTATTGTACTGTAAAAAGATTTATCTTTTATCATCTATTCGTCAAATTTTATTACATTTTTTCGAAATTGAATATTTGTTCAAGAATCAAGTTGTCAAGAATTTGGTGAGTAAAAAAAGTTCCTCTATTGAAAAGGACTATCTAATGTTTTTATTTAACGGACAGTGATTTTCAAATCGATTATTTTATTTTCGAAAAATTTTTCTTTTAGTAAATATGAAAATTTGCTAAAAGCACAGTCTAGGGTCTGACAATTTTTTTAAAAATTGTAAAATTTTAAATCTTTTGAAAAAATTTTTCTAAAGATTTTTCTCAAATATCCAAAGTTTTCTAATAATACAAGAAAAAACTCAAGGAAAAATTATCTTATAAAATCTTATCAACAAAATGTTAAGAATCGTATTCCCGACTTGATTTTAATATTTTTACTTAGAATTTTAAAGATTTGAAATTACCGTAGTGGAAATGCGTTTGTCACATGACGTCAAGTGACGTCAGTTATAATGAAAATTGATGACGTCATTTGACGTCAATTGACGTCATGTGACAAACGCATTTCCACCACGGTAATGGCAAATTTCGCTTGTTTTTTTATTTAATCTAAAAAGTTAGCTTAAGCTATGAAAAAGATCACTTCAAAAATATTATAGAACTTTTTAACTTTATGCTTAAAGCATAATTATTCTAGCTCGAGGAATTAAAATTTTTATCAAAAACTCGATGCGAATTTAAAAAAAAAGAGAGACGCCAAGATATAAGCGCTAGACTTTTATTAAAAATAAAAATATCTTGATTTGTTTTTTAAATAAAACAGTTTAGAATTAATGTTTTGAAAAAAAAAAAGAATATTAAAATATTTTTGGGATGTAATTTCATACCAAAACTTGCTTAAGCCTCTAATTAATTGGTATTACAAACACATCTAATGATTCTTTAATTTCATTTGTTTGATTATCTTTTAAACTAAAATTTGTATCATTAATGAAACTTAATTTTCCATCTTTCACAATTCGGACTGCTACAGCGTACTCTCCGAAATATCTTTCATCAATAGTTCCATCGTTGAATTCAAATGAATAGTTAAATGGAAAACTAGTTACACCTGTAATTTCTTGTTTACCACATTGAATACTTGGAGCACAAGCTAATGAACAATCTACTACGCTTACACTTATAACTGAATTCTCTGGTATGGTTCTTGATGGGTCGCTACATGTAACTGTACCGGATACTTTTCTCATTTTTAAATTTTTTTTAAGGGAATATTTTTTTAAAAAATGTCGCTATTTAAAAGAAAGAAAACTTTTTTTTTCCAAATAATAAAAAGCTAAACGAATTTAATTATGTAAATTTATGTTATCTAGATTTTTATGATGTTTGAATCATCTTTTATATATTTTTGCATTAGTAAAAAATTAAAAATCCTAGATATTTACCTAAATGATTAATTATTAAATAAGCTAAATTAACCTTTTTAAATTGCTTTAATAGAAAAATAGATAAAGAAATTGCGCAACTATAAAGATTGATGAAATCTTAAATAAATTGCTCAATTCAATAACCATTTAAAATCCTTTTTATCCAATTTATAAAATAAAGTAAAAAATTATTTGGGATATAATTTATTTTAATATTAAAAATTTAATACAACAATCAAATAATCTTTTTTTCAGAAAATTGAAATTTTTTTCAATTTTAGTTATTTTGAAAAACTAAAAAATTTTATTTTATTGAAGAGTGTTATGTCGAAACGCAACCCTCTCAACTTTTTGCAAAAACAACACCCTCTATAAACCAGTCAAAAAATAGGAAAAAAAATTTTTTTTTTAGAATTTAGATATCTAATCCCTTTGGGATTAAGCTAGTAATTTCCGTCGGCTTTAATTGGGTTTCTGTTTTGAGAAAATTAAATAAATATTTTTTAAAAACTAAAACACCTACAAACACCCTTCATTTTCGGATTCTGCATCTTTCAAAACGTATTTTAGAAAGTATTCCAAAATTTTAAGTTAGGTCTATCATAGAGAAAAAATTCGAACTCGCATTAAATAAAAATTTGACTCATCAAAAGCCAAATCATGGGAAGCTCATTTAAATTTCGCCTTAGTCGACCAAATTATGAAAGACTATTCGCCTATTAGAATATTTTTAAGTCGACAAGTTGAAAAAAAGAAAACATTTTTTTTGTTGACTGATAACAAAAATAGTCCCAGTCATTTTTCGGATATAGTTGCTGAGGCTATCAGCAAGGTTTTACGGTAAATGTACACATTAAATTAAAGGCTGTTGTTCTTTCTTCTTTCTTGATTCTTTTTTTTCATTTTCTTTCTCGGAAAGAAATAGTTTTTAAAATGAAATTAATTTTT
Organism: Brachionus calyciflorus; assembly: GCA_002922825.1. Taxonomy (NCBI): domain Eukaryota; kingdom Metazoa; phylum Rotifera; class Eurotatoria; order Ploima; family Brachionidae; genus Brachionus; species Brachionus calyciflorus. Next base: position 595,859 of record NTPY01000935.1, on the reverse strand, counting down.
ATTAATTATTTTTTGAAAGAGAAGGTCGTGGTAGGGAGAAGCCAATGAAGAGAAAAGGAACAAAATGTGAAAAAGTTAGCTTTAATTTTGAACGATTTTACAATTTTCTAAAAAAAATTGAAAAAAAAAATAGACGCCCCGAGTCATTACCAAAATGTACAGCGTAAATTTTAATTTTATGTGTGTTTTTTTATTTCAAAATTTGACTCAAAAATACAAATACTCTTGAAAAAAAGATGAACTTGTTTTATTATCGAATATATGAATACGTAAATACGGTAAATATTTGTTTTTTAATACAGCATTAAAATCCGCATTTTCATACTCTACCATACCTCCCATGCTATAGAATATTTAATTTTTGATCCATGAGAAGATTTTGTTATTCTGAGAAGTGGTTTAAAAAAATAGATTTGTTTCAGATTTTAATGTTGCATTAAAAAACAAATATTTAAGGTAATTAATGTGTTTTATTAGGAATAAATACAAAATAAAAATATCTTTAACAAGAAAATAATTACAAAAAAAAGGGATCAATTTTAAAAATTAAGCATCTCTGTTGATCTTTTCCAGAATAAAGACACATGGAAACATCTGATTCAAGTACCAAGAATGTATTCCGAATGTCTGATAGTACAGGCTCGGAGTAGATTTGAACTTTCCATCTACGTGGTACCTTTTACATTTTGACAAAATGTTTAATCCAATAGTAGAACAAACCCCGATGATGCGGTTAGCGTCTTTTGAGTCTTATCGTCTCTTGTTCTTCCGTATTCATTGTTGAGGTTTATATCCTCCTTGGTTTTGATTTTCTCGGACTGTTTAGCCGACCTTGCTCGATAAGCTTTTTGCAAAATTTTATTTTTTTGACTATTCAAAAAGCCAGCTACGTATTCATGGTCTGGTCATATCCACTTTCAATCAATTTTGCTTGTTCTTCTTGGTATACTTTAGGCAAAGAAGTGTCTTCTTCAATCGCTCGATTAATAATTCTTATTTCCACTGCCTTGCATTTGTGTTCTATATTTGACATGTCACATGTATGGTTGGCATTCATATAACCTAGTTCGTTTTTTACTGTAATGGAAGCCGAACATTTCTATTAGCACACCGCAATTAAGTACTGTTTTTGTTTTTGTGCTTAAAAACAAATGTAGCTTGATCGACCAAAATAGCGTCCAGTCCTCTTGTCGTTTTTGTCTTTTCAAATTGAATGGTATAAATGGATTCCTGTGAATCAATTTCCATTGAATCAGCCTCACTTTCAAATTCAAACTCCATTTAATTTTTGAAAATTACAAACTTATTTGATAGTTTGAAAACGAAAACTTCTTGTTTGCATTATATTTTAATATTTATTTATTCAAAAATTACGCCACACTCGGCGATGATAAAAAAATCAAGAAAATATAAAATATGAAAAAAAGAATTGAGTTAAGTTTTCTTTAAAGACAAATCCAGTTTTACTAAAAATTTAGTAAAAAAAGAAAATTACAATTGTCCAAAATTACAATAATTTTTAAAGGGATAAATATTAATTTTGCATTATTTAAATATTATGTTTTCTTTGTACAGAAAAAATAAAACATGTATTTGAATGAAAAATATTGAACATTGATCTCAAGTCTTTGGTAAGTAAACTTTTACAAATAGTTTAAGTAGATCCATCCTTTTTTCTAATTTTTCTAGGCAGTATTTAATTGATTCACAGGTTCCATTTTCACTATTTTTCTTATCCTCATTTTTAATAATTTCAATTTTTTCATTGATTTTTTCTTTATTTAATAATTCATTCGATTCAAGTGTTTCTTGTACGTCATTAATAAATTTATTTGGGAGATTTTTTATCTTTCTCTCATTCAATCTTAGATTTTATTCCGTAAATTCATTTTCTATAAGTCTCCTTACGAAACTTAGTTTTATTTTTTTAATTTTGGAGTAGACTGGTTCAATATTTAGTGCATATAATAGGTAAGTTGTTCTCGATCTTTTTCCTAAAGAGATCATTTGTTTTATCAATAAACCTTCAATAGTTTAGATTCTCTTTTTTTCACTTTTGTTAATTGTACAGTTTTCGATCCCATAATACATTATAGATCTAACACATGTTTTGAATAAATTTCCTTTAAATTGTGGGCTGACATATATTAATATATATACTTTGTTAATCTCAATTTGATTAAAAAATTTGTTATTAAGAGTTGATGTCCTTGTTTGCTTTCCTTAAAAATTTCTTAATAATAAACTTTCTTTGTAATCTAAATGTTGTTTTTCTGTAATCACATTCTCCAATTTTGCTAAAAAGAGGGTGCCATATTTTTAATTGGAATCACAAACACATCTAATGATTCTTTAATTTCATTTGATTGATCATCTTTTAACCTAAAATTTGTATCATTAATGAAACTTAATTTTCCATCTTTCACAATTCGGACTGCTACAGCGTACTCTCCGAAATATCTTTCATCAATAGTTCCA
>NTPY01000935.1:571831-584591 GCA_002922825.1 Brachionus calyciflorus | reverse complement strand
ATTCCAATTAATTAAAAGCTCAAATATTAAAAAAGTAAGTAAAAAAAGGACATAGATAGGTAAAAAGTTTATTTTTAGTAAAAAAAATTAAATGGTCTTTTTAGTCTTACCAAAATATATTCTAACTTTTAAAAACAGGCCATAATTATAAGTAAAAATATTATTTTACATGAGAAACAATTATAGAGATAATTCCCTAAAAAATAGATAACTGAGGAATATCTTTTTCTAGAAAAATCCACTAAGTTTAGTTTGTGAATTTGAATAAAGAAATATTATTTTAAACAGTAAAATAATACAGAGACTTGAATTTTTCGTTTTTTAAATCTGACGGTTTGCGTTACATAAGAACCAATGTACAAACATGCGAACAACTCGATTAAAACTTATTTTTCATCATTTAAAAATTTTACCATATTCGTACGTTTATTGAGAAAAAAAATTAATGGTCTTTATTTTTTAGTCCTCTCTTTAACCTATAAAGAACCTTCTGAATCTATATAAATACTCGACAAAATAAATAAAAGGAAAAAAGTCTGAGAATTTCTAATTTTGACCTAAAAAAATTTTCTAAAATATTTTATTATTTTGTTTAGAAATTCTTATCTCCAATCGTATGGTTAAATTGATTTCACAAGTTTTGTAGCCCTTCTTTGTATTTTTTCAATTATAGAAATTATATGAAGGACACCTCATACTCACAGCGTATTCCAAATCTGGCTTGACTAGTCCTTTCTATAACAACCTAAAAATTTGAAGGTGCAAATACACAAAAGAATACCTAATATTCTATTCAGGTTTGCAACTGCAACATTGCATTGTTTGTTCTATTAGCCCCTTGATACTATTACCCAAGGATATTTTTATTTAGTTTATTCTTTCAAAGTTTAACACCCGTTGCCATATTAATTCTTAACCCTAATACCGCCGATGTACACTGCCTTACACATAGAGATTTTAATTCGGATAACACATCTAAAGCTTTTTGTAGTTCATGCGACCCTTCTAATTTGCTTTTAACTTACCCACAAATTTAAGATCATAAGCTTGAGTTAATGAAACCCTTTGAAAAGACCCTAACAGATCAACAAAAAGAGCCTCAAATCATTACCAATCATTACCCTTTTTTTTACTCAAATTCAAAATTTTACTTAAGTTTTTTATATCCTCTTAAAAAATTGATGAACTACCGTAATGCCTTGCAAACAAATGCATGCATTAGAAACCAAAATTTAAGAATAAATACGCAAAAAAAGCTACTGGCTTAAAGCGATTGGCGAAACGAAAAAATAGTCAAAAGATAATTTTAAACTGTTGATTTGGTTTTATATTTGAATGTGTGGTGAAATATTAAAAATCCTTTTTTTGGGACGCATTAATTTTAAAAATTTTAGGATTAATGCAATACGCTCCAATACAAGGCATTACGGTAGTTGTATTATCGAATATATGAATTCTTAAATACCGTAAATGCTTGTTTTTTATACAGCATTAAAATCCGCATTTTCATATTCTACAATACCCCACATGCCATAGAATATTTAATTTTTGATCCATGTGAAAATTATATTATTATTTTGATTAAATAAATAGGTTTGTTACTGATTTTAATGTTGAATTAAAAAACAAATAATTAATGTGTTGTATTAGGAATAAATGCAAAATAAAATAGCTTTAACAAGAAAATAATTGTAAAAAAAAGAGACCAATTTTAGAAATTAAGCACTTCGGTTGATTTTTTGCGCCTGCTAAGTAATGATAAAGCAGAGATTATGTCATTTAATAAACTTCGTTGGTCGACTGTTAGTTTTAATTTGATATTTGGTTCATTTTGTGATTCTCCTACACTGTTCGGTAGTTCTAAGTCTGAATCTATTTGCATTTCTTGAGCATCTAGAAAAATATAAAAAATTTAATTTGTCTATTTTATTTGTTACTTTAAATAAAAGGCACTTACGACTTAATGAAATGAAATTAAGTATTGTCAAAAAAGCGAATATTACAAAAAATATTTGTTTTTTGATTTTCATATTGAAACTTTTGTTTTTTATTCAAGGCTCTTTGGTTTTTGTTAAAATTCTTCAATCTTTTTTCGAATATTTATACCAAGTTTACGTGCTAAAAATATATTTTTGAAAGGAATAAAACATTATTTGCATTCTAATCTAGGTTTAATTAGAGTATATAAAATAAAAATCTTAAAATATTTGTATTTGAACTATTTTCCTTGAGAACAAAAATCATTCATTTTTTTAAAGAATCTTTTTTGTTGAATATATTTATTTTTAAATTTTCAAGTCTTCATGGAAAAATTAAAATGAGTAGCTCGGTCACATCATGACACAAATGCCTTAAAGAAAAAAGACATTATTTAGCAGGGTCGGCGCCAGGCTAAAATTCTAGGTGGTGCTAAGTATCCCGATGACCTGGATCATTTACATGTTTTTTGTTAAATTTAGAGGATTTTTATTTTTCATTTAACCGATGAGAAAATTAAACCGTCGATTTTTATGTATTTTGTTTGATTTGTATTTTTACAAACCCATATCTCAGTTAACAAAAAAGCAATAATTAAAAAAAAATAAATAAAAAAAAGCTGATTTTAAAAACCTAGGTGGTGCTGAAGCACTTTTAGCCTCCATGTAGCGCCGGCCCTGTTATTTAGCCTTTACAATCTTTTGTAAGTCATTTGTTCACTTCAAATTATATAAAAAAATTTCACCGAACCAGTTTAATTCTTTCAGAAATCTCGAAAATCTGTGATTTTATAAACAATGATTATTGTAACGGTGGTGTTGAAAATCGACTCGAATCAACTAATGTTTATATCTTTGTCCCAAGCTTTGACAATTCCTCTGAGACACAATCTAAAAGTGAATACAGGTTTAAGGGCTAATTTTTGATGAGAAATTCGATTTGGACCACAAACTTGGACCGTAACCTTAAATCTTAATATTTAAAATTATGACAAATTAACACTTTTACGGTTACGGTCAAAAGTTAAGATTAAAGTTAAGGCTTGCGTCATGTTTAGCTACATCGCTATCTCTATCGACCTTTTTAAATATTATATTCCTTATCTACGTGCAAACCTTTTACAATAAATTTGAAAGATTTTGAAATTTTTTAAAAAATAATATGAATGTTTTTTTAAGAAATTGTTCTCTAATACATCCCCTTTCTTATATACATTAAAAAATTACCGTATTCATTTGCTGAATTATGAAGCATCGGATTTGGTCCATGAACTATTCTTCATCCTTGACTAGACTTAATAATGCATCGGGCCAACGTCCCTAATATTTAAAAAAAATCATAAAAATTTATTTGAATTTTAATTGAATCTTTCCTTTCCAATTATTGATGTTGCATAAATCCGAATTAAAAAAAATTTAGATGATGAATTTAATGAAATTTTAAAACTTTTGAACAGAAGTTCTGTTCGCTTAAAGTTTTCCATAGTCATTAAATTTTTTTCTTGGTCACCAATTTTATATCTGGTCACAAAAAAACTGCCACACTGTTAACAAAAAAGCTTGTAATTTTTTTTACTATTGACAAACTTGAGGTTGGTTTTGGTTTTTTCTCTTTGCATGTATAAATACTTTCCAACCTTTAAGTTGTCAATACTAAGGTTGTAAATTCCAGTTTTCAACCTCTTTTATTAACATTGCAATACATTTTTGCGACCAGTTGGTCACAAAACAGGGAAGACAGATTTTTTTTAAAAATGACCCTATTTTTAATTTTTTTTTGAATAAGAAAATTTTAAATTCAAAAGTAAAACAACCGTGTTGTTCAAAATTTGACCTACTTTATGAATTTCGCAAAAAATAGGGTTTTTAGTAATTCTTCCAATGAAAATCAACAAAACTGTAAAATAACTAAAGTCATTTTTACACCTTTTAGTGTACCTCAGATTTTCCTAGGAATCAACTTAAATCCTTTAAAATATAGAACATTTTATACTCTTTCATTAAATATATAAATTTTAATAACTCGGCATAAATTCGACTCAAAAAATGATGAAAAAATCACCATTAACAATTCAGAATTTTTGAAGTTGAGGACCCAAAAATATTTTTTTTATCCTCCGTGATAAAAGTAGATTTCTTAGGTTTTCATATACGTAGATTACGAATATCCTAACGAAAATGATCGAATCAGATAGTAGTGTAGTTTTCCTAAACTGAAGACAAAACTAAAATGCTAACAATAAAGTAAACTTAAATACTCAAATTAAGATCAATTTATACCTTTGAAAAAAAATTTGCATGCTTCCTAAAAACAGGTACTTGTTTGCTTTAGAAATCCTGCAATGAAAATGAGGTTTTGCTTAAAAAAAAATCTTGCAATTAAAACACTTAATTTTAAATTGAAAAATTCTATCTAAATCTATATAGAGTGTGCTTTCAAAAAATTTGATTATAAAAAAAATTAAGATAACCATTAAGAAATTAATTTCAAAAAATTTATAACTAAGCCAGCTTTTTTTTTTAATCAATTCTTTTTTATAGATAATTATTAGGACTCATTAAAAAAAAATGACAGAAAGAGAAGGTAATTAAAATTATATTTCAAAGAAAAATTTTGAATTTAAAGTTCGATATTTTCTTAAAAAGCTTATGACGATGCAGTTGAAGAGCGTTTAATAAACGAAGAGTACAAAATATGGAAGAAAAACACCCCATTTTTATACGATTTAGTAATGACACATGCTTTAGAATGGCCTAGTCTGACTGCTCAATGGTTACCAGACGTTACTAAACCAGAAGGAAAAGATTATACTATACACCGTCTCATTTTGGGTACTCATACTTCCGATGAACAAAATCACCTCGTAATTGCCAGTGTTCAATTACCGAACGACGAGGCTCAATTTGATTCGTCGCATTATGACTCTGAAAAAGCTGAATTCGGTGGCTTTGGCGCCGTTTCGGGCAAAATTGATATCGAAATCCGTATCAATCACGAAGGCGAAGTTAACCGTGCACGTTATATGCCGCAAAATCAATGCATTATTGCGACAAAAACACCCTCATCCGATGTCCTAATTTTTGACTATACTAAACATCCCTCTAAACCAGATCCAAGTGGTGAATGCAATCCAGAATTACGTCTTAAAGGTCATACCAAAGAAGGCTATGGTCTATCGTGGAATCCAAATGTAAATGGACATTTATTAAGTGCTAGCGATGATCATACTATTTGTTTATGGAATATAAATGCTAATCCGACTAATAAAGCTTTAGATGCATTGAGTATTTTCACAGGTCATACTGCTGTGGTTGAAGATGTCGCATGGCATTTGTTGCATGATTCAATATTTGGTTCAGTTGGTGATGATAAAAAATTAATGTTATGGGATACACGTTCAACAGGTGCAAATAAACCGACACAAATAATTGATGCTCATTCAGCTGAGGTCAATTGTTTATCATTTAATCCATATTCAGAGTATATTTTAGCGACTGGTTCAGCTGATAAGACAGTGGCTTTATGGGACTTGAGAAATACAAAGATGAAACTACACTCATTTGAATCGCATAAAGACGAAATTTTCCAAGTTCAATGGTCACCACATAACGAGACTATTTTGGCTTCAAGTGGCACTGATCGACGACTAAACGTCTGGGATTTGAGCAAAATTGGCGAGGAACAATCAGCTGATGATATTGAAGATGGACCAGCTGAGCTTTTATTCATTCATGGTGGTCACACTGCCAAAATATCCGATTTTTCATGGAATCCAAATGAACCATGGGTTATTTGTTCAGTAAGCGAGGATAATATTATGCAAGTATGGCAGATGGCTGAGAATATATACAATGATGAAGAAGGTGAAGTAAATGCAAATGAATTGGAAGGAAACTAGATAAGTAAACAAAAAAAAAACTCTCAAAATTCTTTCTTGTTCGGTGATAAATGTATAATTGTAAATTTCATGATTTTTTTTTCAAAAAAAGCTTAGCTTATTATTTTTGATTAAATTTTTTTCTTTTATTTTAAATGTCTTAACAAATATAATTTCTGATTATAAAAAAATTACATACTTTGTATTAAACTACACGATCAAATAAAATTTTAATTTTTTTCAAAAATCATTAAAAAAATAACCACTTTAAAAAATCTTTTTGTAAATTTTCTTTACTAAATTTAATCTTTTATTTGATATTTGATGATGCATTCAAATAGGCGGTAGTAATTGACCGCGATTATCGAAATATTCCTCAGTTAAAATCCAGGAAAGTACCATCTATAAAAAATAAGAACCGAATAACGCCAATTTTTGTCCATTTAAATTTATTTATTTTAAAAGTATTTATTTAGAAGAAAAAAATTAGAATTCGTTTAAAATTTTTTTATTTTTCGTAACCCTTTGCTGCGCCACGACGTCAAATGACGTGATGATACGTCAATTTCCATTTCGCCCTAAAACGTAACGTTGTGTACAATTTAATCTCTTTTTTCCAAAAAATTAATAGTTTTTCGGCATGAACATTCTTTTCAGCATATTTTTATCAGTAAAGCTTTACTTTTAAAGGGGTTCGAAAATTTCGATCGATGTTCCAACTTTTTTTGAAAAAGATTTGAACTAAGTTCAAGATTTGAACTAAGAAAAAAAAGATTTGAACTAAGTTCAAACTTTTGTATGAAATTAGTAAAATAATTTTTAGCTTGAATTTTTTTTTTAATTTTATTCTGGAAATTTTTTATCCTCAAATTTTTTTTTCCGAAAAAAAAAATTTTCCTTGAAAAGTTCGAACTGTTCGAACACAGATCGAACTTTAAAAAAGTTAGAACTTCTCATGTTCGAACAATGAAAAATTTCCAATTAGCAAGTTCGAATCTAACGACTTTTTTAAACTTTCGATCCCAGTTCTGAAACTAACTAAACGAACTAAGTTCGAACTTCTCGGATCGAACGCCCCACACTATTTTTTATCTGTTAAATATTTGGCATCTCTCTATTCGAAATTCTTTTTATCAGTACCGTAAACCTTTGCCTACTACTCTAAGAAATAAAATTTATATTTAAAACTTTCCATCGATACCAAGCTACAAATTTTTTTTAATTAAATTTGAAATAAGATTTAAATTTTTGCCGGAAAAAAAGTCTAATGTTTGGCTTTACTATTGGAAAAAGGTTCAATTTGACATATCCTCTAAAAAAAATTAAAAAAAATAGTTATAACATGGTATCGATGGGAAGTTTTCCATATAGAGTTAACCCTTAAATTCAACCTAATTTCTTAGAGTAGTAGGCAAAGGTTTACGGTATTATTTTGTATTCAAACTATGTGTTAATTTTTTAGATCTTAAATTCTTAGAAAACTTTTTTGAAAAAGAAAAAATGGGTCGTTTTGATGTATCTATGATGAAATATTTAACATCGGAAGATTTCCGTGTTTTAACATCGGTAATAATATTTAAACATAATTGTTCATTAACGAGCTTTTATAAAAAAAATATTTTTTTAATCAAATTAAAAGATTGAAATGGGTATGAAAAATCATGAAGTAGTACCTCTACAATTAGTGGCTTCGATTGCTTCATTAAGAAACGGTGGTTGTCATAAGGTAATTAAAGAATTAATCCGACACAAACTAGTTTGTTTCGAGCATTCTAAAAGTAATTTCTCACAAATACATATAAGAGGAAAATTTTTAATTTAAATATTTTTTTCTTTATTTAGCTCAAGGCTATCGTTTGACATGTTTAGGCTATGATTTCTTAGCTTTGAAAGCTTTGACTTCAAGAAATATAGTCAGATCGGTTGGTAATCAAATTGGTGTTGGTAAAGAATCAGATATATTTATAGCTGCTAATGATGCTGACGAACAAGTCGTTTTGAAATTTCATCGCTTGGGTCGTACTTCGTTTAGACAAATTAAAAGCAAAAGAGATTATTTAAAGAATAGAAAGACTACTAGTTGGCTTTATTTGTCACGCTTGTCTGCTATGAAGGAATTTGCTTTCATGAAGGTAAGAGACAAAAAAAAATTATAGAAATGTCTTAGGGTTTGTTGGTTTTTCGAAGATTTATATATAAATGGGTTTTAATATTACGAGAAAATCTATAAAAATTTTTTTCGGATTTTTCATCTTAAAATTTTCTTATAATTTTTTTTGTTTTTGAGGCTCTTTACGATAATGGATTTCCAGTACCAAAGCCACATGACTTCAATAGACATACAGTGGTTATGCAATTGGTTCAGGGCTATCCTTTATGTCAAATTCATGAAGTAGCCGATGTACAACAAGTTTATGATGACATTATGAATTTAATAGTTCATTTAGCTAATTACGGTTTGATTCATAGTGATTTTAATGAGTTTAATTTGATGCTAAGTGATAAAGATAAAGTTACTCTAATCGATTTTCCTCAAATGGTTAGTACTTCACATGCCAATGCTGAGTTCTATTTTGACAGGGATGTTCAGTGTATACGAGATTTTTTCAAGAGAAGATTTGATTTCGAAAGTGAAGAATATCCAAAATTTAGTGATGTTAAAAAAGTTTACTCGTTAGATGTTGAAGTAAACGCTAGTGGTTTCAGTAAGGAAATTCAGGAATTCGATCAGGTTTTGGATGAAATGAATGAGGAAAGAGACAATTTCGATAAAAAGAGTGATGATGAATTTGAAGAAAAGGAATGTGATGACGAAGATAAATGCGACGAAAATTTAGACTATAAAAAAGTAATAGAAAAATTTGAAAAATCTGATAAAAAAAATGAAAATGAGCCTGAACAAAAAATTATTGAAAAAATTCCTTCTCAAAATGCCAGTGAAAAACAAGAAAATCTTTGTGAAGAAGAACTAGCTGAATTAGCTGACAAATTTGATGAGAATATAAGTTTAGAAAATAAAATGTACAGACCTTATAGAGATGATGTCGAGGGAGAAAATGTGGACGTTTCGGACGAATCTGATAATTATTCATGTACGACTACAACAAGTACAATAATGGATCCGAGATTGGTACGAAGTCGTGTTAGAAAAAGTCTGCTACAAAAAATAAAAACAGAAAAGAGAAGAATAAGAAATAAAGGTGAAGCAGCTTTAGCAACACAGCGAAATAGAGAAATTAAGGACACCATTAAATCAAGCATGATTTTTTTATAAAAATAATCAATAAAATTCTTTTTATAGAAAAATCTTCTTTTTTTGCGTAGCCATTTAAAAATGATAAGTAGTGTAAAATAAAACCAACGTTATATCTAACCATGATACATAAAATTAGTTTCCCGAAATTATAGTTTATTTAAAATAATTTTAGCACTTAATTTACACAACTGATTTTAACGATTATTTGAGAAAGTGAATTTTTATATTTGTCAAGAATTATTTTTATATTTTTGACTTAAGCTAGGACTAACTTCTGAGGATAGTTTAAACCTTTTATTTAAACAACACACGCTTTCGCCATAGCCTGAATTGACCGAATTGACTCCAGGGAGAAATCGAGTTCTCCAACCCTTCAACAATCTAGATTTGAGAATAAAAATTTTAAAAACGATATGTTCAAAACCCACGTCAAACTAAAGTGATTAATGAGTAAAATTTAAGCAGATGTTTGAACAGAAAAGAAACATTATTATTTGTCTGCCTCAAATTGACACTATTAATTATTATTATTTATTGAAAATTTTTAAGTCACATTGACAAAAATAAAAAAAAAGTTATATAAAAAAAAAATATTTTAGTTAAAAAAAAGAAAATTTACACGTATTTAATAAAAATAAATGATGTTACTCTTCGTTGAAAAATAAAAATTTTAAGAGATTATTTAGAATTTGATACCAGTATTGAACATCACTTCTTTGTTCTAAATTTTGGCATATTTTATTGACTACAAATTTTACTGATTCAACCAAACCAAAATTGAGATTTTTATAACTAAATTCAATCAAAGCTTTAACTATTTTGAGTTCATAATCGAAACAATTAATGAATAGACGTTTCTCTAAACATTTTAGTTGTGCACAGAATGATGTATTTTTTTTGCTTAATATTTCCCTTATATGGAATAAAACATCTTTACAACTTGGACTTCTTAAAATTTGTTCTAAATAGAAAATTTTGTGTTTATAGTAGATTTGACTCACTGATTCTAGCTTAACTGCTTCATTTAAGGTGTTATATGTGTATATTTTTTCAATCCAATCATACGTTTAATTAAGATGTTTTGTCTGATATCAAATTCTTTAAGCAAACTACTGAGAATATAAATATTGTCTAAGATATGTCTAAAAATTGACTGACAATACTGTTTGTATAAAAATCCTACCATAATAATAATTAATAAAAAATTTACAATCCTGACAAAGTAAAGAGATGGATTTGAAAAAGAAAAATGACCAAAAGTTTTAAAAATATTAAAGTTTTCTTTAGATCAGTAGAGAATATACTATTTAATTTTTTAAAATTCAAAAATTTTTTTTTTGATTTTTACAATCTTTTAGAGAATCAAAAAAATTCTCAAAATTGAGTCACATTTTAGAAATTTCATATACAAATATTTTTAAAAATGATTATGTGTGCATGGTAAAAATTGGGGTCTAGTCGCTTATGTGAACATATGCTCACTTAAACTTTAATATGTTCATCTAAATTGTCAAATGTTCTAAAATCTCATTTACTGGTTTAATTTGATTCGAAAACTTACGAAATTAAATTAAATGACGACCACAGCTAAGAATGATTCAGGTTAAAAAAGACAGTAGTTGAAAATTAGGAAATTAAAATTTACTAACTCTAAATTAAAAAAGAAACAGTTTGGAAAGTTTTGAGCGGTAAATGTGACAATGGTTTTATTACTAATGAATAGCCTTTTATAACGTTATCGAATTTTTTGAAATTTATTTTTTTTCAAAAAATGAAAAATCGAATCTTTTTTACCTGATCATTATATATCGTTATATTATATAATATTTTTAGCTCTTTTAGTTTTGATTGTTCACAAAAAAAATTTATTAAAAATCTATAAATTTTTATATTTGTCAAGAATTAGTTTAATTTCATTTGAATTATTTAAACTTTTATCTCGATTAGTATTATAGCTTTTTACCTTGCATTTTATCTTTTATATAATATATTAATAATAAATTATCTTGACTTTAATATGAACTTAACTATTTTCGATAAAAAATATATTAAAAAGAATAATGATATTGAAAAAATAATGAAAAATACATGGAAGTTTCTTCAATTTATGGGATATAATAAACATTATGGGACTAAATTTGGGACATAATCAAACCAATTTAACATGATGTTGTATTAAGAAAATCGGTACTGGAAAATTTTAGGGATTAAATCAAAAAGGGATATATTGAAGACGGGATATAATCGCGCGATGACTGTATCTTAAAACAATAATTTTAAAAATAAAGATTTATGTTGTGTATTAATATTTATTTTAATTGAATTTTTATTCTTTATTCAATTAGAAAGTCAACTTCACTGTTTAAAAGGTAAATTGAAGAATCTGAATAGCATTGCTTAGCGATCACTGTATCTATTAATGCCATTTTTACTTAAAGATTTGTCGCATTATTATCTTTGATGGCTGACCATAACAAGTTTGTATCTACACCATTTATTGTAGCACTCAACTTACATTTTAAGCAATTCAAAGAACCCACTCGGTATTTTAAATAAGCTAAAGTAGCCAAACCTTTATCATTTAAATTTTGAGAAAATTGAAGAGCATAATTAAATGAGTCAATAATAAATGCTCTTGACAACTCTTCGGCTTCTGTTGTTGTAAGAACAAGATCAGATGGGTTTAATCCAAGAGAGTCCAACTGTGATTTTTGTTTAAGTCCCAAATATTTATCTAATTTGTCAATGATTGATTGTGGAACTGCTTTACTAATTAGACTAGTCTTGCTCTGAAAGCCTAAATTGATTCCCGTTCCAATAGTGACACCTGAATAAGGCGATGGTAAATAACCAGTTGTGTAAAAACCGGTTTTTAAAGGTATATTTTCATTTTGCGATTAAGATAAAAATGCGATTAATTCATATATGTGATTAAATTAATTTGCGATTTATCAATATGTGATTTTTAAAAATGTGATTATAGCACTTTGCGATTTTTAAATTTTGCGATTATGAGAAGTTTTATTTGTTTGTTTTTCATTTCAAACAACTTATTTCGAATTTCAAACATGGATTTAACCTATATAGTTAGTTTAAAAAACAAAAACCCGCAGAGGCACTGATGCCACTTTGGTTCGAAAAGCGACTTATGTTTTAAAACAAAAGAAGATTGATACGATGTAATGGTGATGTTCTAACAGAAAAATTTAAGCAACTATCACTACCAAAAATAACTTAGAATTTCTAAATGGAATTGATCATTCATGTGATTCATCGAACATAGAATTTAAATGGAGAGAAGTTACCCAGTCAAGTCTTTTTTGTTGAATCGACGATGAACATCGTCGAATTGTTCCAAAAAGTGAGAATAATGCGATGATTGAAAAAGTCTTGAAATTATTTAGAAATTTTCAACAAAATACAACGTTATTTCAACAGGTTGTCCAATAAAAAAAATTCAAATTTTTATTTCTTATTTATTGACCCTCCTTCATCTATATTTGTTAGCTAATTATAATATTTTTTTCTGTTACGACTTTGACCTTTTAATTTATTTAACAATTGCAGAAAAAATTTCATAGTTCAAATATTTGAAAATGAGAGTTCATTTTTATAATTTTTATAATTTTAAATTCTTTACTGGTGTGAAT
>NTPY01000935.1:539434-571655 GCA_002922825.1 Brachionus calyciflorus | reverse complement strand
TGTATTAAGGAAATCGGTATTTAATATTAGAGATTAAATCAAAAAGGGATATATTGAAGACGGGATATAATCGCGCGATGACTGTATCTTATAACAATAATTTTAAAAATAAAGATTTATGTTGTGTATTAATATTTATTTAAATTTAATTTTTATTCTTTATTCAATTAGATAGTCAACTTCACTGTTTAAAAGGTAAATTGAAGAATCTGAATAGTATTGCTTAGCGATCACTGTATCTATTAATGCCATTTTTACTTGAAGATTTGTCGCATTATTATCTTTGATGGCTGACCATAACAAGTTTGTATCTAAACCATTTATTGTAGCACTCAATTTACATTTTAAGCAATTCAAAGAACCCACTCTGTATTTTAAATAAGCTAAAGTAGCTAAGCCTTTATCATTTAAATTTTGAGAAAATTGAAGAGCATAATTAAATGAGTCAATAATAAATGCTCTTGACAACTCTTCGGCTTCTGTTGTTGTAAGAACAAGATCAGATGGGTTTAATCCGAGAGAGTCCAACTGTGTTTTTTGTTTAAGTCCTAAATATTTATCTAATTTGTCAATTATTGATTGTGGAACTGCTTTACTAATTAGATTAGTCTTGCTCTGAAAGCCTAAATTGATTCCGATTCCAATAGTGACACCTGAATAAGGCGATGGTAAATAACCAGTTGTATAGAAACCTTCTCGGTTTTTAAAATGATTTAAAGTTTCGTCATATCTTAGATCGGCAGACACAATGACTAAAAGGCTTAAAAAACCTATTATTTTCATTTTTATATTGTTAAATAATAAATTCTCAATAAACTGAGTGAAAATTTATAGTAAAAAATTAAAAGTTTAAAAGTTTTAGTTAAATTTAATTTTCCAATATTTGATTAGCTTTTGAAATAAGTCTTATGAAAATTTTTAAGTCTAAAATAAATTAAATTCAATTAATGTTTGTCAAACTTCATATATTCTTAAGAAATATATATATTTCATGTAACCTGAACATGAGATAAATAAAACAAAACCCAGACAAAATGTTTGAACTCAAAAATTTTTTAAAAATAAAATATTCTATTGCTATTGATAAATTGTCATGCAATTTAATTGAAAAAAAATATTTGAGCAAAAACGAAAATTAAAATGAGAAAAGAATTTTACTTTTTTTAGGGTTGTCCCTAAAATGCGGAAACGGAATTGCGGAATACGGAATTCCGTTGACCCAATTTCACGGAAATTTTTCGACTTTTTTTCCGCACGAAAGCTACTAAAGTGCGGAATTTCCGTAGTTTAGTAGATTATTTTTAGTCTGCGGAACTTCATTCACGGAATTAACGGAATACCTTTTTTTCCATACATTTTCATTAATTTGTCTAAGAATTCCGTTATCATTAGTCATTACCGGTACTATTACCGTCTCACATCATCTAAAATCGACGAGTCTATTCTATTAGGTGATCACTGGTGACACTATATTTAATTTTTTGTAAGTTTCTTGAATTCAATTTCACTTGAAATAGTAAAAAGTCGCACATTTTTTTTCTTTACATTTTTTCCTCTTATTTTCAAAAAAATTTCTGAAAAAATTATCAAAAATTGAGTATTTTAAGTCAAGAAAAATGCGAAAAAATGCGAACGCATTTTTTTGTTGTCTCTGATGATGACTAATCAATTTTGAAAAATCAAAGGATAAAGGGGCGAGAATTGAATAAACATAAAAAAGTGAAACTCAAAATCTGGCACATAAGCAGTTTGGCGAGATTACAAGCTTAAAGAACGTTGATTCCACATAAATTATTACGATCCTTTAGACTAAGGTCATTATTTAAATTCTTTTCTCTAATCTAATCGATATCATGATGAAGTAATTTTTGTTTATTTAAAACAAAAAAATTTTGAGAAAATTACTTAGTTCTGTCAAATATTGAACGAGTGGAAAACAGAAATAGTGAATCTATCGCCATGTAAAGATATTTCAGTTGGGAAAAAACAATTTATACATTTTTTAAAACTTTTTAAAATTTTTTGCCTATTTAATCTATTTGAAATGTTTTACATGTATTTTGACTAATTTTCAGTCCTTTTGAGTTATATTAGAAAACAATTCTTTTGAAAAAAATTAAAATAAGAAAACTGGTTTTATCAGGATGGATTGAAATAAAATTTTTGTCTAGTGGCTCCTGCACTGTTAACTTGATATGTAAGAAATCTAAAAGAATTGTCAAGATAAAGGTTAGTTTTTATTTTTTTGTCTGTACGTATACAAATACCATCCAACATTAAAGTTGGCAATTCTTTTTGATTTCTTACATATCTTATTAACAGTGTGAACTTCTTCAAAATTTTTAATAGTAAAAAGCAATTTTTTCATTTCTTGAGACGAATTTTATGTCGAATTGAGAATATTTATATATTTTCTGAAAGCTCATAAAAAGTATTTTTGTTGATTTCTATGAAAATCTGAGCAACACTAAAATGAGTATTTTCAGGCATTTTACATTTTTATGAATTAAAAGCGTATGATAAGCCTATGTAAAGCGTAAGCAAACCGTAATCGAAAAAAAATTTTGAGTATGGTTCGGGTACGAGTGCGAGTACGAGTACGGATACGATATAAATTAAGAATTGAATTTAGGAATAGGGATGAAAAATTAAACTGAAAAAATTATTAAAAAGAAAATTTAATTATTTTTTAAATTAGAAATCAAAATTCAAAATGCTGGCCCAAAAAACGAAATTTTAGTTTAATTTATAGTTCCATGTTCTTTATTAATAAGATAATTTTTAAATCAAAAATAATTAACTATGAAATAATCTTCCTTATGCCGTAAATCTTAGATAAACTAACTTGAAATTCATATTGTTTTATTTGCCAAAATATTTGACGCAAATTTTTAGGTAATTTACTATGTTTTTAATACTTTTTATTCGGAAAAAAATTATTTTTATCGTAAAATTTTTAATTTTACACATTATAGAAATAAAAAAAAATAAAATAACGTAAGATTTGAAAGTAAATGATGGTGTGATGTCAAAATGAGATCTTCGGTGCTTTTAAGTATAAAAAATTTTGGTGCTCCTAGTGTTAAATGAAAATAATTAAGAAAAAGCTTTTTGTTATATAAATTTATTAATTAAATACACAAATTACTAAATAAATTAATTTTGATCGATTAAAAAATAGGTTATAAATAAAAGATTGAATTTAAAAATTTGAAAAATTCATTGAAAAAATTTTCTGAAAGCTTAAACTAAGTCATTAATTGATCTCAACTTTAAATCTTCAAGTTCCACATTTACAATTAATTCAAATGAATCATTCTTACTATCATAATAATCACTTCCAATTAATTCCTTTAAAAAAAAGAATCAGTTAAAAGTAAGTTAAAAAAAAAAAATTAAAAATAATTTTACTCACCCTGAATAAAACAATTTTTTTAAAATAATGATTTATACGTTTACAGTTTTGAATAAAACTCTTTGAGAACCTTTCGCTTTTATCTACCTGATTTATTAAATGTACTGTACACGAGGCTACTATTCCACTTTAATTATATAAAATAGATTTTAAAAGTTAACTATTTTCACTTCGTCATTATAAAGCTTACCTAAACTCGTATTTATTTTCAAAAATTAAACCAACTCCAATCAAGGGTATACCTCGATTGCTCTTATAAAACTTTACTCCGATTCCAAACGGTATGTAATTAATTGGTGATTTTTCACCAAGTATAACTTTAGATTTCGAAAATTCATACGATGAAACATTCTTAACTATCATGTGAAGAGTCCCTTTATTTCTTTTAACAACAAAAATATATTTTTCTTTAATTTTATTTTTTTTTCTCAAATTGCTCTTACTTCTCTTTAAAGTAATCCAACTCAGGATAATTAAATTGTTTCTTCTCAAATTCAAAACCTCTATTAAGTAAAATTTCATTTCTCAATGAAATCATATCTTTATTCAAATTAGTCAAAACTTTGATTAATAATCGATTAGCATGATTAATCGTATAATCATTGATATCATCCATTTGCTCAAATAAAACTTCAATAGTGTCCTTAATAGTGCTTATTTTATCATCCATTAAATCAACAAATGATTTAGTAAAATCTAATTTATCATTACATAATTTTTTATATTCTTCTAAATCATCGATCAATTCAATACAAGACTCATCAATCGTAGTTATCAACTCATCTTTTTTGAACTCAACTTCTTCATTGACTAGATTTGATAATTTTTTAATAAGAGGCTGCGCAAAATAAGAAGCGGAACCAATTTTCCAATGTTTTTCGTCATTTGTAAATTCCGCAAGATTGGCCAATAAATTATCCATGTCTTTTTTTAGATTAAATGTCACAAAATGTGAGGAATCTTTTTCCAAATAGGCCAAATCTTGTAATATTTTATCGGATTTTTGTTCGACTTCAAGTTTAATTTCTTCTCTTTTTAAATCAATTTTGTTTCTTAATTCCTCAATGTAAAGATCAATGAATTCATAAGGACGTTCTTTGATTAGATCAAAACGTCTAAATGAGGCCTCAATGCGACCAATTGTTCCAAATAAATTATTTAGGGCAGTATGTGGTTTTAAATCGTCTGTAAGATGTCTTGAGCGACACAATTTACAAGTAAAAATTGTTGATTTAGTAATGTGAGCTTTACATATTGAATGATCACATGGTAATTTAAAGGGTGCTTTTAAAATATCATTACAAATTTTGCATTCGAATATTGCTTTCAAAAATTCCATTTTCTATTCGAGTTTAATTTAGCATTCAATTAAAATTTGTTGGTCAACTCTAAGTCTAAGAGAAAATTCTAGTTAAGAAAACGAAGAATAAAATATAGAATCATCTAAGATTTTTGATTGTAAAATTTCAAGAAAAATAAAGAAGTTTTTTTGAAATTCTATTTTTTGATTTTCCTTTCAAGCTTTTAAAAGTTTGCATAGTTTATAAAAATTGCAATTTTATTTGAAGACTTGAAAATTTGAAAAGATTCAAAAAAAAATTCAAATTTATTTTTTTAATAATCTGTCCGAAAAAATTTGAAAAATAAGAGTGTTTCTTTTTGATTCATGTGAATCTATCAAAAAATTGTAAATGAGAAATAGAAAAAAGATTTAAGATTTAAAATAAATTTATTTAAGAATTTTTTCTAGAATTAAAAAAAGTTATTCTTTGTCATTCTCGTTGGTTTCTGTTGTCATTTCTTTTGAACGATTTGATTTTTTATTTAAATTTAGAGTTGCCTTCAAGAATGGTTTCACATTTAGAGATATTTCGAAATTATCAATTGGATTTTTAACTTTTTGTTCAAAATTTTGTATTGATTTGAAAATTTCTAGTGCTTTTTCACAATTTAAATGCTCCAAATCGTTAGGACTTATTTTTGAGGTCAGAACTTTTTTGCCATTTACCTAAAATTACAAAAATAAGATTTCTTTTATTAAGGTTTCAATTATTTGTTTTAAGGATCTTACATTTAGATTAAAATCTACCAACCAATCTGAATCAACTTTAGGCCATTTCAAATCAACTATTATTTTTTTCTTTTTTTAGAATAAAATTAATTTTACATTTGGTATATTAAGTAAAATTAAATACTTACACGATCAAACAATTTGTCATAAACTTGGTGACTTTTTAATTTACTCCAACATTCACTAGTAAAATGAGGTATAACTGGTGAGGCGATTATTAATGTTTCGACTAACAATTTATAATAACTTTCATCATAATATTTCACAGGATATTTCTTAACACCAAAAAAAAATATTTGGAAATTTTTTAAAATTTTTTTTGAAAAAAAATACCTTGAGAAATTTTATTATTTTTGAAAAAGCAACAAGATATGATGGCAGATTAAAATTTTCGTTCAAGTTGTAATTAATCTTAAAAAAAAGAAAAAGTTAAATTCATAATAAGCTTTAATTTTAAAATAAATTTACGAATCAGCTTATTATATTTTTGGGGTATATTGCGTTATGTGACTAATAACATACTACGTGGTTAATAAAAATGTGTTTGATTGAATATTAGCTGCTACAATAGGGATAACCGAATTAAATACTTAATAAGCTTCTCGAGAACTTTTGAGATCCTCTAATTAACTTTTTTCATACAGTACTGATTTGTCACTATGTTTTCACCAGATTTCTCGTGAATTCCCCGGAATTTCGGTGAATTCACGAGAAATCTGGTGAAAACATAGTGACAAATCAGTACTGAAATTTAAACTATGATATTGGTCAATAGATTATTGCTTCTAATAAAGATATATTACCAACCGTCACTTTTGAACTGTACAATAAGCAAGGTCGACCAAAATATGCGAAATTTAGGACTCAAAATATGTGCAAGTCCGAAACAAAATATTTAATAATATAATAGGGATCCAAAATATACGTTTTTATGCAAACATGCGAAATATGCGCTACCGTAATCCCTCGAAAGTTATACCGTGGGACAAATCTGGAGTTTCCAATTTGTACCCAGTGATTTTATTACTTGAATATATTTACAGACCTTTCAGCTTCAAAAAAAGTGGGTGGTACAATTTTGGAAGTTTTCTAATTTGTATCGGTACTACTATCAAGGATTTACGGTAGCATATTTTGGTGGACTCTGAAAATAAGTCAAGCTAATTTTTATTGAAATTTTCAGATTTTTTAGCTATATTTACAATATGTCATTTTTAAAATTACCATGCAAAGTTGAGAATTTCTAGTCTTATACAACTCTGTCTTTAAAGATTTATATTCTTGTTCATTGAAAATTTCTTTTTTGCTTCCGTCTTTATTGAGCTCTTCGTCAGCAGTTCCAACAAGTTCCCACAATTTTTGAAATGTGCCTAAAGTTCCATTAATCATGTCACTTGACACTTTTCAAATATGAAAAAATTAAAAAATTTAATGAAATATTTTTTCGCTTTTTACATAAAAAATTTCGGTCTGATTTAGGATGAACAAAACTCAAAAGGAAAAGTCTTGTAAAGTCAACACCATACTTTTGAATCATATATTGCGGATCAATGCCATTTAACTTAGATTTACTCATTTTTTCAAAATCAACACTTAATTCTTCGTCTGTTTGTTTACAAAAAAATTTTCCGTCTTTTTTAATAACATTATCAGATGGTACATAACGACCATTTTTAGTCTTATAAGTTTCGCCTTTCACCATACCCATTGCAATAAATCTCTTAAAAGGTTCTTTTTCAGGCAGTTTATTCTGATCGTATAAAAAGTGACATATTAAACGCGACACAAATAAATGTGTCATTGCATGTTCAACGCCGCCAATGTAAATATCAACAGGCATTTCTTTCATAGCTTTTTTAGTATCGAAAGGTTCGTTTTGATTATTTACGTCTAAATATCTTAAATAGTACCATGACGAATCCATAAAGGTGTCCATTGTATCAGTTTCTCGAACTGCTGGGCCTTTACATTTAGGACATTCTGTATGATGCCAAGTACTATTTTTCAAATTTTTATGATTCTTATCCATTTTAGGTAATTCAACAGGTAATTGATCATATGGAACAGGAACAACCTTAATTAAAAAAAGTATTTATCCCTCAAGATTTAAAAAAAAGTTTTGTTAAAAAACTATCTAATACTTTACAATTATCACAGTATATAAGTGGTATTGGACATCCCCAATATCGTTGACGAGAAATGCACCAATCATTCAATCTATCACTTGTTATAAAACCACCATGATTTATTTTAAGTAGCTCTTTGGTTGCTTGTTCAAATGCTTCGCTAAAAATTTGACCATTAAACTTTTAAAAATTAAATGAAGATTTTCAAAGGTATATTTTAAAAAATAAAAATTTATAAAAAGTGAATCTATAAAACTATTCATTTTGATGGTGTAATTTCACTGCTCCTTTTTCAAACGTTTTAAGTAAAAGTCTAAAGTTTTTAATCACTAAATTGCGCCGTTAAAAAGTAATATTAAAGTTTTTAAATTTTTTTCTCTATAAAACTTGTTATAATCAAATTTAATTTATTAAATTTGAAAAATTTTTCCTGAGTAACCAAATAGTGATCATCAAGTTTACAGATATTTTTTTTTATTTGAAAAATATGACCCTAAAGATCATTAAATTGACAAGATCAGAATATTTTTTTTTTCAATTTAATTTCAAAAAATTTACTTGTCCTGAATTAATTAATTTTCCATTCGATAAATCAATTATGCTTTTAAAATCAAGTCCATTTTCGGAAGCAAAATCTTTTTCATTTTCATTCAAACTTGGAACTGCTAATTTAGAATCAACATAAGGAACGCCCTGAGCGTTTAACGTACCAAATTCGGCGTCATTTCTTAGATAAACTGGAATTTTTTGTTTTGTAAAGGGATGAATCGCGTAGCATGGTAAACGTGAATTTTCTTGAACATCAGTTCTTAAATTCTTATGAAAAAAAAAATTAATTTAAAAAAGAATATTTTTTCTGACATAAAATATTACATTCATTATTATATGATGTTTATTTATATTAACATGAGATACTCCATAGATAGCTTGAGGTGTTTCAGTAAAAACGGATAAAACTGAATTTTCTAAATTGTTATCTTCATACTTAAAGTATGTTAAATTTAAGAAAATAAAGCTAAGACTTTATGATTATGTTATTTATACTTTCAAGTCAAAATCAACAAAGCATCCATTGCAATTTCCTATCCACATTTTTTGAATATTTTTAACTTTATCCCAGTCCTCTGTACTTAGACTGTCCATAGCATCCATCAATGACTTCATATTATTTGTTATTTAAAAAAAATCAGAATTTTTATAAACATCAAATACCTTAGCATACGCTGAAGATTTGATAAACCATTGTTTAAGAATTTTTTTCTCAACTAAAGCTCCGGAACGCCATGATTTGCCGTTCTCATCTATTTGTTCATTAGCTAAAACTGTTTTATCAACCGGATCCCAATTTACTAATGCCTTAAAATAAAATATTTAAATTTTATTGACTAAAAATTAAATAAACTCTATTAGGCTAACAAAATAGCTTTACTTTATTACAAAAATTTTAGAATTTATTCTTATCAAAAATGCCGGATTATCGAGTTAAAATTATATTTTAGTAAAGATATATGGGAATTAGAATTCATTCCAGTCGGATTAATTAGGTTCGAATGTACTGCACTTCTTTTAAAAAAATTTTCCTCCAGGAATTTGATAAAAAAAATTTTAAAGGAATTTGAAAAAAAACTATTTCAAATCATCGAATGAATGGCGTATTTCGAATCAAAGATATTAGGAGATGCCCAATACCACTTAACGTAATTGCTTGATTTTTACAACATGTCGTTAAATATCGAACACTGGTTTTCAAAACGACAAAAAGTCACAATCGAAAAAGGCCTATTTTTGAAGTTTTTTTAGAAATTTTGTGCTGATTTTAACCACATGTACATTTATAACGATAGGCTTTTTGTTTTTTTTTAATTTTTTTTCTGATGCTTGTGAAAAAATAAGTTATTGTCCTGGAGCTTTGTTCATGATCTTGCGTGAAAGCATAGAAAATTTTCTACTAGAAAATAGCTGGTCGGAACTAGTCCGGGTACTTTTCGAGTCGCAAAATATTTTAATTTTATTTTTTTAATTTTTGGGATGAGTATGCATGTTGAAGTAAGCATCCGACCGCTTAGAAAATGATCTTGTGTGAAAACTCGTAAAATTTTGTTTTTGAAAAAGAAGATCGGAATTTGGCGGGGTTGTTTAAAGCGTTACTTTGACCGTTCCGAGTTTTTCCAAAAAATGTTTTAGTAACACTCAAAGTGGTTCACTACTGGTCTTAAGGCGAATAAAAGAAAGCGTGAAAGTAAAAGGTAATTAAGAATCAAAATTATTTAATTTAAGTTTTTTAGATATGCTTCGTTCGTAAGTAAAATCAAAATAAAAAGCAGATTCCTATTTTCGAGTTAAAATCATAAATAATTATTTAAATGATGTTAAAAATTTTTTTCAGTTTTTTCCTAGAGGATATTCTTCAATAAGGAGAGAAGTTTTTCGGAATTAGCAGATAGAAAGGCTGAGATTGATTGAGCTTTAATGATTTTTTTGACATATTTTTTATAAATAAAAACCTCTTTTTTGACAGCAACTCCCTTTTCATATAATTGAAGAAATAAATGCTGAGTCCATTTATAATAAGAACTTTTACATGTTGACAATTCCTTTATTAAAAATAAAATTAAAAAGAAAAAAATATTTTTTCGATTTATAATTTTGTGTTACCCTATTCCAATCAAAACTAAATGCCATTTCTTTCAATTGTTGTCGCATATAATCTACATTACTATCTGTCCAAACATCAGGTTCAATATTTCTTTCAATGGCTTAATTAGTAAAATAAAAAATAGACAAAATGAGAACACTTAATAAACGAAGTAGATCTTAACCTGCATTTTCTGCTGGAAGTCCAAAAGAATCAAAACCAATCGGATGTATGACATAAAAACCTCGCATTCTATTATACCTAGCCAAAACATCACTTAAAGTATAAACTCTTACATGACCTAAATGAAGTCTACCAGACGGGTATGGAAACATAGAGAGAACATATTTTTTAGGCAATTTTTCCTTAATCTTAATCAAAAAAATTTCAATATTTATAAAATAAATTTTTGTCATTTTATTAAAATACTTCTGAGTTATTAGAATAAGAAGCTTGAGATTCCTCTAATTGGGGTCGCCAGTAATTTTCAAGAGCTCTAGCTGATTCATACGTAAATTCTTTAGGCTATAAAAAATTAAATCTTTAATAATTATAGTACTTGGAAATTAATTTTTTTAGACAGTTACCCATGTTTTATGATACAAGGTTCGATTAAAAATACTAAATGGACTAAATGAACTTAAATTTAATAATCGTATCATTCTTACGCTTAAAAAATTGCTTTAAAATTAATTTAAGCCTCTAAACAAAAGAAAAACTTAATACTGGTTGATTAGCACTTTTGAAAAGAAATTTAGTAAAAATTGAAGATTTAATCTTTTTGTTAAAAAATTTTATTTAAAAAAAAATTAACTAAAAAATTTAAAATTAAGAAAGAACTGACAAATTGTGACGAGTTCTAACTTTTATTTTTAAAACTCAAAACTGGTGTTTTTTCAATTCTCTAATGATAAATCTAAAAATTTTTTAATTTAAAAATTAAATTTTTCCAATATTTTATATAAATAAATTTACATTAAAAATGGATAGCAAATGAGTATGCATATTCCACAGCCAACAATGAATACCAACGACGGAAAAGTCGATACTGTTTGTTTATAAATCAATGAAAATGCAGTTGAACTAGTTAAAAGAACTAGAAACTCTGTTACTCCGACTAAACCGAATACTTTTCCAGTCTCGTTTTTATCGACTAATTTTGACGCGTATGACCTAACACATACGGCAAAATAATTCGAGCACATATACGCTACAGGACCTACATCATAATAAAAAAATTTTTAGAAAAAAAAATAATTTTTTTTTTGAAATTTTTCATCAATTTTTTTGTTAAAAAAAAAACAAAAAAATTTTGCATAATTAAATTTAATTAATCTTACCTAACCAAACTATCCAAGTAAAGCGAGAAGCTAATGAAAAAACAACCAAATTTAAAAATTCCGAAGTAAGACCAATAACCAATAAAAAATAATCAGGCAATTTAAAAAAGCGCTTTAAAATAGGTAGTATAACCAGTAGGGATACAGCTCGACAACACGTGCTCAAAGCCTTATAGAGTCCATACTGAATTTGAGTAAGAGAAATGGGTTTCTTAATTAGGTAAAGATATTGCAATGATATGATACCCAGTGATATCGAACAGCCAAAATAGAACAAAATTAAAATTGATATAATTAAAAATCTTGCATTTTTATCGCGTTTTTTGCTCAATAAGACCCAGGCTTCACCCAAAAATTTAAACTGATTTTTAATTTTTTTAAACAAGCCTATTTTAGGTTCTACTACATGAACCATATCAGTCTTTAGTACATCGACGTCTAAATTTTCATTGTTTTCTATTTTTGGCACTTCATCAGGACTTTTTCTTTTTATATATTTAAAAATTATAATTGTATAAATAAAAACAATTAGATAAAGAGAAAATGAAATTATATAAGTCTGTTGAAATTTATAAAGTTCGCGTCTATTTCCGATTAAATAACCACTTGAAAATGAACCAAAGAATTGACCAAATAAGAGACTTGACTCTAATATTGAGTATCGAATCGATCGATATTTTTGACCAGCATTATTAATGGCATTTACTTTATCCTCATGTACTGCTATATGACTGAAACATGAAGATATAAATGCCAAAGAACCACCTCCACACAAACCATTTACAATCTGAGAAACAACTAACAAGGCAAAACATGTCGAATATTCTTGTTTAACAGCAAATATTAATATAAATGCTTGACCTAATGATCCGATTAGGGAAACTATTAAGGGTAATTGATAATTTCGACGACGATCTCCTATACTAGCCAATTGAATAATGGCAAAAATAGCTGGTACTAGGAAAGCTACATTTAATTCTATATTTTTATGACTACTTATCTCCTGTACCAAAATGGAATAATTGGTAAAATTCTGTAATGAATTACAAATTGTTTCATTAAAATTATGCAGGCATATTTTACGGTAGATCAAGCCGTATAAAGCTATAATATTTATATCATTAGAAAAAATGTACACTAGGAGAGCTGGACATATTAATAAGGCATATCGATAGTTTAGAATTATAAAATTAAATTCGTTTTTGATTTGGTCTAAACGATTTGTTGACATTATAAATGTGAAACCATGAAAAAAAAATTTTTTTATAAAGGTAATTTTTCAACTTTTTTTTTTAAAAAAAATTAAATATCAAAATAATAAAATATAGAGAAAAATTTCATTACTAAGCATACTTTAGCATTTGCTTTGAATTTATTTACAAAAAAAAAAACTAGAAATTTGGAATGATATTTTAATTTAAAATAGAGCATTGAGTTATTAAGTTTTTGCTTTTTTTTTTTCTCGATGTGATAAGAATCTCAGATAAGATAAGATTTAAAAATTGAAAAAGATAATTTATAAGAAATCTAAAATTTGTTTTGAGAAAAAAAAAGATGATCGCACCAAGGATCGAACTTGGGACCTCCTGTGTGTTAGACAGATGTGATAACCACTACACCATGCGATCTGTTACTTTAATATCTAGTTTTGAAAAAGTTTTATTTAAGTTGATGTAATTGTATCATCAAATTTAAATGTCATTTAGATTTAATACTGATCTATTTATATTTTATGCATTTCTTTTGTTGTTAAATTTAACTTCTTATTAAGCTTAAAGCCTAACCAGAATTTTAGTATTTATTCAAGTTTTTAATTATTATTATTAACATTTTATTTGACAAGGCTTCATAAATTGTACAACTTGCTTTAAGAATTTTAATAGCTGTTTTATTCTACGCAAAATTATTTAAAATGTTGATGATTCATATTTATAGAGATACACAAGTATAGATTGTAATTTTAAAGGCTTTATTAAAAGGAAATTATTTTTTACACTCTAGTGTTTAATTTAATTTTCCACTTGAATTTTTTCTACATAAAAGTTGAGCTGATGTCTGTGGAACTTAACATCAACTTAAAAGATTTCCGTTTAAAAGGAAATTGAATGGCGAATTATTAAAACAATAATGTCATTAAGTATTTTTTTTAAATATCATTTAATTGGAAATAATTTAATTTTAAATGATAAAAAATATATGATTTTCGAATAGTTCAAGGATAAATTCCAGATTAGTCACAAAGTAAACAACATTAATGAAACAATATTAAAATCGAAAATTCGGATTAAATTACAATGCAACAAGCTGCAAGATATTACGGTCAGAACGCGAAAATTTTTGTTGGAAAGAGAACCAAAATATTTTGATATGATCAACTTAACCTTCAAAATTAAAGGTGTTCAAGCTTCAACAATTAATTTGTTTAAAAAAATTAAGATACCTTTAAAGAGATTTTTAGACTTGAACTCGGAGTCATGAACAAAATCTCATCAGACTCTTACTTGAGTCAAATCATCAAAAGTCGACGAGTCCCGAACTCTGATTACGGTAAAATAAGAATAATTGATACAGCACAGCTGATGAAAAAATGGCGAACCGAATTCGTACCGAACCGTATCAAAGCGTACCCGTACGGTACATCGTACCGTTCTTAAAAATGGAAATTCTTAAAAATGGAATTTTTTGAACGAAAAAATATTTTTAATATATTATTTCAAAAATTAAACTAATTTATCTTTTCCTTAACCTTTTAAAATTTTTAAAAATTATAAAAATATTTTTCCGGTAAATAAATTATTAAAAATTTTTGATTTTTTTTTGTTAAAAATATTTTTTCGTTCAAAAAATTCTTAATTCAAAAATTTTTCTGAGTAAAAAATGTGACCAGCTGGTCACAAAATAAATCAGCGCACATTTTTATGATAAAATTTGAAATTTTCAGAAAATGAAATTGAAAATAGCCAAAATTTTATTTTCACCATATTTTTCCTTATAATTAATTTCTTAAACCTTTTTTTCACGAATTTTCAGGTACATTTTTAGGTACGCTTTTTAGTACGGTGTACGGTACGGCTACGCCATTTTTTCATTAGCTGTGCAGTAAAAACTAAAATAAATAGTAATTTAATGCGGAAAAAATATTATATTTGCTAAACTAAAATCTAATTAAACTGAAAAATAATTCATAATAAAAATTTGGAAAAAAGTGATCGCACCAATTATCGAACTTGGGACCTCCTGATTAAAAAAGGTATATTACTTTAAATAAAAACTTGGGCTTATCAACAAACAAAGAAGAAATTTTATTGAATTTTTAATAATTTAAGGTAAAGAAAAGTATCAGATCGCATGGTGTAGTGGTTATCACATCTGTCTAACACACAGAAGGTCCCAAGTTCGATCCTTGGTGCGATCACATTTTTAAAAAAAATTAAATGAAAAAAAATAAATTTTTATTTTTCACCTTTACTTATTAATGTGTCAACTATTCCATTAATCTCATCAATCAACTCAGTTTGGAATTTTTTAGTAAAATACTTCTCATTATAAGATATAGCCCAACAGAGTGTTCCATTTACAGTAGAAATACCATTAAACATAGTTGATGATATCCGACCATAGACAGCTGGCATTCGAACATAATGTTCAACAACCTTAATTTTATCAGAACTTGTGCTGCTCATAACACCTAAATTACTAATTATCCCATTCAAAAAACCTTCATCATATTTATTTTGAAGTATATTTTCCCATGACTCATCGGTCTTTTCAAATATTTTAATATCTAAATTTTTACGAATGGAATCGTGTAATTCTAAAGACTGTTTTTCGACAAAATCCCAAAAATTGTTTATGTTTAAATCAAAATCCAAACATTGATTTACTTCCGAGCTAAAAACTCCACCATAACTGTTATCTATTCCTAATTTTTCTCTAACACTTGCTAAAATAATAAATTGACATCTCTGTTGTTTGATATTAAATTTTTTCATGATATTTTTTTGGCCTAGAAAAATGAGGCCCGATATAATGCCACTTAGCTTAGAATGTCGACTATGATTTTTCATGATTAATTTTAACTTTTCAAGTTTTTCTTTAGGAATTTTAAAATATTCCATTTTACCGTGTTGACCATTTAGTTTATCTCCGAAACATTCTAGTCCACGATTCAAATTATCAAAAATATTTTCATTTTTTTCTTCACCAAAAATAAATTTTTTAGATTCAATCAAATCTTCAGCTGAAAATTTACTTATTTTTGATTCTTCAATTAGATTAAAATTTTCATCTTCAACTAGTTTACTCAAGATGTTGAGAAACTCTATGCCTAGAGTAAAAATATTTCTGCCATCTCCAATTGTATGCTGGGTAGTGAGTATAAAAGCATAATTAAACTCTAAGTTCTTCTGATTTAGAAGCTTAATTATTAATAATCGCCATAAAGGATCTTTTTTCAAATCAAAAGGAGTAACGATCTCTCGATCCATTAATTCTTTCCATTCAAATTCATCTTCTGAAGTGATAAGTTTAACATTTTTAAATTTTTCAAATAAAATTTCGTTGTCATATTTGACAAAATACCGATCATATTTAGACAAATCACTTCTGAAGATTTGTGCCTTCAATAGTGGATTTTTACTACACCAAAATGAGCACGCCTTCCTCGCTAGATTCATATTAATATCACCTTTTTTTACATGAACTAAAAATGTTCGCGTCAAGTATAAATTTCCATGAATTACTTCATGATCATACAAACATTCGCTATCACCTAATTTACGTATCATTTGATAATTGTTTAATTCGGAAATTGGTTGAATCAAAGACATCCTTCATCTTGAAAGAAAAACTTTTTTTATGACCTGATTAAGATCAAATAGAGAGCACTTTTTACCTGTAAAGAAAATATGGAGGTTTTTTGATTAGTATTAGTAAAAAATGTCGAGCTAATTCCTTGAAATTTTTTTTTTACTAAATTTTAAAAATTAAGTCTTTAGAAAAAAACGCTGAGAGACAATTTATACCAAAGTTTGTATTTCGTTTCAAAATAAAAAAATATCTTATATCCTAAAATTGGTAAAAACTTCTTTTTTTATGGAGGAAAAAATTATAAGAAAAAGAGTCTCATCTTTTTAAATTTTAATTTATTTTGATGTTTAATTTTAATTAAAGTTGGATAGTAAGATAATAGCTTTTTTTTTTAAATTCAAGTTTATTTTTTTTAAATTCAGTACTTTATAAGAATACGCCCTGATTAAATTTTAAAAAACTAACAGAGCGACCAGATTATTAATTAAGTTTTTAGACACTATGTTAGATACAACATTTTAAGCTTGTATTTTTTTTAGTTGAGGACAACTTGGCTTTAAGAAATAAAGTAAAAAAGAAAAATTAAAAATTGGAATCTCGATAGATATCAGATCGCATGGTGTAGTGGTTATCACATCTGTCTAACACACAGGAGGTCCCAAGTTCGATCCTTGGTGCGATCATTTTTCCTTTTAATTTATTATTCATTCGGAGCATAAACAGAGAAGTGCATCAAAAATAGAGAAGTATTTTCATCAGCTCTTCTATCGAGTATATGACGATTGATTTTTTCAATATAATATTCCTTATCAACACCTTCAGCGTTCTTTTAAACCTTTAAAATTTACCTGTAATAAATACATTTTTCTAAGAAAATTTTTAGGTCAGCTGTTGATTCCATAAAATTCAATAACTGGCAAGATTTTTTTTCGATTTAATATTTTAAAAATTTTTAATTGCGTAATTTTATTTTTTTACAATTCACTTTCATGTTAATTTTTGAAATTTTATTACGCAATTTTTTAGAAAAAATTAAAATAGAAATAAATCTTGCCAAATATTATAACAATGGACATTTGATTTAAAAAAAGTTTATCAAT
The DNA here is from genome assembly GCA_002922825.1 of Brachionus calyciflorus. Taxonomy (NCBI): domain Eukaryota; kingdom Metazoa; phylum Rotifera; class Eurotatoria; order Ploima; family Brachionidae; genus Brachionus; species Brachionus calyciflorus. Next base: position 554,159 of record NTPY01000935.1, on the reverse strand, counting down.
TAACCTGGTCATCGAAAAAATCAAAAAGTTGCCATTAGCTAACTAAAAGAAGAAAAAATTTGATAATACTCTGACAAACAGTACAAATTAAAACAAACTTATACGCATTCTCTTTCTCGACTCTTCCTCCGAAGAAAACAATAAATAAGAACTAATATTTTATAACGTTTTTTTTTAAACTTATCGTTTCTTAGGAGAGGAAATTTAAATACTAAGTAAACTAATCCTCAAAAATAATTGTCTAATTTAGCATTTTTTGGTTGAAAGCTATCGTTTCGCTGTATAAAAATTTCCAAACAAAATTCAAGTTTTTATTAAATTAAACCTGACTAAAAAAAGTGATCGCACCAAGGATCGAACTTGGGACCTCCTGTGTGTTAGACAGATGTGATAACCACTACACCATGCGATCTTGTACTTTTGTTTACTTTAGTTGACAACCAGAAAAATATCAATAATTAGGTAAAAATATTATTTGACAAAAGTTTTCTCTTATAAACAAAAAATTGTTTTTTTTTTACGGAATTAAAAATTGTTAGAAAAGATTATTAAAAAATTTATCAAATAGATTTTAGGAAAATTTATTTTAAAAAAATACAAAAATTAGATATCAAAAATATTGCTATCTTTTTTGCTATTTAATCTTTTACTTGGCTATTTCGAAACCAAATTCCATTCATATAATTTTCCCATCGGTCGGATACAATTTTTAATTTGTTAGCATATTCATTCATTAAAGTACGATCAAAATTATTATCTAAATTCTTTAATATATTAACTAAATATTTTAATTGACTTACATGAAGACTATGATAGTCCCATCTGGCAATGTTAGGATAAATTTCAGGATCATTTAAATGACCTAGATCATAAAAAGTCCTAGTACCAGTATCAAATAAATTTATCAAGGTTACCAACGAATTTAATCCATTAATAAATAAATTCTTCGCTTTTGAAAATGTCTCAATATCTTTTAAATTATAGCATCCGTTTAAAAAATCATTTAGACCTAGCATTGAATAAATAAACCCGTTTAAAACAAATAAACTTTTAGGCTTAGTCGGATACTCTTCGTACCAAACTAAAGACGAATTCATAAAATGAGATCTTATTCCATTTGAATCAGAATCTATTTCAAACAAATTTAATGCTAATTTAGCTGATTGATAATATTTTTCACTTTGAGTCTCAGAGTATAACCGACATAAAAGGGATATTGAGTGACCCTGAGCCATTGAAGAATACCAACCTGAATTGAGTATTATTTTATTTGAGTTTGATACAAATTTTCTAGTTATATTAATTTGCCAACCGCCAGTTTTTTTATTTTGATTAGATACTAAAAAATCAGCAGATATTTTAGCCAATTCAAAACTAGGACTTTTATCAGATAAAATTCCATTTAAGATTTTACCCTCTCCAATTAGACCGATTTGATAAACTTTATAATACTGATTTTTGTACAAATTGGAACCAACAGTCCCGTTTAATTGCAACATAGTCTCATTTAAAGACTTTAAACAGTTTTCACAATTTATTTTTAATGCCTTACATGAATCAACACATAAATTTCTAATAAATTTTAAAGGTATTTCTCTCTCCAAGCCATTAACATTAAATAGTATTGTATACGAGTTATCAATGTTAAATATTGTGTTCATATATTCGCTTTTTGTTTTATTTAACGAGTCAAATAAATACGTTAAGTGAATTATATGACTACCATTTGAAATTTCGGGGTCTCTTAGCATTAAATCTATAGTCAAGTTAAACGTTGAATTTGTATAAATATCAGCTGATAAATAGCGAATATCGAAGCTATAATTTGTTTTGTATATGCTTCTTTCTAGAGATAAAATTGATTAATGAAATGTTTTTTTGGTGAAATGGAAGCCGCTCTTAGGTTAATGAAAGCGTTTTTTTAGCACTTTAAAGTCAAATCTATTATAATAAAAATGACAAAAAATATTTTGTAATTTGTGTTTGGAGTGGAAAGATTTTTTTTGCAAAACGACTTTCTTTTTTTATAATGTCGACCTGAAATTTTGAAAAAAAAATAGTTTTGTGGTTGAAAACGGTAAATTGATGCCGTTTTTTTAAAAATCACTCAATGAAAAAATTATACTTTTATTATGTGAAATGCGCGGAACTTCGATATAACTAGTTTTAAATAACAAAAGTTTCCTAATTCGTCTTTTTAACATGCAATTGAAGGTAACTCTTATTAGAGCTCAAAAGAATAGATTTCGAAAAAAACGGAAGACTTTTTGAAATTTCTTTTTGAGAAAAAAAGATTTTTAATTTTTGACAACATACCTTGAAATCGAAATTCAAATCCATTATTAAGACTTTTTATCATAGAATTTTTGTTTTCTGAAAAGACAAAGTTATTGTTTTGCTTTATATCAAAATATCTTGTTAATGACAAATCTGAGTTATTAGATGCACAAAATTTGCTAAAATGGCTGAGTCCATACTGAGCTATTTGAATAGGATAGAAATGTCCTGATTTATTCCATTGGGAACTTATTGGTACAGCTTTTAAAATTATATTAATTAGAAAAAATCGAAAAGAATAAGAATTTATAAATTTACTTTCTCTAAGTGATATATATTTGACCCTATCTCTAGATTCAACATTGATATTTTTGAACCATAAAAACTCTTTTTTAGCATCGTAATTAACAATTGGATGAAATACTTTAGAATCGGAAAATTCTATTATATAACTATTGTCTTCAAATTTTCCATTAATCTTTTTTTTTAGATTGTTTTAAATAGAAATTAAAATTGATTAATTATTAAAATATTAGAAGTTACATCGAATTTCTTTCTGACAAAGTCAATCGGAACATAAAAAGATGTACCATTTTGAGATTTTAAGCATGGAATAACGGCTGTTTTTAATTTTTTATCATAAACACAATCTATTTGGTCCAAAATAGTCGATCTAGCATTATATTTGGGTCTGATATAGGATTCATTCGAATTAAATTGAGAGTAAAATTGAATCGGATTAGTATCCAAGCTTATATTCAGAGATAATAAAACGAAAAATACAGTCGATATAGTAATTAAAAATAAAATTATTTGAAATAATCCGAATCGTCTATTATTCATTATTTTGAATATGAAATTTAGTTTTTTTTTATTTAGAAAAAAAGTTAATTTTTAACTACACTAAACTTTTTTAATGTTTGAATTTTTTTTATATAATAAATTTAAATCTTAGTATTAAAAGAAGATCGCATGGTGTAGTGGTTATCACATCTGTCTAACACACAGGAGGTCCCAAGTTCGATCCTTGGTGCGATCACTTTTTTCTGTTATTAAAATATTGTTCAAATAATTTTTCTTCGAGGAAAAGATTTTTTCAGATATTTATTTTTTAAATCAGATCGCTCAATACTACTTGAAACCCAGACGCATGAAACTCACAGCAGGGGCAAGGGTTTATTTTAAATGAAGACAAATTTTCTATATAGCAGAGCCTGAAAAGCATAGAAAGTATTTTAAAAATTAAAAAAATATGTTCTATGTCACTTTTTTAACACGAGTACTACTCGTAGAAATTAAAACCTTAGTCTAGTGCAAAGTCACTTCCATAAATAATTTATTATTAATAAAAAATTTTAACGACTAAAGAAAAAATAAAAACCAACAAATTTATACATTAGCTCCATTAATTGTAGAATTAATCTGTGATTCATTCATTATTTTGTACAAATCTCTGAATTTGTTTTTTATATTTGTAAATCTAGGTCTTGCTTTATGATAGTCTTTCCAACATGATAACATTATGGCATAAACTTCATTTGGACAATCTTGAGGTTTATAAAGCCGATACCTTTTGAATTTTAAAATGTTACTTTTTATTCAAACTTTGATTTTTAGTTTCCCATAAAGAAAATACGCTAAAATACCCTGTCGAATTTTTTTTTTCAGTGTTTAAACAATTTTTCTAGAATTTTTAAAAAATTTTTTTAAAATATATTAGTAAACTTACATTGTTTCAACATTTTTCAAACTTTTTTTCAGTATGAAAAATGCAGATGAAAGGGTATTCAAATACCGTAATACCTTGTTTATAGCTCAGCGTCGGGTTCAAAATAAAAATCTAAAATTGTGCTTAAACTTTTTCCTTTAAATTTTTGCCTTAACCCCGGGTATTTATTATCAAGTCTTCATTTAGTCCATTTAGGCACTAAAAAACTTAAAAACTTGCACATTAGGCTATTTTAAAAATTAAAAAAAAAATATCGATTCAATTTTGGATAATCCCATCCCATTTTTAGATTCATTTTTTACTTAAACCGCTGGGTTAAAGCACATTTTTAATAAAGTTATTTACTGCCTTCTTTTTCAGTAACTTGGTATTTATTCAAGGTTTTACGGTACAGTTTTTTTCAGATTTTTTTAGGGCCCTTAAAATCCCCTTAATTTTACTTAACTCACAATAAAAATTTTTTTCCATGAAAATTATTTAAAAAATCCATATGGCAAGTTTTCAAACTAAGGGAGCATTTTAAAATCAACAAAAAAATTATTAAAAAAAGAATTTTAACCGATTTTTCTAGCTATTTGGTAATATTTTTAAATTTTTTTTTTGACTTTAAAATGTTCCCTTTTTTATCAAACTTTCCATAAAGATTTATTAAATAATTTTCAAGTAAAGTGGTGATACGATGGTAAATTTCCGATTTTTTACGAAAATTAATTGCTCAAATGAAAATAATTGAATATCAGCACTTTTTACTATCATGTGGCTTCCGTGTTTGAAAGTTAGTATTTGAAATAGTAAGCTATATTCGATTAAAAATCGATCCTAATCTAACTTTCTTAACAAAATGTTAATTATTTAAGACAATATCTTTAGGGCTATTTACCATTGATTGATTCTTCCAACCACTTCATCATCTGTCATACCAGGATATGGCGTTATACCATAGGTATACAATTCCCATAAAAGAACTCCATACGACCAAACATCAGATGCAGTTGTGAATAACAATTTATTCAAACTTTCCGGAGCCATCCAACGAACTAAAAAATATTTATATTTTATAAGATAAAAAATTTTTCAAAAAAAACGGAACTTACTCGGCATTTTTGTTAAAAATTCTGCTTTACAACATCCAAAATCTGCTATTTTACAACTATAATCAGAATCTAATAAAATATTTCTTGCAGCCAAGTCTTTGTGAACAATTTCCAAACTTGATATGTATTCCATACCACTTGCTATTTCATATGCTATTCTTAATTTGTATAAACCATTTAAAAGAACATCTCGTTTATTACTTTTACGACACAGATCAAGTAGCTTTTTTAAGTCGCCTTTTTCGGCATATTCAAATACTAAATACATTGTGTCCAAATGAGTATGTACACCTAAAAAATCAATAACATAATTATGTTTTCCCAATTGGGTCAAAACGGCTATTTCACTAAGTAAATTTTGAACGTTCTGTTCAGTTTTTACTTTCGATATTTTCAAGCGCTTTGCTGCTATTTTAACTGGTGCACCCATATCGTATCTATAGCCCTGAAATGTCTCGCTAAATTCACCCTCGCCAATTTTTAAATCAGTCAATATACAATATTTAAACTCTTTTATACTTGGCTTTTTAATTGCTTTAACATTAGTTGTTTTTTTAGTGTTTTTACTTGTCTTTTTGCATATGTACATTGGTGTATCTTTTAGATTTTCCTTTAGTTTTATAGAATTTGCCAAACCTTCCAAGATTCCTAAATCATTATTTTTCTGATAATTTGTCTTTAATTTATCTTGTAAATCAAACATTGAATTAGAGGATTGTGTAAAATTATTATTAAAAGTATAAAACTCAGCAGATTCGGCTAAATTCGAAGTATCATCGTCCTTTTCTGTGATCACACTCGAATCTAATACATCAAGTCTATAATCACTATAAACACTACTGTTTTTGTCTTTATATTTGACACTTTGCTTCGATATTAATTTTTTCTTGTGTAATGTCTTGGAAGGCGATGGTCGTTTGGGATTTTTTTTGTAAAAATCCTCCAATAGAACCAATTCTGTGTATAAACTTTGTTTGGCTGGTTGTTGAATAGTTTGATAAATTTCAGGAGAAGCATTTGTTTTTTGGCGAAATTTTCGAAAATTATCACTTTCACTATCAAATAATTGCATATTTTTAATTGTGTTTTCCCTAGTCAAGGCTGAATGAGGATCAATGTCAAGACCTAGATAAGTGTGTGGAGTCAAGACATCCAATCGTGAAGCAAATAAATTGTCATAGGCTATTTTAATACTAAAATTAGTGTTTTCCCGATCAATAATGTCCATTAAACGGTTTATTTCATTTGGTGGTTGCAAAACTAACTTAGCTTCTATCTTTGGCTTTTTATCTTTTAATTCAATTAAAGCGGTATTATTTGGAGGGGGATTTGTCTCTGTGGGTCTTATTGGTGTGACTTGTTTTGACCATTTTGAGATTGAACCCGACAATGGAATGTTAAATGGATCTTCAGGTTCCAGCTTAGTTTCTTTAAAATCAGTTTTATTTACTTTAAAAGTGTTGGAAGACAAGGTTAACTTATCGTTAAATACGTTCGAATCAGAAAATGCTAGCATTGAATCACTCAAATTTAATTTTGAGTTCAAGTTTGCATTAGCTATCTTAAGTGCATTTTTTTTTATTACCATACGACTTTTGGTCTCAGGTCTATTAATTTTTCGCTCCTTGAACGAAATCTCATTTGTTTTTGTTATTTGTTTATCGTTTTGATGCCTTGGTCGCTTAACAAAGTCATTTTCCATTATTGTTATTTGACTCCGTAAAGCCTTAAAAAATTATCATGAGAAAATTTTTTAGTAACAAAAAAGAAACTCTAAGATTGCGTTAAAAAGAAAATTCCGTCTAAGATACTTGAACGTGTTTGTGTATTTTTCTTAGAAAGAAAGTAATTTCAGAATAAATTGCTGTATCAGATTGATTTTTGCAGCTTAATTTATTCTTTATTAAATAAAAAAAAACTTTGATCAATCTTATTATGTAAGTTACTTAACTACGAAAAGCTTAATCTTTTAATTGTTTAATACTTAAGAAAAATAAAAAAAAAAACTTTTAGCAAAAATTTAATAGAATTATTATTTTGAGAAAAATTAATTTTTAACTTTTTTTTTTTGGAAAAGGAAAACTTATAAAATTAATCAAATGCAGACTGACGGAATTTGTTTTCTTGAATAAATCTTATGTTTACAAGTGGGATAACTTAGTTGTTACTAGCTTTGATTGAGAATTTTGCCAAAAAAAAGAGATTAATTTATGAAAAGGCTTTGTTTATTAATAAGGCGATCATGTTGCTTAAATGGCTTCGTGGTTTTAATTAAAATTGTTGCAGATTTTAATGATCATTTTTTCCATATTTTTGTTGATTTTAAAAAGGTGATTAATTTTTTTCAAAAAGGGTTAAAGTCTTTTTCGTTACTAAATTTTAAAAGGTTTGAATGTTGTCTAGAAAAAAACTAGAAAGAGAAAAATAAATAAAAAATAAAATTGGTTAAGAAAAAAAATTAAAATTTTGAAATTAAGATTTAAATTAATTTTAATAGAAATATGTCCGGTTAACTATAGAATATATTTTTGTTTTGAAATTTTAAACTTTGCTTGTAGTGATGCACATGGTTAAGATTTAACCGAGTTAACCGTTTGGTTAGCCGTTAAAAAGGTTAAAGTTAACCGCAATCGGTTAACCGAAATAAATGGTTAACTTAACATTTTTAGTCGGTTAACCACGGTTAACCAAATAAAGAAAACTGATAAAAAGCTGAGGAATACCCAGTCAACTTTATTTCATATGCAACATTAAAGATTATCGACTAAAAATTAGTACCACATCAAATTACTTAATGTTTATCTAATGTAACTTAATGTTGGACGATTTTTGGTGAAAATATATTGATTCACCATTTAAGTCACACCAATTCAACATTATAAAAATTTCTATTAAAAATAACCAATTAAATTAAGGTCGAAAGGAGATTGATATTGAACTTTTATGTAATTTTTTATATATTTTTTGAAAATCGGTATAAATTAGATTGAAAATTTATTAACTTTGAGATATAATCAAAAAATCTCAAAAAAAATCTTTAATCTGGATTAACTGGTTCCCAGCTTAACGATCATCAGGGGATTTATTCGATCAATTTATAGAGAAATTCAAAATAAAATCATTTTCAACTTTGAAATTTACATCACATCTTTTTTTTTGTAGAATGGGTACTGTGATTAAAAAAAAATTAAAAAAAAACGGACATGAATTTTGACTTAAAATTTTTATTAGCTGTGCTGTATTATTTTGTAGAAAATTAAAATTGATGTTATGAAAGTTATAACTAAAAATATTTTCATTAATTGAATTTTCGTTTCAAAAATTAAAACAAAAGACGAAAATTGAAATAAAAAGATCTCAATATAAATGTGTTAAGTTACGACTAAGGTTGAGGATACACTGTAGTAATAATGAAAATCAGTAATCGTCTGTTTATTTTGACGATTCACAGTACCTGTTTCAAACAAATTCTTAAAATCTTGGCAAATAAGAAATTTAAGTTAAACAAAAACAAAAAGCCAAAATCTTAATATGGCAACTTTTTTTTTTAATGAAACATTTTTTTTTTCAAATTTTGAATCAGATTAGCCAAAGAACCCTTATTAAATAAAATTTAAAAAATTAAAACCAAATAAATTAATTAGAGGTAAATCTATAATTAAGAACTAAATTTTAATTGGGTAAATCCAGTGGCCAGTTTAGTTCCTTGAAATTGGGAAAATTTCTGTCAAGTTTAATTTGATATTTTTCAAAATATTTTTGTCTAAAATTTTTATTAAAAGAAGATTGAAAATTTTTGAAAAGCACAACTTAAGTATCTTTAATAGAAATCAAAATCAACTCTTTATTAAAAAAAATTTTCTAAATTTACTTTATTGAATTTGGACATTAACACGACCATTTGTTTTCATAAAATTCGATTTTAGTTCGAAGAATTAGATTCAGTAAAAATCATTATATAAGGCTAATATATATTTTTTTAAATTCTTAAATAATTTTTTTTGGCTATTTTGATTTAAACTTTAAAAGAAAAAAGCTTTATTAAAAAAAAAAAGTTGCCATATTTACTTCTTAATGAAAATAACATTTATTGAGTGAACTTGAATCCATTTTTTAGTAAGAAGATCCAAATAATTTTTTGTTTAAAAAAATATCAGAAAAAAATTTGGTTAACCGTGGTTAACTGAGTTAACCGAAAATTTTCTATTCGGTCAACCGTTAACCGTCAATGAAGTTAAACGGTTAACCGTTATTAACCGTTAACCGAAAAAGTTAACGGTTAGCAATACTATTTGCTTGGCAATAAATTTTATTTGAAAAAAAATATGATCATTTTTCTAATTATTTTTTGGTCACATAATTAATGTGATAAAATACACATAATTAAATTAGTGACCAGTCCTGGTCAATAATTTATTAGAACTTATGTTTGAGCTTTCAACTATTCAATTTCTGATAAGATATTAAATTTATTGAAAATTCTAGTCACTGGTCGTCAAAGGGGTTGCGAAGTTCATTTTTATTTACATTTGAGATTGAACTCTAATGCGTATTGTAGCATTTCTCTCTTATATTTGTAAGATTTCCTATATTTCTATTGGTCAATTTTTGCCCATTTATTAGTGATTTTTTAAGTATAAATGGAGAAAATCATCATTAAGCATTAAAAATCTTTTTGTACTCTTAGTGTATTCTCCATGAATTCTTTATGTATTCACGGTGTATTCTTAATGTATTTCTGATATATTCTAGAATAGATTTATGTATTTTTTAAAGATGTATTCTTTGTGTATTCTAGAATACATCAGGAATACATTAAGAATACATGGGTATGTATTCTCGAATACACATATGTATTCTTTGAAAATATATGTACTCTTTAAGTATTCTGGAATACAATATTTTCAAATTAAGTTTTTTTTATTCTGAAAGAATACTTAGAATACCAGTCTATCTAGTATAAGCATTAAAAAGCCCGTTTTAGTGAGAACAGAATGCTTTTTAAATCAAACTAACAAGTCATTTCTGAAAAAAAAGTTCGATTGAAAAAAAAAATTTTTCTCTTTTACTAAATGTAGCAAAAATGTTACAAACTGCAGCAACTGAAATTTCAGAAAATTCTATTCCGTAAAAAAAAATGACAAAGAATCATGAATTGAAACGAGAGAATAGAAATAAAGTTTACAGTACCGTCGTTAAACAATATATTGGTAATTTCGGAGCTATAACATTAGGAGACTCATTAATAACAACATAAATTCTTCAAGAAGATCTGTCAGCTTTTCATTATTTCTGTTGATTATTTAAATTAAAGGGAATTAGATCGATAAAATTACTTATATCAAAAAATATCTGTCAAATCATCACACTCAACAACCGCTTGACCAACACTGCCACGATATTATTTTTTCATTATCAAACTCATTTACTTCTTGAAGAAGTTGAGCTAAAGAAAAAAATTTTGATTAACAGCACGGCATATAGTTTATAGAAAAAACAGCGTAAATAGTTAAGTTTCAAGAGATAAGAAAATTTAAAGCAGCTTGATTACCTAGACTATAAACTCCCATTTATGCTATTAATCAAAGGCACGAAACTTTTAGCCTAAAAAATACAAAATTTAATTTTAATAAATTTTATTATCTATCTAAAAATTTGAAATATTTTAAATTAACAACCAAAAAAAAAACATAATTTTAACACCGTCCTTCTAAAAATGGTTGTAAAAAATTAGTATTAACCCATTCGGGTACAATATTAGGCAATAAGCAGTAGTTAATACCGAAAAAAGTAGAACTTTGTTGATGTGTATTAGTCGGATAAGTCAAATACTCTTTTATAACAATGGTCCATAAATTTAATGGTTCAATATCATCACTTGGTAAGCGATCTCTTTCTTTCAAATCCTTTTTAAAGACTTCCATTATTTCTTCAATGGATAATTTTTCTGTTTGAGAATGAAATCTTTTTTTTTCTTCTTCGTTGGCAAAACAATGCATATTCCAAACAACCATTAGCTTAACATCATTTTTGTAATAACTTCTCAATTCATTCTCTTGATAATCATACAAAATCCATAAGTTTTTTTCTTTATTAAATCTTATTTTATAATGATGATTATGTGAGAATAATGGTGGTATATCATAGTGTTTATATCTATCCACTCCATGGATAACTTGCGCACCATCTAAAACAATCATTGAATTGGGAACTTGCTTTAAAATAATATATTTATTAACGTTTTCTTTTGAAATTTCTTCTTGTTTACTATCCGGATTATTTCTCTGAATCGGCAAATATGGATAAAAATAAAAATCACCACCTTCACCATTCAGATCGACATATTCCTCGTTTGTTTTTGTAGAAATATATTCTTCTAAATCCAACCAATTAAAACCTTGAACTTGCGGTATGAATAAATGATCGAATAGTTTAGATTTTTTCATAATGACTAAGAGCCATTGTGGTAAATTACTACGATCAGCGCCCCAGAAATACGGTACATTTAAATGCATAGGCAATTCTTGTCCAGGTAGCATGAGAAGAATATCCAATTGAAACATCTCGTTAATAATACCATCCTTTTTTTTAGGATCTCTCTTAAAAACAGCACAGTCTGAACAAATTGTACGAACTTTTTCTAAAAATTCTGGTGTATTAAACTCAGGGAGACTTTTTAAATTTAGTAAAGAACTATAACTATTTTGATCTTTTTGAACTAAACGACGCCTAAAAGGAATAATTCTCGCTACCATTCTTTCATAGTATTCAATGTGTCCATTAAAACCTCCAGTTTTAACAAAATGCATTCCTACATCTAACCTATTTGAAAAATGACAAATTGTTCTATTTAGATTTAAAGTCATAAAAGGATGTCTACAGTCCACATGGCCAACTTCGACTGCCTCACCGGCACTTTCGACACTTTTATCCTCTACAATCGTAGTCAACGACTCGCCACTTAACGCCAAATTACGAAATAAATCAATAGTTTTATTTTCAAAAAAATTTTCCAAATAGAACCATTTGTAACTAGGAGCATTTTTAATTATATCATTATATTTAATAGGATCCAGTCGCTGTAAATTATTGATTTGATATGAAATTATGCCGATTATAATAGCAGGCAAAAGAATAGCGAACGATATAATAATTAAACACTTAAATGTGGAGCGTTTGTTGGAATTTTTTTTTGGAATTTCTTGATTTAATATTTCAGTCTCATGATGTGGATTACTTGAATCGTCTAAATTAGCCTCTTGTGTATCATTGTCGCTATCATGATTTGATGTCAAGAGATTTTTAGGCATTTTTTACAATGGAAAAAAAATTTTTTTTAATAGTAAAATTCTAACAAAAAAAGACCATTTTAAAATAAAAAAAATCTATTTAAAATTTTTTTCTTTTTTTTTTTTGATTATTTTTATTTTCAAAATTTGTAAATGCAAGTAATCGTATGATTTTGTTTGCTTATTTTAGTTGTTAAGATTATTTTAGATACGTCAATTTTTTTAACTTGTCCTGATAAAAAAAGCTAGAAACTTCCTAAAAAAAGGCTTTGAGGTCACGAGAATCTTTTTTTTCTAAAAAAAAATTGTTAAATTGAGGCTAAAAAATCTTTGAAATTTTCGTGACATCAAATTTGATGATTAAAATTAAAAATAGGTTAGACATACTTAAACATCTTAAGCATATTTAACAATCTGATTAATGTTCCCAAAAATACCTTGAACATACTTCGAAAAGATTTGTATGTTATTAAGCATTAAATGTTAATTATGCTAGTATATTCAAAAGATTTTCAAATAAACTGGTAATCATACCGAAAGAATAATATTCAAAGGTTTGATCAAAAATTCAAATAATTAAAAAAAATGATCGCACCAAGGATCGAACTTGGGACCTCCTGTGTGTTAGACAGATGTGATAACCACTACACCATGCGATCTTGTTTAAATTTTCGTGTCTTTTAAACTTCAATTTAGTTTTGCTAAAATTTAATAATGTTTTTCAGCATGAATATTTTGTGTAAATTTTAGCTATTTATTAAATAAAGTTTTAGGTAAAATGATTGCTCATTTTTTAATTGAAATCAATGACTACAAGAAATTCTCCTAGGATATCTTAAGCTGCTTCTTAGGAAAAAAGACAGCTTTTTTACCCAAGTAAATAATTAACGGAGTGAGCCATTGGTACATAGATAAAAATGCACCTAAACACGAATAAATGTAAAGCGATATTTAATCCAGGCATAACTCAACAAACTCTTAATCTAGACAAAGCTAAATTAAAATACTTCCATCATATAAATACCTCGGGTTTTATAATAACGAAAATTTCGAAAGATAAAATAAAACATTAGACAGGTTTCAGAATGCTGCTATTCGATCGATTTTAAAATATTATGAATCAACTGAAAATCTGCTTTAAGTCTCGCGTTTTATTTAACTCAAATCAAGAATGAACGAATTAAATTAAAGATTCTTTAACAGGCCCATACAATCATAGAATCTTCTAATTGCTGAATTAATGGACCAATATTCGAAAATTAACGAAGCTGGACTAAAGCATTATAAAATTCCACTTTCATAAATTAGTTTTTGAAACAGTTCAATGCGTCTTCTATACAAGCTGAAAAACTGGACTTTTAGTAAATAATTAAGATTAATGTTTTTTTAATCACAATAAAAAATTGTTTTTCAATATTGATTTTTTACTTTCTAAAATGGAAAAAAGTTTTGAAAATGATTCAACATTTATTAATTTGAAATTGTGAAAAAAGCACTTTATAAAAGTATTTATTGTATTCTAAGGTTTCCATGAGAACTGTTTGATTTTATTTAAGAATTGAAAATTTAGATCTCTCTATTGCAGAATTTAAAGATTTTATGATAATTGGTAATAGTTTTTTTTTTCATAAAATCGGTTTGGCCAATATACCCAACAATTACGATCTTAAAGAATACTCGAGAAGTATATCAAACAGTAAAAAATGTAATTCTTTTCATACCAAAAATTAATCATAAAACTTTTTCTGAACTTGAAATAAAAAAATAAACTATAATTGAAACCGTAATTTAAAATTCAATAATTCTTTAAAAAATTGGTAATTTAATTCTCAATTGTTTGCTATGCTTTTAAAGTTTTCTTTTAGTTTTTGGTAAAAAAAAAAGGTTTGAAAATTAATCATAACCCTAATGTTCAAGACGCCTCTTTTATCATGATATGAATTTTAATTTTTTGATTTAAAACTTAATTTTTTCTTTTTAGTTTTAAAGATTTAAATAAGCTTCTATAAATATTATGGTTTAATTTTTTTTGACATAAGCATCGAAAATTCGGAAATGTTCAATACCAAGTCGGAAATAATTGGATATTTTTCAGATCAAATAAATTTGATTGATCTACAATGCGAAAAGACTTTAATGGCGTTGGAAAGTTATGAAAAAAAAGACGAATGAAAAAAAAACATTTCCGAATGGACTAAAGCATTATAAAATTCCACTTTCATAAATTAGTTTTTGAAACAGTTCAATGCGTTTTCTATACAAGCTGAAAAACTGGACTTTAAGTAAATAATTTAGATTAAGATTAATGTTTTTTTAATCACAATAAAAAATTGTTT
>NTPY01000935.1:525741-538962 GCA_002922825.1 Brachionus calyciflorus | reverse complement strand
AGAAAGATAATTTAGTTTTAAATTACATAAAAAAAATAACATTGTCACCCAAATTCACAATAAAGCAATAAATTCAAAATTTTTAGTTCATCAAAAAAAGTTATTTTATTTACAACACATAAATGAATACTATTTAGTACAAATTTTACAGAATCAACAAGACCTTTATTTGGACATCGAAATTTATTTTTTAATGCGGCTGTTATTTTTTCATACCAACAATTCTTTCAAGGGATTTAACCTGTTTTTCAAATGACATACCCGGTGTTTTATTTGAAGAATAAAATTCCTTTAAATAATTATAAACATCAATGGTTAAACTGTTATTCATTAACTGAGAAATAAAAGACAACTTATGCATAAAGTAAATAAGAGGGATTTCTTCAATTCTTAAAGACTCAAGCAACGGTTTCATAATTGAATATTTGTTTTTAATACCAACTAAATTCCTTATAAGCATATTCTGTCGAATGTTAATTTCTTTTAATTTCTGGTTAGTTAACATCAAGTTATCCATTGGATATCTGAAGATAGATTGACAATATGTCTTGTACAAAAAACCAATTGTCAAAGGACCGGTGGTTTTTGGTAGTACACCCAAACCTTTCAATGAAAACAAAGCTTTCTCAACATTTCTAAATTTAAATTTTATGAACTCGTTTATAAACTCATAACTACCAATCGGTAAACCAAGGTACACAAAACTCTCACAATTAGGTACAATATTACACCCTAATACAAACGAATAAGAATCATATATTTTATTACCAGATGTAAATGCAACAGACTTGCTTGAATTGAATTCAATTTTCCATTTCTTTGAGTATTCATAACATTTTTCTAACATTTTATTCATGTAAGATTCAACCGGGCTTAAAAAAATTAAGTCATCACAATAGCCAATTACCGATAAGTTTGTTTTTCCAATTTTTGCACCTAAGTTTAAATCCAGACACTCCAGAATCAAATCATTTATATAAAAGTTAAACAAATGAGGTGAAAGTACACCTCCTTGTTTAACACCTTCGGTTATTTTTACCGGTTTTGATTTCTCACCATTTATCTTTATTATAATTTCAGACATCCCATAATACATAAAAAGACTACGCCATATAACTGGTTCAACCTTGCTTTTTAATTTGTAGAAAAGTTCTGACCTCCAAATTATAGATTATTTGTTCTTTTAAATCTTGAAATTTTTTATTTTGTTCGTAAAAAATGATTTATCTAAATGTTTACGAATTCAGTCAAAAAAAGTTCATAAAGTCGACATAACCCTTCTTAAGTACATTAATTATTAAGATGCCTGTAATAAAATCATTAAATAAATTTAATTTTATTGAAGTATGATTGGTGTTAAAAAAGACTGGGTTGACGATGAAAATATTGAAAACTTCGAGGTAACTTTTGTAAAATTTATTCAAATTATTTCATCATGTAATTTGAACTAAAAAACGGACCCATTTTTGGCTTGTTTTCCAATTTTTGATTAGATATAATTAATCACAAAGTTTGGTAATATTTCAGGTTATAATTTAATTTTAAAATATAAGCATTTAATTTTTCCAAGTATTTCATTATGAGCTAAAATTTTATATTCAAAAACTAAGGATTTTGCCAAGTTGAGAATATTTAGTAATTTAATCGTGGAGAGAAGCTGCGAATTTTTAATCGATTTAACAAACCCTAAAGAAAATAATTTCAAGGAATTATATATCGACACTGAAAAAACATACAATATAAACCCAAATGATTTAGATTTTATTCAACGAAATATAAATAGTGAAAGCTTAAAAAAGTTCTGGCTATATCATTCAAATTTAACAAGAATTCCCCAAGAAATATTTAGATGCATGAGCAATTTAAATAGGCTTACAATTTTTTGTGATAAATTAAGTTTTCTACGAGAAAACAACTTTCAGCATCTTGAGAATTTAACTCGCTTAGAAATTCGAAATTCCGAAATAGAATTTATTGAAACAAATACATTTAGTGGTTTAAAATGTTTAAATACACTACAAATGACAAATAACAAAATAAAAAATTTTGGAAAAGGAGCATTCAATCATTTAGAAAACTTAAAACATTTAGATCTAAATGAAAATTGTATCGAAATTTTGAAAAAAAATACTTTTGACTTATTATCTAATTTAGAATATTTAAAAATAACCGATAATCCTTTGAGGCTAATCGAATCTGATGCTTTCAACGGCTTAAACAACTTGTCAATTCTTGAAATTAATTCAACACACAAGCAGCTAAATTTCGACTCGACTGTTTTCCATACATGTGTTAATCTCAAAGTTTTAAACTTAGGTGAAAATAGTGTGAACTTGGCCCCAGAGTTTTTTGACAAATTAACGAGTTTACAATTTCTAAATATTCGACATAATATGATAAATGAAATTAACTTTCTAAATAAGATGGAAAACTTGGAATTTTTGGACCTTCAATTCATCAATTCTAAAGAGTTTGGGGAAAATTTCGAAAAACTATGTTTGTCAAATCTAAAATTTTTAGTTATTACTTGCGAAACAGTTCCAAGATTTAGTTCAAATTTTTCAAACCTACAAGGAATTGAAATTATCGGACCAAAAAATTTGCCAAATGATGTATTTGCTAATCTTGTGAATTTAGATTATTTTAAATTGAGAACAAATGATCAAAAATTAGTTGATAAATCAGAAAAAGAAAGCTTTAACGGTCTTAAAAATTTGAAGTATTTTGCCTTTGAAATAAACGATACACCTATTAACTTAAAAATTCAATTAGAGGAAAAAAAGTCCGTTTTTATGTCACTATTTGATCCATTAATTCAGCTAAAACCAGTTTTGGCTTATTTAAGACGTCAACAAACATCTTATATTGAAGTATTTAATTTTATCAAACTATATATTTTTTATTTTATAAAATTATTTTTAGTTTATAGATGAAGAAATATATTCAGAGAGAAATTATTTTCATAGTTTTTTAAGAATTTCGGATAAAATACTCGATTTTATTGACCGAATGGCTTCATTCTATTATGATGGTTATTTTGTTAATTCGACTTTGAGATCGGATAATTTAGAAGAATGATTTTTGGGAGACATGAATATTTTTTAATATTTTAATTTTCTGAAATAAATTTAAAATTTTTTTTTTTTAAATTTTGAATTAAAAGTGTTTTACATTATGAAAATCGTATAGAAATTGAATTTAAGTGGAATACCATTTTGTGAAATAAAATGTAATAAAAGAAAGAGTCTTCATTATACTTTTCCAGCAAAAATTCAAGTTTAAGAAAAACCTTTTCTTTTATTTTTTTATACTTTGCGGGCAGAGATAGGGACTTGTTTTTGGGACTCGAGTCTTTAAAGACTTGAGTCCTACTTGACCCGTTGCTTCGCTGCCGGTTTCAAATAATTAGAACATTTTTAGGGAATGAAAATAAATGTTAAAAAATTTTATTTATCCGATATTTTTAGCTTTTTAAACATTTTTCAAATTCTGGTTTCAATTTTTTCATCCCCTATAAATGTTCCCTTTATAGCTAAAATAAATTTCTAAGGCTTATTTTGATTTTCATTAGTACCTTTTCAAGGTTAAACTTAACCCTTATCAATCTGAAATATAAAAAGTTACATTTAAGGCATAAATGGATCAAAAATAGCCCAATTTAAATTTTGATATAATTTTCTAACATACCCGTTGAATTTAAAACCTTATTGAATCGCTTTAAATTTGTTTTTGATCAAGTTTTGAACGGATAAGGGTTAAGTTTTGGGTGAATATAAAGACAAAATTAAAATTTAGAATCAACCATAAATGAGAATCTTTATACTAATTTTTCAGAATCAGATACAGACGCTAATTTTATTAAAAATTAATAAAAGAAAAACTTGTTTTTTTTCACTTTTTTTCGTAATAAATCTCAATTTAATCAAAAAAGCATTTTAAAGCGTTACAAAAGTAACCCAATCCTTAAAGAAGAAATAAAAAATTTGTTGTGTTTTGTTATAGATACTTTTTAATCGGGGAAAAAGTAGCCGTCACGAAAAGCTATGATAATTTTTTTTTACTCAATTAATTCTTAGTTTTCTGAATAAAAAAATAAAAAGTATTATGATTGAGATACTGCACTGCTCCCTAAACAAACTTGTGCCCGTTCCGTTAATTCAGGAAAAGTGTTTTACTTTTTATAGAATTATTATTTTTACATTGATATAATGAAAAATTATTACAATATTACTCTTTTCTAATTTACTTTTCATTTCTCATTTTTGATAGCCTGGTAAAAACACTAATCCCCAACGCTTAAAATTACAATGTTTCCTTAAAATTTTTAACGGGTTACTAATAGATAAAATAAAAAGACAGTTCTAATCATTGAATTTAATTATTTTAGAAAAATTACATGTAAACAAATATTTTTTTTTTTTGGCCCGTAGGCAAGTTTATTGGCAAATAATAATAAATTTAAAATTTAAAAGTAAAATTCGTCAATTTAGAGTAAATGTCTTAAAAAAAGGTACAAATATTATATAATAAAAATAATCAAAATTAAAAATAAAGATTAAGAATGAAAATTTCTATAAAGTATCTTTTTGAAAATAATCTCTTTAAAGTATCTTTTTGAAAATAATGTAAACAAATAATTTTTCTAAAATAATTAAAATTCGAATTTATTTATTTACATTAACTTCAAGTTAATTAGCGTATTAAAGATGCTTGAGCTTTGGTTAAAGCCTAAAAAGACGGTAAGTGGTTTAGGCGACATTTATATAAAAACTGTATTTTTTTCACATAATAATTTTAACCAAGTCACATTGACCCGATATCAATTAAAAATCAGTAAAAAAAATTTTAAAAAAAATTTTGCAAAAAGTAACATTAATCTCTATAAATGATTTTAAAATAGGAAAAACTTTTTTGTTGAGTAAAATTAGTTAACAATTAGGTAATCAATAAGTAGTTGATTTAGTTTAACAGTAAATAAGTTTTTTTTTTCTTAATAGTACCTTAATTGCTTACCTCTTGAATCACAAAAATAAAATATTGAATTAGTATTAATTGATCAATTAATAATTTTAATCTAAAATAATTGAAGTTAATTGGAGATAATTGAAAAAAATAAAAATATAATTGGAGATAATTGGTTAAAAATTGGTTAAAAAAACCTTGACCGTTAAAAGATAGTTACGATCTAACTTTTTTAACAATATAGATAATCTAAAATAATTGAAGTTAATTGGAGATAATTGGTTAAAAAAACCTTGACCGTTAAAAGATAGTTACGATCTAACTTTTTTAATAATATAGATGAATTTTCATTTATTTGACTTTAATTTGATAAAATTTTATAATCCAAAGAACACTGCTAGTTAAAGACATTGGGAACTGAATTTACAACCTTAGTATTGACAACCCAAAACTTGGAAAATATTTTTACATGCCAAGAAGAAAACTAAAATCAACCTTAAGCTTTAAAAGAATTAAAAACTCTTTTATAAACAGTAAATAAAAATCTAAAGAAAATTTATTTTCTTTACAAAAATTAAAGACTCGAGTCTTTAAGACTCAAGTCCCTTTTTTGAAGAGGACTCAGACTCGAGTCCCAATCTTTAATTTCCAAAGACTCAGACTTAGACTTGAATCTTTACAAAAATAGCGAGTCCCAATCTCTGTTTGCGGGTGCAATAAACTATGAAAAGATTTAATTTCATATCCAGCATTCAGACATATTGCTTTTTGTAAGAATGAGTTAGATCTAAGGGAAATGTCTTATGAGCTTAATCGTTCACTGAATTCGAGATTTAGCTTGGTCGTAGCAAACCTTATTTAAATTCTCGCTACTTTTATGAACCCTCCTTTTATTTTCCTTTTTGGAGACCCCAACGTTAAGCTTTTTTGGAGAGAATTTTGAAAGAACATTTTGATAAATGAAAAATAAATAGTTTTAAATATACGCTATTTATTCATAATTAAATTTTGTTTATTGCAAAATTCAGACATTAATGATTTTAATTTAAACCGAACTAAACAATTGGCACCTTTTATTTTCTATTTTACATTTTCAAAAATTTTAATTGCGTAATTATATTTTTTTACAATTCACTTTGATGTTAAATTTTAATTACGCAATTCATTTACAAAAAATAAAATAGAAAATAAAAGTTGACAATTACATAAATTTGATTGAATCTTTTGTTTACGAAGGCACTTTTGGTTTAAGTGTTTTCTCGAGGACGTTAAGTATCCCCGATTTTATGAACTCTGATTTTATGTATCATCGAATTTATGAAGTAAAAATAACTAAACCTTTTGAACTCACTCTTATGTAAATGTATGTAATATGGTACCCGATTTTATAAACTCTCAATTTTGTGAACTAAATTGTTTGAAAACCGGGATTCATGAAATCGAGGATACACTGTATTACTTAAGAATCGTGTGTAAAACTTAAATATTTACTTTTGAAAAAAAAACATTTAAAAATCGTTCACAAATTCTACCGTAAACTATTGCCTAAAAATCGAAGACCAATTAGATTTTTCAGTCACTTTCCAGAGTTTTAGAGAAGAGTTTATTAATTAGTCTTCTGTCGACATAATAAAATTTTGCGATAATAAATTTTGGTCACATAAATTAGGTAAGAGGCATTGGTCAACGATACAATAAATAAGAGTTAACTTCTTTTTTTCTCTTTGGGTTACCAAAGGATGCCAGAAATAAAAATTTTAAAAAAAGTTAAATTAGCTTTAAAGTTTATTACATAATTTTATTGATATTATTATGGTCATTAGAAATTTAATTAATTAAAAAAAAAATTGTTACGTAACGCTTAAAATAATCAAAAAAAAAGTTAATAACGAATTTTATATAATGAAAAAAAAATTCAAAAAAAAATAAATGAAAACAAAAAAGAAAAAATAAATTTAATTTTTCAAAAAAAAAAATGGAATTTATAATTTTTAAAAATAGTTCCATTCTTTTTTTTTGTTAACCATTTGGAAATAAATACGAAATTAACAAATAGTAATAATAATAATAATAATAAATAGGGAAATAATATATGTACAGGAAAGAAAAAAAAACAAAAAAGAACAAGAGAAAAAAAACAATTCCTTTAATAATTTGAGACAGTCTGTGAATTTGTAAAGTACACTTCCATTTATGGCAAATTATTAATTAATTGCACAGACACGAAAAGAAAAAAAAGACGATTCGATGCTGATTGCCAAATTTCACACCAGAAAAATAAAAAATTTTCAACCGGGTTTATATTGATATATATATATTTATAATTTTTTTTTTATTATTTAAGCAAAAAAAATTATCCTAATAATTTTTGAAAAAAATGGTTTTTGGTATTTACATTAATTAATAAAAAAAAAAAAATTAAACTAAAATTTAGTATATCATTTTTTTTTCTTCGGACAAACAAAAAAAAATAAGAAGCTCTTTTTCTGGTTGTCTAACTGTCTTTACATTAAATTACATTTTGCCTTGCTTGACTTGGACTTTTTCTCTTTCGGTTTCTCGGTCTTTTTACCTTTGGTCTTACAATTTTGTCTCTCTTTATTTTGAGGCTGATTACGAATAATTCGAACAACTTCATGAAAAGCCTTGTCGACATTTATTGGTGGATTCTTGGCACTTGTTTCGATGTATGGTATTTTCAAAAAACTAGCTAATTCTTGACCTTGTTCTTGTGAGACTTGTCTCAAATGAACTAAATCGACTTTGTTAGCTACTAGAATCATTGGATAGGAATCTTTGTCCTTAACACGTAAAATCAATGTGTGGAAATGTCTAATATTCATGAAGCTAGCGCGATCAGTTACTGAATAAACTAGTAAGAACGCATCACCTTTGCGCATATATTGTTCGCGCATAGCTGAAAACTCTTCTTGGCCAGCCGTATCTAAGACATCTAATATGCACCACTGGTCATCTATTTCAGTGTGTTGAATATAAGAGTCCTCAATGGTCGGGTCATAGTCTTCAACAAACATTTTTTGAAAAAATTGAATTGTCAGCGCTGATTTTCCAACTTTTTTTTGTTTAAGTAAAAAATTAATTATTTATAAATTCTTTTATAAAGTCATTTATAAATCAAACTTACCACCACCGTCGCCGACAACAACAATTTTATATGTTTGTAAATTGTCATTATTCGGAGGATGAGCCATTTTTTTTTCAGTGAATTTTCCAAAATTTAAAAACAAAAAAATTTATTTTATCTTCTAAATAAGAGTAGAAAAAAATGTATCTATCGAAATATTTATACATAAGAAAAAAAAAATTAATTCCCGTAACCAGAAAAGTCATTTAGAAAATTAAAGAAACATTTTTAGTTTTTTTTTTTGATGTAAAAAATTAGTAATAAATACATTAATTTTTTTTTTAAATATTATTTTTTGTTGTGTTTAAAACGATGCTTTTTAAGTTTGGAGAATGCTGGATATGCTTTTGTTAAAAATTCTCTAGCTTTTAAACTTAAGAAAATTTCAAAATTTTGAAATTTTATTTCAAAGCTTTAATTTTTTATTCTCTTGCTCTGTGTGTGTGTGTGTGTCGTTCTCTCTTTAAATTTTGCACGATGTATATGAAACTAATTGAATTAGTTACATGTTACTATGTAAGCTTTTATTTAAGTTTTTAGAATAGAAAAAAAAAATTTTAATTTTATATCTCTCAACTTATTTATAACAAAATTAAAAAAAAAAAAGCAAAAAGCATTTCTTATAAAGTAAGGATGCTGATGAATATTTATAATATGCACATTTAAGGTAATAAACAAAACAACTGAACTTTTCTCCCAAAATTTGTTTTTTTTTTCTGGTCTTAAACTTAAAAGATTTAAAAAAAAAAAGCAAAATAACTGATAAGAAAATTATTATTTATCATAATTTATTTTAAGTCTTGATCCTAAAGAAAATCAGATCGTATTTTCTTTTTTTCTCTATTTTGTTATTGATTTTTCCCTGATGTGTTTAACATAATTAAAGTTTACTCTATTAAGCACAGGGACCTGGAATTTTTTAATCGCATGTAAATTACATGTTGTTTTATTTGTTGTTGTTGTTAAACATGTATGATAATTAAAAACAAATGATTAATACTTAATATGAAAAGAAAAAATGAATAATTTGAACTTGAAATTTTTTATTAATTAATTTTGCTTTTTTTGCTTGAATTTGAAAATTGCCTAAATTTGAGACACGACTAAAATTTAATAAAACCTAAATGCATATGGTCCTTAAGGTAATTCTCTAACAGTTATATATTAAACCTGGATAGACTTTTTTTAAGGACAAAATAAGCTAGTTAATTTAGAGAGAAAATAAAAAAAATGTTTATTTTTCTTGACAAAATTTTAAGCTCTGAACTAAGCTTAAGATTTTTTTTTCTGAATCAACTTGTTTTGACTTAGCAAAAAAATTTCAAAGACTAAAAAAAAAGATAAATTTTTTTTTATCTTTATATTTCAATCAAAATGTAAACTGACTGAACCTTAAAGTTTGTGAATAAAATACAGAACACTTTTTTATTTTCATCGAGAAAAAACCTAATCATTCTTATCTAAGGCTTAGATATTAATTATTTAAAATAAATTGTAATAAAAAAAAATTTTTTTCTTGGGAAATCGAAAAAAATTTTTATTCCTTTTTTTGATTTTCTGGAAAAAATATTATGTCAGGAATATGTACATGTGCCTATGCAATGTAACAAGAGTGTTTCATTTTGAAACACGAAAAATTCAGTAAAATTTCATTTCAATTTCATATTTTTTAATGACAGATACAATTTCAAAAACTTGCATTTAAGTGACTAAAAATTGCCATTTTGAACAAAGTACTCTTTTTGATAGTAATCTAAAAAATTTAACATAAATATTTTCATCAAATGAAGGAACAAGAGTTTTCTTAATTTTAAAATTTTACATGAAATCTATTTTGGAAATAAGCAAAAAAAATTTGAGCTGGTAAGACGCTTTTTTTGAAAAAAAATTCGCTTTTATTAGGATATTCAAAAAAAAAAGGTCAAAAAATTCTCATCAAAGTCAAAATGTGCATTGTTTTAATCATTTTTTTTGAATCTCCTCATAAAAGCGTCTTATAAAAAATAGGACTTTTTTCACTTTAAAGTTTGACAATCCCAGTAAATTTTTGGCTCTTAAAAAGTTTATAAATTCCAATCCATATCAGATTCATTAATACCTTGTCTCCTTACAAATGAAAGTGATTGTTACACTTTGTACGATTTACAGAATAACTTAATCACTTTCTAGTTTTCTGATTTCCATTCGCTTCAAAAAACTCTTTTAAACATGATTTTACAATAATTATCAATATTTATCGTGTCCCTATTAAAACTTCATTTAATGATGATTAATTTAAAAATTTATATTTTATAAAATTAAATGATTTTGAAATATTAAAAATGAGATCACGAAAAAAATAAAATAGTGATAATTTTTTTTTGAAATTCTTAAGGTCTCCAATTTCACTTGATGGTATTTTGACAAGGTACACATGAGAAGTCTAAGGACTTCGATCAAAAAAAAATATATATTTTTTTCCTTTACATTTTTAAATTTTAAAATTAGTAATTTTACTTACACGCTGAATTTTAAAAAATTGTTTATTTTTTGAATGACAATTTAAAGCTTTGTTTGAAAGTGCCTATTAAGTAAAAGCTTTAGCTTTTCAGCGTTCAAATAAATTTTGATAATTTATAAATTTTAAAAACTTAAGCATACAAATTAAATACGTGAAGTTATGAAATATTTTTTACTCAAACCATCTATCTATACTATTAAAAAAGTTCGATCGTAACTATCGTATCTAAATTTTTTGCGAATCCAAATTTCCCTATTTTATATAGTGTTTTTTGGAAAACCTAAAAACCAATATACTTAAAATTTTTGAAATTAGTTGACATTCTGTTTAAGACTAACTTAAGAGCATAATTCATATACGTTTAAAGACATAGTCTATGGGACGTTTAAGACCGTCTTAAGACATGTTTAAACAAATTACTACACATTTACGGGAACTGGTACGAATTTATTTTGGGAGCAATTCAGTTTATCTCATACTTAATACTTTTTAATTTTTGTAAAAGAATTTTTTATAGAGTTCAGTTTAAATTCAGTATTCAATTTTTTTTAAATCCGCATTTATTAATAATTTACTTTTGTTTATAAATTAAAAACAGAAACGTCAAAAAAAAAAATAGTGCACGATCAAATTCCAAAATTTTTGGTTAATTAAACCTAACATTACCAAATTAAGATAAATCTTTTATATCTTGATTAGAATTTTTTTTTGATGCCTATTTTTCACGCATTCGATAAATGCATAAAGACAACTTTAGTAATCAAAAAAAAATTGCGCATAAAAAAACTAATATTAATTACTAAAAAAGATTTTATCTTAATTTCAAAGATCTCTGGCATAATCAAGTCAACGGATTTAAAATGCTTAAAAATAATTGAATTTTATCCTTTAAGTCTAAAATGGTATTAGATTTTTTTCTAATGATTATTATGGAATCTAATTATTTTATTGAAAATGCTTTTCAAAATAAACAACTGAATACCTGTGATTATATAAAACTTGAATAAAAAAAAATTAAAACATATAAATCCTAATCAAATTATTCTTATAAAGTAGTATGCCATATTTGGTTATATTATTCAAGAAGTAAATAATTTTGATGTAATTTGAATTATTTAGTGTTCCTACTTTCTTTTTCTTTTTGTATCTCAATTCCTTTTTTTTTGATGTCTACACTTAAATAATAAAAAAAAAAGCAATAACAAGAGAGTAAAAATAAAACCTATTGCCATCTTTAAACTTATTCCAATGACGTAGAATTCTAAATATTTGTTTTTAGAAAATTTTTAAAGCAAATACATATTAGATTGACTCGATTGACGCAATTTCACTATATTTTGCTTTTCTTTTGTTGCCTAATATATTCCAATCTCTAGAAAATTGAAGCAAAAATTAAAAAGGAATCCTCTCTAAAAAAAAAATAAAAATTTTATTTTTTTTTGTTGCAAAAGCAGTTATAATTAATATTTTTTTAGATCTAGGTATTTTCTTGCCTAGACTCCTAATAAAAAATTAAAAAAAAAACTGTATATTAATTTGAGCTCAAGTTTTCATCACATGAATCCTAATAGCTGATAAATATGTAAAAAAAAACAAAAAAAGAAAAACTATTTTTAGACTTGGTGAAATTAAAACATTAATGAAACTTTGAACGAGTACAGACGATAAAAATTCCAAAAATTATTTCTTTTTAAATAGGAAATATTAGTAATAATCCAAGGGCTATGGAAGCTAGCTTTCTTGAAAAATAAATTTGATTCGTATCCGACTTAGTCTCATGTCTTTTTATTAATTTAACTTTATACTCAATTCTAGGCATCTAAAGGATAATGAGAAAATTTTTTTTTTGTGAAATGGGAAAACTAATTAATATTTTTTCTAATTTATTTAATTTTAAAAAGCTAGGCTTTTTTATTTTTGATTAAAATCAATCATATTCATTTAAATTAAAAGCCTAGATTTTAAGCTTAAATCAAAGTCATTAAATTAACTTTTTCGTTTAATATTAAGGTACTCTATTTTAATGTAAAAAAAAGTCTTACAGAATATGTTTTATTGGGAAATTTTTTCTATCAAAATAGAAAAAAAGAGTCTTAAAAACATGATTGCATCAATTCATAAGTAAAAATTTTTATTTTTAATTTCAATGATAAATTCATTTTTGAAGAAAAAAATCGATTCTTAAGCATACTTAATAAATTTTGAATTTACTTAACTTTGCCTAATGAAGAAAATTATTTGCAAAAAATTAATTTCTATTTTTAGAAATCCAAACTTTTACGCTTACTTTTTGGTTTTTATTTTGAGAAGAAATTAAAATTTATGCCTAATTTTTTTTGAGAAATTTTTAACCACAAAATCTTGAAAATTGTTTAAAAATAAATTCCTTTTTTGGTGCTTAATTTCAAATTTATCATTTATAACATTGTAAAAATTTTGGTAGGAAGTAAACAAAATTATTTGGACATGTAAGACGCTTTTAAAATTTCTTTAAAGAGAAAATGATCGTATATCTTTATTCCTTTTGCATCTCCTCGTCTAAGAAGTAGGTGATTTTCGACCTTAAATACTTACAAAAACGAATTAATGGTGTGTTTAACTAACTTGTACGGAT
>NTPY01000935.1:484652-504921 GCA_002922825.1 Brachionus calyciflorus | reverse complement strand
CTTATCGATTCTTTTATTTGAATAAAACATGTTATTTTAATTTATTTGTGTTGTTTAAGTTTTTTGTCATTATTGTTCCGAAACTGCTTTGATTCTGATTGCACAATATGTAAGCTTTGATTATTGTTTCGTTAACTGTGATTTGAATACTGTACTAAACATATACAGGAGAAAACATATTTCTGACCTCATGGTAAAATGACAACGCTATAATTATTTTACTGTAAAATGGCAATTTATTTTATTTATCTATTTATTTATCTAAAGGTCGCTTATCCGACCACTGTTTTGGGTGCACCGTGAAATAAGATGCAACCCTAAATAAAAGATTTAAAGATTTTTTACAATTTACAATTAGTTAAAGATACAGAAAAAGAAATAAAAAATAAAAAATAAAAAAAATGTGACAACAAAAATAAATCTAAATTCCATAAACCATGAATGCTTTAATTTTTAAATTTCTACTTAATATGGTTTGAGGAGTTAGTAAGAAAAATAATAATGCCTTTTAGCTCACTATGATTAGTCTCGATTGAATTGTTAATTTCAGTAACATTCCCATTGATTTTTTGAATATTTCCATTTAACTCACCCATATTTTCTCTCACTCCGACCAAATCACTGTCTATCTTGGATACATTGCTTTTCAAATTGCCTATTTCTGATTCATGATTTTTCATCCTCGTTTTAATTGAGCTAATATTTTCTTCATACTTACAAAGCTTCTTATTATTTATTCGGATAGTCAATTTTATAAATAATTTTTGTATTCTTTTTTATTTCTATTTTTATAACTTTTTAAATTTTTTATTTTTTTTTTTTTTTATTGCCTATGAGGCTGAAACAAATAAATAATAATAATAATAATAATAATAAAAAAAAAGCTTCTTATCCAATAATTGCTCTAAAATGTCATTTAAATTCCGTTTACTTACGTTTGAGGTGTCGATTTCTACCATTTTTTGACAGCTTGTTAAACAATATTCATCGACATTTGAGTTAATCTCGACTTTGTTTTCTTTTTCGATAGTTTTTTCGGTATGAGAGTTTAATCTCGGCTCTGCCTTAGATTTTATTTCGTTCGTTTTATTTTTTGAACTCGATCTAAATTGCAGTATGTTCGATTCTGGTATTTTTTCATTGTTTGAAAGATGTATGACTTCGGTGCGACATGTATGAATATTTAGTTTTTCTTGTTTAACATGTTTTATGGTGTAAATTTCTCCTCTTTTTAAGGTGTCGAGTTTTGCTTGGGTACATTTCATTCGCTTTTGTATAGTTTTTGCCCATTTCATTACTTTTTTGTGTGCCATTAGATCCTGTTGTAGTTTGTATTCTAGTAGTTGGATGAATTCAATCGTTTGTTTTTCTTCTGTTGTCTTGTTTATCATTATCACAGCTTGATAAAATGGCAATTATCAAAAAATAAAATCTTTGATAAACCGAAAAAAAGGGAGGAGATTATTTTTCATTTTTTACAGTTTTAATTTCAAATTTAAAAGTAAATTTAATCAAAATCAATCATGGAGTATAGGGGTTTATGGGAACGTTTGTTCACACAATAGGTGAATAATTCCTGTTCTCAGGTTTGGTGAACAATCTGTTCACCTAAAATTTTGTTCACGTATAGGTGACCAGAAAATGTTTAAGATAAAAAAAATAAAATTAAGTGACCAAACCTTTCCTTAGGTGAACAATTTCAGGATTATGTGAACACAAATATATTTATGTGAACAACGATAAAATGAAAAAAGTTTTTTAGGTAGTCAATATTAAAAATAAAATTATTTTTTAATAGTGATGATTAAATTTTAAAGAAAAAAATCAATAAAACTACTATTAGTTATGCTTATGCGTTTTACTCATACTGCTTTTTAAAACTCGTTCACCTGCAAAAAAAAGACTAAAGCATTAAAATTCTATTCGATTTCGCCTGCAACTTAGCTTTTTTGTAAATAATTCTCTAGACTCTTCGTTACTAGGTTTAATAAATTCTAAATTTAAATTTTTTTTGAAATATTCTTTAGAGGTGTTAGATTCTAAAAGAAATTTTTAAAATTTTTAATCATTATTTATAATTAATACATTGATTGAAAATTTATAACTTTTGGTGAACAAATAATATTTTATCAGAACAAATTAAACTTTAGGTGAACAAGTCAGTTCACCTATACGTGAACGAAATTTTGTGTTAACAAACGTTCTCATAAACCACTAGACCCCAATTATGTGCATTATAAATTGGAAAAACTTAGGATCTTATCAATTTGGCTTTTATCTCCAAATAAACATGGTAATTTCAGTTTCCCTAATCGTTACAAAAATTTTTTCTTTTTGTAAATTTTAGGAGCAAAAAAATTGATTTTTTAAAAATGAGATCGAAAATTGAATCGAATAAAGTCGCCTTATGTTTTATTATGAAGAACATTTTTATCAAAATTTAAAAAATCCAAATAAGGATGTTACTTAGAATTCGAGATACCGCAATTACCGTTTAAAAAATAAGTTGTTGCAGTAACTGGACAACACTTACATGAAAAAGTAAATAAAACTCAAGTCTCTTTTTCTCATGCCAAGCAAATAATAAAAGAACTTGATAAGACGGAAATAGGTCCTATAAAATAATTTCCAAAAAACTATTAATAAATTTTCAGATTCTGTTTAATCAAATTTTTAGGTCAAAATCTACAGTGGATCTAATATAAATGTAACGTCAACCGTCAACCGTAACTTTTAACTGTAATCGTAACCGGTGTTAATTTGCCTTAATTTTCAACTTTAAGATGTTTGAGCTATGGTTACGGTTACGGTCAAAAGTTACGGTTGACGGTTAACGTTACATTTATATAAGAACCACTGTAATTAAAAATAATGATCAAAAATCAAATTTAATACAAATATATTTTATTAAATTAAACATTTGAGTTGAATTAAATGGAAATTAAATTTTTTTTAAATTACAAAAAAAAAAATAAAAATTAACGAAATTAACTTTTTTGTTATAAATCAAACTTAATATTAATTTTAAACAACCAAACAAAAAATTATCAAACAAAAAATTTTTTTTATAAACGGACTTAAATTTTTTTTAAAAATGCAAACAAAAAAACTTTAAAAAAGCTTTGAATTAGAAAAAAAAAAAGTTTAATTAACAAGGTCCTTAACGAATATGGAACATTTTTTAACACGATTTTAAAATTCAATAACAAAAAAAATAAGTAACTCGGATACTAAAGAAAAATTTAACAACAAAAAAAAAGACAAAAATTTTTTAATAGACTCCACTTGGGTTTAAGATTTGGTCTATTTCTAATGCTGATACAAATCTAGTTGAACGGGTTTTGACATTAAGTTTCAAATCTGAAACAAAATTTTTATAATTTTCCATTAAGTTAAGCTCCACATCAATTGTATCATTCAATCGTATTAACTCTTGCTCAAAACGATCAATTGAACCTATCAAAAGTTCCATATTTTCTTTATATTTTATAATCTTTTAACAAAAAAAATTTCTTAAAATTTCATTTTTATCTTAACCAATTATAATTTTACTTACATTTATTATTTGGGAGCTACTTGCTGTTTCTTCTTTCTGTTCTTCGTTCGTCAAAATAAACTCCTTAGAAAAAAGATTACATAAAATATAAAATCAAATTAATAGATAAATATAGAGTTGTAAAAAAAGAAAAGAAATGAGTACTTATCCGGGTCTATCTTAGGTACCTTGAATCCAACAAGTTTTTTCTTTTAAATAAGATGAATTAGTTAGACTTTGAGTATTCTAAGGTTAAGCCAAGATTAATTTTATTAATCTTTATTAAAAGGTACTTTTGAATGAACAAGAGGATTTAATACAATCGTGCTAGAACATGAAAGGGAGTTCAACCAATAAATATATTTTTTAAGACTCTCTTTACTCTTGAAGTAAAAAAAATTCATTCTTTTTGTCATAGTCATTTTTCTAAATATTGATTCAAAGTTTCAGCAGTTGAAAATTTCAAAGTTTGTCTTTTTTTTACAAAAATCCCATTTTTAATTATTTTTTACTAAAATTTGCGTAAAAAATTTTCGACTTTTTTTAACGGTTATTTAACGTAATTTTGTGTTTTGAGTCAAAAAACGCCCGTTCTAAATTCAAATGAAATGGAAATACCTAAAGGTAATTTCGATATATTTCAATAGGTCTTAGATAATGTTATATTGTTATTTTTTAAGACGCGGGGGTATATTTTTTCACAAAAAAGTAAGTTTTCTTACAGAGTTTCGGTCAATTTAGGTGAAAAAAAAAACTTAAAAAAGCCTGTTGGGAATTTTTCTATCAACTCTTCCATTTACATAAAAAATAAGTAATAGATCTTCGATTGAAAAAAAAAATACTTACATTTATTCTATTAAGTTCATTTGATAAAATTGATTGAAGATAGATGGAAATATTATCAATTAAAGCTTTAATCAGTACAAGACCATCAAATGTTAGGCTTAAAATCAAATCCTGGAATAAAATAAAAAATAATAAAATTAAGTCTAATTTTGTAAAAGAAAACAAAACCTACGGATTGTATGTAAAAAGTCAAAAAATTGTAAAATTGAATCATCAAGTCAAAGTTAACTCTTGTAGTATCAGTATCAAATACAGATTTTAAAATATAGCTTATAGCCAGGACAATTCTGTTTATTTGTGAATTTAGGTTTTCTATTAATGAATCATGATTGAATAGGTCCAAATTGTTCATGCACATTTTGTACTTGTCGAACATGCTAATTATTTGTTCATTTATAAGTTGTTGATATTTTAGAAAACTAGTTTGATTTTTGAATATTTCAAATTGACGTGCCGTCTCTTCAATGGGTTCACGCTCGTCTTCCGAATCGTCCGAATGATCTAAATATCTCGTATTTGAATAATCCATAGACAAATATTTTACAAAAATAACTGGTGAACCAGAAAATTCCGATAAGAATCCCATAAATTTAACTACACATATACCAAAATCTTGGTCATTCGATATCCTATGATCAGCTAAATCAAATAGGAATTGCATTAATTGTTTATAGTTTTCTTGTTTTAAATTAATATCTCTTGTTATATCTGATATTAGTGTCAATAGAGCTGTTGAACATTTGATTGTGATAGCTTGAGTTGCTGGACTTGGATTCAAATGATATTTTAAAGTTCTCTTTAGAAAAATTACAAAAAATTAGAGTCTTAAGTTTTTATCTGTTTTTTTTTTTAAATTGTAAAATTTACAGAACAATTTCTTAAGAATTCCCAAGAATATTCAGTCAACTTGGAATCATCCTCTGGATCGAAATAACTATCAAAGCTCATACTGGTGTAATATTTTCCTTTAATAAAAAAAATAAGCTTAAGTTAAAAGTTGAGACAAATTTAAAATTGAATAGTATTTCTATATATTTAAACAGAAAACCCAAAAAATAAGTATTTTAAACACTTGTAACCAAATGTGTTATTGGTTTGAAAATGCAAATGGTGATCATGAGTGGATAGTTAAAACCCGAATTTTTTTGGCAATTCAAAATAATAACCGTCATTATCGATTTAACTCCCTTACTCCTACTATGTGATAAATACTAATAAATAAGATCTATCGAAATAAAGCACAGCTAAAGAAAAAATTATTTCAAAAAATAAAATGGAGACTCTTTTCGTTGAGGGATCGAAGAATTTTTTCTTTTTTCTACTGCTAATACAACGGTTCTATTGAATTAACAGCGTACCCGTACCGAACTAGACCGTACCCTTAGCAAACCCGTACCGAACTAAAAAAAAAAAATTTCGGTAAAGAATTCGAGCACGGGTACGGTCCGGCGTTAATTCGGTAGAAATGCTGTACTTTAATACAGGGTCAAATTTTAAAATTTTAGTAAAGTTTGCCTTTTTCTTTCATACGAGAGTTGTTTAAAAAAATTCAACAATATTTATGAAATTTCAAAATTTTATTTTTCTTTGAAAAAAGATCTCATGTCAAAATTTAATTCCGCATTTTTTTTTCGAGAAAATATTTCCATTTTTTTTCACCGATTTTTTAATCTTGAAACTAAGTTCAGTAGTAGGTTTTACGGTACGGAAGTCAGTTCGGTTAATAATTAAGAAGACTTAACAATTAATCTAATTTTTCCTAAAAGGATTTCTAGAAAAAGAGACTTCAAAAAAGAATAAATAAAAATTTAAATTCGGTCAACCCTGTCCAAATAAAAATTCATTTCATCAAAAAAGTCTGATAAATGAGAGTGAGCTAATATTTAAAAAAATAATAAAAGCATTCGACCAAGAACACTTACTTTCATTTACAATAAGATCTTTTTTCATTGACTGAAATCTTTTCGAACAAATAGACCAGATTAATTGCATACACTGAATAAACCTGAACGATTTGTTTAAAAATTGAACACCAAATCTTTGGGGAATATTTGCTTTGTAAACAGTTTTTTTACTAGTCAAATTACCATTTATTCTCTGACACAAAGGAAGCCACAAACACGATATAAATTTGAATATTTGCTCATCTGTAATCGATTGAGGCTCATACAATTGCTCTGAATTTAAATCCATATTTGACAATAATTTCAATTTTTTCTCTGTTACTTTAATTAAAAATTCTATAAATGTCTCATTTGTGATCAAGTTAATCAATGATGTTAGCACAGTTTGAGACAATTTAGAACCGTTTGGTTTAAAGAGATCATTATCATTTGTTCCGAGATATATTTGAACCATTTTAACGCAACAATTCGACGATATACGATGAACATGTTCAAATTGAATATTAGCAAAAGACAAATTTTGTATTACGGATATACCTGTTTTAGGAGCTATTGGAGCTTTAGTAGAAACACTTGGTGTCTTATTTGATAAATCTTGTAAAGTCTCTCGAGGCATTCTTGTAGTTCGAGTTTTACTCGCCGGCTCATTTTCTTTATCACTCGATTCATTTATATTATTTTGCGAAGCCGTTCTTTTGACGTTATTTTTTTTGGGTTTTTTAAGCCCAGTCAATTGGGGTGTTTCAAGCTTTCTTTTTTTTCCAGTTTCAATCTCCACTTGAGGCTTATGTATCGATGACATTAAATTCTCAATTTCGATACTAATCAAATTCGAAGTCGATTCATACTTTTCTAAAATTTTTAATAAATCACCAAAATTTTCATTATTAATCGAATGCTCAACAAGGACATCAATAAAACCTAATTCTAGTTGATGAATTATTTTCATACATGTCGCTGGTGATATTTGAGCCTTTACTTTATCCATTAATTGATTCTTATAAATATCGAACAAGAATTTCGAGTCTTTTTCAATATAAATTTTTTTCAATTGAGTTATTTGAAATTGTAGACTACTTAAAGTCTTATAGGCCAAGTTACCACTACCTACAAATTTAAGTGAATTTGTCGAGTATATATCGGCACAATGAAAAAGTACATCAATTGGTTCAATTAATTTAAAATCATAAGCAATAATGCATTTATTTAAATTAAAATAAGCATAATCCGAATTTGTTGTTCTAATTATGTACTTATCCATTTGGGTTTTATACAAACATCCAACTGCATTGAATAATTTTGATTCGGAAGTATTTACATTAGAACTTTTAGATCGAACTGTTTCGAGTGTTGAAATTAGGATCTGGTATAATTTCGACTTTAAAAAGACATCATTTTCAAACGAGACTAATTGATTTTTTAAATGTTCAATAATGTGTAAAGAAATAGTCGAATTTCTTTCAATACAAGATTCATGTGCTACTTTAATATCCAATGAATTAAAACGAAAATGATCTCTATTTAATTCTACTACAATATTAGCTAGACCTAACAAGGCTATTTTTCTAATTTCAAGTGAGTTGTTGTTTGAATATGAGCGTAGGAATGTCACTAGGTTATCGAGGTTGTCCGTAGTTGAAGAATTGTTTTGTGTGTAGAACATTTTACGAAATACTTTGAGTAAACGTAAGGCGTCATTTGATTTGTCTATGAGAAATATGTGATTCCAAGCACGTGTCTTGGTAGATGATTGACCAATTAATTTTGAAATGGCTATTTTGCAAAGATTTGATTTTTCTTCTTGATTTGTAGTTGAGTAAAATATGCGTGATGCATCGTCTGAATTGAGCAATATTTCTAATTGGGTAATGAATACGGAACGATTTGATTCAGTAAAACATCGATTTAAAAGAGAATTTATTATTTGTTCACGTGATGACTTTGATTTCTTAAATTTTTTTACAAAGTATTTTAAGCAATTATTTTAAAAATAATTAGAAAAAAAATTG
Source organism: Brachionus calyciflorus (assembly GCA_002922825.1). Classification (NCBI taxonomy): domain Eukaryota; kingdom Metazoa; phylum Rotifera; class Eurotatoria; order Ploima; family Brachionidae; genus Brachionus; species Brachionus calyciflorus. The sequence goes on along the minus strand of NTPY01000935.1, from coordinate 496,627 downwards.
TATCAAATATTAATATTTGCATAATTTGGATCATGTCAAATTATACAGCAGTTACAAGGAAAAAGAAGCGTGAGCGTTATCTTATCGTTACGATTATTTACTTTTTTTTGGTTACGATTATAAATTTTCCCAAAAAATATTTAAAAATTTGAAAATTTTTAAAAATGGTAATGGTAATGGTAAGGTAACGCTTACGCTTCTTTTTCATTATAACTGCTGTTTGAGGTTCAAACAAGTACTTTTTTCTCTAAAGCTTATTATTTTATCCATAAAATCAATAGAATAATAAGCTTTAGCGAAATCTTTTTTTCTATTTTTGCTTGAGTCGATTTCGACCCATTTTACAGAACAATCCAAAACAAAGTTAACGACCGGTTTAAACAATGTTTATACAGAACATACACAAAACAAAACCAAAGCAGAAACAAAATCGAACCGAAACAGAAATATTTTTAAATGGTTTTATGTTGGTTTTGTGTCGATTTTGTTTCTGTTCTGTGTTGTTTTTGTTTCGGTTCGGTTTCGTTTTTGTGTAAGCTCTGTTCAAACATTGTTTATATTTTCGTTAACTTTGTTTCGGATTGTACTGTATTAAGGTTAAAATGACTATTGGTATGAGTTTTTTTGCTTTAAAAGTTAAGTTTCTTAACTGAGCATTAATAATTTTTAATGTATAGTCAAATTTACAAAAAAGTCGGTTCATTTTGACGCTTTTTGAGAATTTTTAAAGTAAATTTTTTTTATTTTTCAGATTTCAATTGTTTTTTTAAAAATGCAAAATTTTCTTAAATTAAAGTAAATATGCGTTTTCCAAGCTCTTTATCAAATGACAATATATTTCAAATAAATTCCATAGATTTTTTTTAAAAACGGGAGTTTTTGTTAATTTTTAGTTAGCTAAAATTACTCGACTAAATTAATTATAGTTATTTTAAACTATACTGATGATTGAACTTTTCAGTATTAGGAAAATATCAGTTTTTGGGAAAATAGAAGATTTTCTCTTAGTTTTTTTCTACAGTGGTTCTTATATAAATGTAACGTCAACCGTAACTTTTGACCGTAACCGTAACCATAGCTCAAACATCTTAAAATTGAAAATTAAGGCTAATTAACACCGGTTACAGTCAAAAGTTACGGTTGACGTTACATTTATATAAGAACCACTGTATAAAACGATCAAATAGTGTTTTATTGCTTTTTTTTTAAAAGTAAATTAATTTCTTAAAAAAAAACTTTTCTTTTTTAAAAATGGGTAAAACAGGATTTTTTAAAATTCTTCTTAGATTTAGTTGTGTTCTTCGACTAACTAAATTTAGTAAACTAAAATTGAGTCGAATAAAATTAGTTGAGCTAATAGCTAAAATTTAAGTTAAATTTAATTTAAGTCTGCGTGTAGACATGTTTAAGATATTAATTTTTGTTAATAATTATTTTTCTTCTTTGTTCAAAATTGAAAACAAACCCTAAAAATATCCTGGAGTATTTTCGACGCAAGTAAAGTGAAACTTTCTTGTAGAGTGCTAGCCTTTTGAAAATATTGGTTAATCTCAACACCGTATTTATTCAAAATAAGCATACAAAAATCTAAAATGTTCGTGATTAATTTATCCTGTGGTATAAATTGAAGCAATATGTTATAATTAAACAAATCAATGTATCTTCTAGTATTAATAGGATTTAGCAGACAATCATTTATCCATTTTGAGCTTTTCGAAATTTTTTCAAAGTCAAAACTTTTTTCAAAAATTTTCAATATTTCTTCAGTCATCTTAAAAAAAATAATAATATAATTTCATGGTTCTTATTTTAATATATTTAATTTAAAAACCTACACTATGGGATATTCTATCATTCATTTCATTGATTAACGATAAGTAAATTTTAATCAAAAAATTATTATTGAGTGATCTCACAGATAAGTCATTCAAGAGTGTTTTAAGAGCTTTGAATATTTCACTACTAATTAAACCAGTCGAATCTAGTTTTAAACGATCAACCAATTTTTCAAGTAATGCTTTTTCCGCTTTTATAAATGTAAATTTGTCCTTACTTCGAAAAAAAAAATATAAATTAAGTCTTGAAATTTGAAAATAAAACAATTTAAATCAATTTTTTTACATTAATTTTTCGTTACGAAAATCAACACTGAAAAAAATCTTGAAAATTTTAATGTATACTTGACTTTGTTTGGAAAAATTCGACAAATGAATTAAGTTAAACGAGTGTTTGATGAGATCATTAAAATTTCCTGGATGATATTTAAAAATTTTTAAATATTTAGATTTAAATGTTGTCGATGTTGACGGTGGTGTTGAGGATTTTTCTTGTTTATTGTCATTATCGATCATAAACAAACTCGATAATAACAATTCACATAAATTTTTATGTTTGATCAAAAAGTCTTTATCGAATTGATCCAACATAGACAAAAACATTTCACAATCAAATTCGTTTTTGTGAATTATTTTTCGGAATATTGATATAAGGGTTTCGTCTTGCCGGTTTGTAATGCCGTTTCGCTTCAAAATCGAAGTAATTCTTTCAAAAAAAAAACTTATATAAAACTCATTTAATTTTAACTGGGTTTAGATCTTACATTTCAGAAAGATTTGATGTATTAAGTTCAATGGAATCAAGTTTTGTAAGAATATCTTTAAAGAATTCAATGTTAGTAGGTTCCGTGGGTGATGATTCTTTTGATGCAACTCCTCTTTTTCTTTTAGCTGATGAATTAACGTCTGTTTTTGATTTTTTACTATTTGCCTCGTTGGACAACGGGTCTTTTTCTTTTCGTTTAGACATATTTTACCAAATATATAATTTAAAAAAAAAACCTAACAACCTGAATTGAACTGAGTGAATAAAGAGAAACTAATGATGATTGTATTTTTAAATATAAATGAAAGAAATTGAAATAAGGATAAGTCTCTTAATTTTTCAAAGAATTATTCAACTCCCCTGTACTCTAGTTGCTTCAAAAGCGCGCTTTAAAAATTATTTAAATCTTTCAACCTTAACACCATTGTGTGATTCTCTGCGTGTAGCTAATAATTGTCTTTGAAATTTAAACAGGATTTTTTTTTTCAAACTAAAAATTTGTACGGAAATTAAAATTTTGTGTTCTAAATTTTGATAATAAAGAGTGTCATTCTCAACATCTTTTTATTTTTAAAGACTCAAATTATTTTTTTTAATTTATAAACAAAAACAATATTAAAACATTTAAGTGAGCTCTTATTGAATTTTTAATGTGAACAATATTTTTAATGAATCTAAGACATGCAAAAAAAAATTCAAGATTGATTAATTAATTTTCCCCTAGGTTTTTAATAGGAATTTTAAGTATAAAAGAACCCAACATATAAATTTATATAAAAAATCTTAGGCTTTCTTGTCTTTTTTATTAAGGGTACATATCTGAAGTATTTTTACGTGACCTAAGTCACGTTTGGTAAAAAAACGAGTTCTTATAATTATAAGAGCATATTTAAACCATTTTAAATTAGTCAGTTTTGGTTATCATGTTACAGTCTAATTTAAAGATAAAGTAACAAATCTCTAATGTATAATAAAAAGCAAAATTAAAGTTCGTATTAAAGCGAAAAAGAGGCGCATTACATATTCCTTACTTCATCATGGAATCAGGGCGTTAGTATCTTGGCCTATAAAAATTTAGCAAAAAAATTAGAGTTAAATAAAACTTAATCAATTTTGTTTGAAAATTAATTAGCCAATTTTATCAAAGTATATAAATTAAGACTTGGAATTAAATTTTTATTTCTAGTAATCAGTGTAATTGAACATCGACTTGAAAGTAGTGTTTTTAAAATTCACCCTTTTTTTACTCAACTCGTTTTTTATCGGTCGACTCAAGATTCAAGAATTATAAAAGTCGAGTCGAATCCCAACACTAAATATAAACTACTAAATCATGTTATCATAATTAAGAAAATAGATGCATTTTTCATCCCAAGTACTGATTCGTCAAAATCATTGGCCTCCTTTGACCCTTTCTTTCTTCGTAGATTTGAATCATTAAATCGTATAATGACATTACAATACCAAGATTTCAAAATTTTAAAATCAAAGATATAAAGAAGTAGACATTTGATTAAAGAGTATTAAATTTTGTATAATAAAATTAAATATAATTTCAAATTCTAGAATTTCTAGAAAAATAAGATCAAAAAAAAATATCATCATTTAAATTAAATGACTCACTCTAATATTCAAAATGTACAAATTAAAATTTTGAATCGTGATCATGGTTTTTAGCCAATATTTTCCCATATTTTCTTTCGAATGACTTTGAGTTGAAAACTTCAAACTTAATGTTTAACCGAGATTTAGATGGCATGTTAAAGTTTTTTGTTTTAGGCTCTTCTTGATGGTGTTCAAATTTGCAATAAAAAATTTTTTATCTGAAAATTTGCACAACATTAAAAAAACTTAAATTAAATACGCAACTAAAATTGCACAATTTTTTGTAGAATTGGCCAACAGGTGCAGAAAATTTTGCTGCACCTGAAAAATCAAACAATTTTTTTTTACGAAAGTATTTTTTAAGAGCTTTGTAGGGTGTTTAAAAAAAACAAAAAACTTTAACATCCCGATTTAGATTCCGGTTCCTTAATACCTCCTAAAAATAGTCTTATTTTGATATATCGAATGAAGGCTATTTTAAAAAATTCAAAAAATTTTTTGAAATAATTAATTAATAGAAATCAAATAAAATAACTTAAGTGACGAATTAAAAATTTTTGGCTATTATGTAAAAAAAATAATTTAATTCGAATTTTACTCGACATTTTTTTTAATTTAAATTAATTTTTTCTACAAAATAGCAAAAAAACTTATTAGAAAATTGGCTTTTATTTATTGGAGAATTAGCTGTAATTAGGATTAATTCGGGGTTTCAATGGCGTATTTTGTCGTCGTAATCTACATATCGTGCTAATTTGAAAATAAAGTTTTTAACTCAAATACAAGTTTATGTATTAATTTAAATTATTTTTTTATATTTTAAATTGAAAATGCTTTTTTGTTTCAGATAAGCTTTTTAAAAAAAGCCCCCTAATCCCAAATGGATTTTAATTTAATGTTAAATTAAAAAAATTCTGGGACTGGATAAAAAAAAAGACAAATATTAATTAGAATTATTTTGGATTAATTTACTTAATTTTTAATTAAAAATTTAAAATTAACTTTTTATTAGTTAATCAAGATAAGAACGGTTTAGAAGGCTTGATTATATTTTTCTAACAATTCTACTGATTAACTTAAACAATCATGTAAAATGACTCCATGATACACTTCCGGTATCATTATCAAATAAATTAGGGTCTCATTTCAGCAATTTGACTTTTTAGATTATCAAAATATTCAAAAATTTGATAATTATCAATAAGAAAAAGTATATCTTAATTTAACTCCTTTAGATCAATTGAAAGGAAGTTTTCGAATTTTTATTAATATTTTAAGATATGAAAATTTTTTTTGATATATATTATTAAACCAAGTTTTTGTCAATATCATAAAAGATAGAATTTCACAGAAGCAAGTAGGATGATTATAAAGAAATTTTAATCTTGAAAATTTTAAGTATTTTTTATCAAAAAATAATTTCACGAGTTCCTTTCAGTATCTGAGAAAATTAATTAAATTTTAAGTGTTTTTCAATTTTTTTTTCTCAATAAACCTAATGCATATAAAAGAATTGGTATTTAAGGAGAAAGTAATTTTCTTTTTGGAAAATAAGATATTTTTATCATCTTAATAATTTTCGATCTAAAAAAAAAAAAAGAATTAAAAGCTTTAAAAATCATACAATTAAATAATTTTTTCAAACCTAATTTAAGCATTTAATAATTGGTAAGATAATCTAAGAACATTGTATCGGTTTAATGGACTGATAAAAATTAAATTAATAATAAAAGATTATTAATTTTATTATTTTTTGAATCATGTCATTAGTATCTTACCTTAGGTATTTTTCAATCTTGTAAATTGGATTCTTATTTTTCAATTGGATTAAATTTTTTTTTGGATATTGGTTTTTAAAAATTTTTGATGAATCATGTAATGCAAACTATGAATGCATGGTAAATGTTTAATAAAATTTGTTGTCTTTTTTTGAAAAAAGATGGAAATTAATTCCTTTCATTATCAAAATATTTAAATAATAGAAGTTTAAAAACATGACGTGAGTTCTTAATTCAATATGTAAGGTTAGAATTATACAAAGATATTATTGAACTGTATAATGTATTTCTTCCTTTAATAACATAGAAAATTGTTAAGTTTAATAGCTGAGTTTTTTGTTCTCTAAAGATTTTGGCAAATAAATGAATAAATATTGCTTTTATCTCGTTTCCGATTGAGTTAAACATAGAAAAAGCTTTTCTTTAAAAAAATCAGTATTCTCCTTAACTATGCTCAGAAAAATTACAGAAATCGTTATAAATTTAAATAAAATTTTTTTTTACGATTCAGGCGCCGAAACGTCGTTTTTCTCAGATACTGATTTTACAGATTTTTATAAAGGGTAATATATTTAATCGGTTTAAGCTAAACTGTTAAAATTCATATACCTGTATAACTGCAGTTAAACTGCCAGTAACGAGTGTTTTGATTGTACTATTGCATCGATTTGATTTTAAGAGCATGTTACAAATCAAGAATACTCGGTATTAGTGAAAAGTAAATTTCAAAATAAATTGGTAAACTAAAAAAATTAGTTATTTTCTTTAAACTAACCTAATCTTATAAATATTCTTTAGTTGGCAAAATGATTCCTCAAAATTATAGAAAAAGGTATAAAAATACTGAAAAAAGGAAAAAATGAAGTTTAAGTTCTTTTGATTGTTGTGTAAGCTTATGTGATTTTTTAAGCATGTCTTTTTCAATTTTAAAATGGTGTGGATTTTGCGATTCCTATTGTAGCTACGCATCTGGAATCTAAATTGTAGATTTTTAAACTTGAACTATTTTAAATAATTCATTCAATAGGACGTTTATTCTTGTTTAAAAAGCTAGAATTAAAATACAAAAAGCTAATCTTTTTATCAAAATTCTTTAAAAATAAGTTGTTTCAAGGAATAATTAAAGTAAATTTTAATTTGGAAAATAGTCTAGGAATTATGTTTTAAAATTGAAGAGCTATTTTTTATTTTTTAAGTATTTTGAAACATCACTAACCGTCAATGACGTATCTTAAATTGAGGAACAAAGAATTTAAAAAAATCTCATTTTTGGCCATTTTCGATATTTACAATTTTTCCTTATTGCATTTTGAAATTCAGTATTCGATATTTAATAACATGGCAAGTACTCGTAATTAGTAACATGTTCTTAAAATCGTAACAATAAGTTAATTCGACTTAATGGATTTTTTTTCTCTCAGTAAATCATTGAATCAGAAGCTTTTTTAAAGCTTTGATATCTTTTTTTAGAAAGAACAGTTGTTAATTTACAACTTATTAGCACGTTAAGTCAAGCATGCGGCTTATTCATGTTATATTTATATTTTAATAATAGAAATTCAGTTTTTCGTTTGGAAAAAAATCTGAATGTTCATGTAAGATTTTTTCGAAAATAATAATAATAATGAAATGTACCTTTGGTTTTAATGTTCGTCAGCATGTAAAAATTATGTTTTTTAAATTTTTCAAGCAAAAATTTTAAAGAAAAGGGCTTAATGTAAATATTTGCTTTTCAATAGATACTAATTTAAATTAATTACATTTATTTGATATTGAATCGGTTTTTCGTTTTAGTTAAGGCTTCACAAAAATTCCTTTTTGAATTTATTGGTACCAAACTAATTCGTCTTTTGTAAATATTTATCAAAGCGTATTAGAAGATTACATCTTTAAAATAAAAATGAAAAAAAAAATTTCTTAATTAAAATTTCAATTGAATATATGCTCTTTCCTGAATGTTCTGGGAACAAAAAACGTAGATTATGGAAGGATTTTTTTTCTAGTTCTTTAAAATTTATGGTTTATTAAGTCTAATTAATCCTTTATCTTGCCTAATAATCAGAAGGCGTATTTATTTCTCATTACTTAATAAAAATGGTTTAAAATAAATAAACATAGCTTGAAAAATATTTTTTATTTAGTTTTAGAGGCACAAAATAAAAATAAAACAAACTATTTATAATGTCTCAAATTGTCAAATTCTCTTTAGCTGTCAGCTTGTTGATTATAGTCTTGTTAAGTTTAGCTCAAGGCTCGTTAGCATTCAAACTAACACACAAAGAAAAAAAAGAGAATACACGACTAGATGAAGAGCCTATTCAAAAGCCGCTTACTGAAAAGCAAGTCAATGAAATAAATTATTGTATTATGGGCTGTGTTAAATGCGCCAATGGTGATATTTATTTCAAAGACGAAAGCGTGAGTTATTTTTAGATTTCGAAAATAAATTTAAGTTTTTTCTAAGTTTTAAAATTTAGGTCAGTGATACTCCAATAACAGTAACATGTGCCAATGCATGTTTAGCGTCAACTGATCTAAAAGAACTTATCTTTGATTTATCAAAAAGAAAGCTCACAAAGTCATATGCAAAATGCTTAATTGACCACGCTTTAAGTCATGATTATTATTAAAAAAATTGATTTATTTAAAAACATTTTATTCAAAATTTTTTATAAATGTTAGTATTTTTTTCAACTATTTTTTTGCTTGTAAAACCATTTTAGATTTTTTTTAATGTAATTAATAAATTTTCTTCAAAAATTCTATTTATTTAAAAATATCATTATAACCATATCAAAATATAAATGGTTCTTGAAATGTATCATTTTAAAATTTTTTTATTATACACTAAAATCCAAAACAAAGTTAACGACCTGTTTAAATACTGTTAGAAAATTCTATTGAAATTGATAAAATTTATTTAATTACTTCGACTGTCGTCTCCTTGAGTTCCTCAGGTCTATACTAATAAAACTTCCTTTATTCTGCCCACGTGTTAACAACCAAAAACGTGAAGTAGCGGACAACCAAAAACTGGTTGTCCACTACTTCACAGCAATATCGATCTTCACACCATTTTATTAAAATTTTGACTGAAGATTTTATATTTTAGTTACCAGAAAAATTTCGTTGATTCTTATTAGGGTTGTTAAATGAAGTTTGAAACTTTGAAAAATTTCATTCTTTTTTCGTTTAAAGAAGAAAACTAATAGTTTGAAAAACAAAAATTTCATTTCTTTTTTATTTCGTTTCATTTTAAAAATTTTTAAAGAAAAATATTTTGAAAAAATTTCAAATCATTTTAAAATTAATAGAAGATATTTCATTTTAAAAACTTTGAACCTAAAAAATTTGAAATTTTTTTCCTAATTTTAAACTAGAAATAAAAATTTTGAAACATCTAGAATTATTTTTAATGGATATGCCAGCTCTATAATGCCTGCCTCATATATTGACCAAGGAATTGTTTAACTGAGTATTTTAAGTTATAAATTTTATTATTCCGTTGGAAAAATAGCCAATTTTCATAGCTCAAAAAATGTAATAATAATGAAGAAAATTTTTAAAAAAAGCTAAAATTTATATAAACTATTTATTTCTCTCTAATTTATATGATTAATTCTAAAGGATATATATTTTGAGCTCAAAAATCGGTAAAAAATTTCAAAGTTTTCGTTGAGTTTTAAAATTTCGTAAATTTGCTTCAATTTTTTTAGTTTGAAGGAAAAAAATTTGAAGTGAAACCATGATGAAACGAAATAATGTGAAAAAACTTCATTAGGATCGTAAAACTTTAAACCTTTTATTTTTTTTCTTCAGAATTTTTTCAATGAAATCAAAAAGAACATTTTAAACTTAAAATTTGAAACTTTAAAGAAGACATTTTTCCTTTTTTAACAACCCTAATTCTTATCTGAAATTCTCAGGAAGTGTCTGAAAGTTATAAGACAAGCGCTCTTGATGAACTACTTCAGAACCTCACAAAAACTGTTAATGGTAAGAAAGGAGCGCTAGTGTAACCTGATTTCGAGAAAGAGTTGCGATTACAAACAGATGCAAGTAAATCAAGTGCAGATCCAGTTTTGAGTCATAAGGGTATTTTTTTTTAAATTCGACTGAATCATAAACCTTTATTTGGTCGAAGAACCACAAAGAGAAAAACCCGTAGGTTAATAGAGTAGCTGATGTAACTGACCCGCAAGGATATGAGAAAAGCTGACGCTTCGTCGAGATGTTTATTGGAATAAAAAGATGATTTGGAGAAGTCATCCTGATCCTGGGTTCGTGGTCAAAAAAGGTTTTTTTTATGGAAGGAAAGTTTAAAGAAAATCAATTAGAGGATGAACTTATAGCAGCAATTTACTGGTGAGTTCGTTAAGCGGGAAGTTCAGTTCAGTTTTCGAAAACTGATCCAGAATCGCCTAATTGAGTAAATTTGAAGGGATGGTGTACCTGAAGCCGCATTACCGGAAAGAGGGACTGATTTTCAACCTTATAAACTAAGTGTTAGAGATATTGTATACGGACCTGCTAAAGTGTTACAAAACAGTGGTCATGAAAGTTTTCTCAAAGGTTATAAATTTTAAATTTTACGCGGACAGAAATCTGAGACCTTCTCAGTATGTGATTGGGTGTTTCAGCTCAAATAATCCAAATAAAAAGGTGTAAGTTGAAAGCATCATTTACAATTATCGAGGTTCGAGATGAACAAAACTATGTTATAATACCCACGAGAGACGCATCGTGTCAGATAAAGAGGAACAAGCTTTCGTCGACATCATTGCCGAACTGGAAAACTAATTACTTACTGTGTTATATTACCCCGAACTTTAGGAGCCGTTCTTCCTTGGCAAGGAAGTACCGTAACACAGTTAGTATAATATCTATTGTATTTTCTTCTTTTTTTTTTTATTAACAGAGAAAATATTTATTTTAATTTTTGTTTTATTTTCCCTCTTTTTCTCTTTATTTTAAATTATTTAATAGATCACGCAATTAAAATCACGCCACTGACGATGCGCTGTTAAATAAACCGCACCGAATTCTCAAATTTTGTTCCAATTTACATTTTACTCACAATAATAAAAAAAAATATAAAAATACAAAAAAAATAGAAAAAGAGAATTTACAACAAATTGAATAAAAAATAAAAAAAGTTTTTATATTATTTTTAATACAAATCGAACCTCAATGCTTGGGTTAGTAATTGTGGTTTTTCCTCTCTGCACTTGTTGTTGAATATCTTTCGAACTTGCGACACTTTTTCGCTGTCACAATATCCTTTTTTTAATTCAATTCTTGATACGTAGTTGAAGTATTTACATGCTTCTAGTCTGTCAGTATTCATTTGTGGCTGTTCTTCAGAATGTCCCACTATCTTGTCTATTTCCGACGTGAAGCTTCCAGCAACATAAATTGAGTCTAATTTGTCTCAGTTGATGAATAAAAATAAAAGTCCCGCTTCTTTTTTCGTGAGAAGGTTTTAATACGTTGGTGTAAAAAAACACCATATCCCATGAACAATCATCAGAATGATTAGTTTAAAAATTTTTTGATCGGTAATTGTTTTTTTCAACCAACTTTAATCAAGTTAAATAATAACGAGAATTTATTACAAGTCAAAGATACTTTTTTACCATCAAATAAAAAACTTTAATCCCATTCACCAATTATTATCATATCTGAAAAGCTATTACAATAAGTTCAAACGCTCTGAAGTTAGATGTGTAGATGCACTCGATCAATTTTATGTGTCAAAAATTATTCAAACAGACAAAGCTGAGCTCTTTAGAAAGATTGTACATTTATGTGACTTGTTCTCTAAAGATCAAGTAAATTGTAAATACTAACGGGTGAGTCATATTGTTTTGGAAAAAGTTTGGAAGAGGAAAAAATATGTTAGGATAATCAGAACCTAATGAATTTTTGCAGTTTTGTTACCTATTTTGTTAACTCTAATTTTTTTGGGTTGGGTTTTTTCTAGTATATCTC
>NTPY01000935.1:459351-481965 GCA_002922825.1 Brachionus calyciflorus | reverse complement strand
TTTATACACAACGTTAAATTTTTTAAATTTTTAATTATCTTATTCTTGTACTAATTATTTATTTATCCTAATTTTTATACTGTTTGTCCTTAATTTTAAAAAGAAAATAAAAATAAATGAGAAAATCGGAAAATAAAATGACAAAATATTTACTCCTTTATGTGAATTTTGAAGGCTCATTGATGAATTTTTTCTCATTTAATTGTACACATTTATGTGGTTAGGGAGCAGGGAATTGTCCACCCGACTTTGAAAAATCTTATAAGTTTGGTGTGAAAATAAAGTGTGAAAAAAAAAATTGTGCTCTTTTTTATAATAATAGAAAAATAAATTTTATTGGTTGATTTAGACCAACCAAAAGAAAACAAAAAAAAATAAAAGCTAATTATGTAAAAATTGCAATTTTGAAAAGTCGGTAATTAAAGTTTTTTTCAATCCACTCGGTTTGATCAATTGATAATTGTTATGCAAATAAAAAATGATATTTTTTTATTTATTGACTGATATGTTTTATTTTAAAATAAGTTTTTCTTTTGATTTTAGTTTTTTTTGTTAAAAAATTTAAGGAATAAACCACAGGACGTATAGAATGGAACAAATCCTTTTTTTTAGCCTGACAATAAAAAAGAATCAAGTTTTGAATTGGTAAAATTCCCTGGTTAACTTTTAATTGAAACATAGTTTATGAATTTTTTATTTAATTTTAAGAATCGTAAGATTCCATATTAGGCAAAAAATAAATAAAATATCTTCATTTCTTAAGTTGATTAATTAATTATTGATTAATTGATCAGATAATTCATTTATCAATTAGATTGATAAGTTATTTCAAAAAGAAATAGTCAATATAGTATTATATCTATTAGTTTAGTTTTATTTAGTTGCACCAATTTCAATATTTTTTGCTCATAATTTTCAAAAATTCCACCTAAAATATTTACAGTGCAGCGATTATTTTTTTAATTGAGCCAATCTACTATAAAGAAAATTAAAATTCTCACGCCAATTTTATCGACTGCTACATAAAAAATTAATAATTTTTGTTATAAGTGTGTGAAATTTAAATGGGTTTTAACATTTTGGCTTATTTAATTAAACAACCATAGAAGCCATCAAATATTTTATTTAATTTGACACAAGGCGACTACTTGGGAACTCATTTTCTTTGACTGGCACTGGATTTAAACTGTCGGGCTTTTTCTTGGATGAGATAGGGATTCAATTTTCAAATACAGCCTGACCTGGATTTTGTTAACACTGATTTTGTTAATAGTTTTGAAATGACTCTCTTAAAGATAATCATTTAATTTCTTACTCGAATTTGTTAACGTTTGATTTTGTTTACATTTTCGAAGTTGCCGAGACAGTTAACAAAATCGGGGTCAGACGGTAAAAAAAAAGTCCTGAACAATAGTGCTCAATTTTTTTAAATTTTTTTATCGTTAAGTGTCCATCTATCGCCAAGTATGGCAAATATTCTCAAACATCGCCCTGTTAGAAATTTTTTTTTTAGTTTTTTGTAGTTGTGAAATTTTAAAGAAGTCCGTAATTTTTTGTCTATTTGACCTATTTGCAATCCCTGGCCATGCCTTCCCTAAAAAAATGGCCATGCCTTCCCTAAAAAAAGGGCCATGCCTTCCCTAAAAAAATGGCCATGCCTTCCCTAAAAAAATTTAATAAAGTTTCGTTACTTGCAATATAAAGCTCTGCTTCCCGATCTTATATTTAATGAAATATATTTCTTTGAATCAAGATATGGCTAATATCTGAAAAAGTATTTTTTCAAAGCTTAAAGGATAAGCTTTTAGGATCTATATAGAACATATAATTTGCGCATTTATTTTTTGGAATTATTTTGAAGAAAAAATAATTTAAATTTTATTTATTGAATATTGTTGAAAAAAGCTTGAATATCTCGTTTTTTCGACCTTTAAGATTAATCCAAAACTTAAAACTGCTTTTCTAAGTCTAATTTACTTTTAATTAAATGTTTTTTCTTAATTAAATACTCAATCTTTTTTTTATTAATGTATAAAAACTTTTTTTTTCCAAATTGTTAGATTCAAAAATAAACTAAGCAAAAATATCTGTTTGCTGACCCTCCTGTTTTTTTCCTCTTCCAAACTTTTTTCAAAACATTATGACTCACCCGTTAAAAGGAAATATTATACGATGTGCTGAATAAATCAGCAACTTAAATAATTTAAACTTAGCTATTTTTTTTCATTCTTTTATTTTGTCAATTTTTTTTAAGTCGCTTATGAGGCGCATTATAGATTATAAATAAAAATAAATAAATAATGACTTAATTTGATAATTTGGATTAAAGTACAGAGAAATAGTTTTCTAACTCAAAATCAGAGTTTGGCTTTGAAAAAGTCCAACAGATTTGACTTGTTTTTTTTTTAATTATTTAAGGGAGCAAAAAATCAAACTTAAACTTCTGTTAGTTTTTTATTTTTTTTATTTTTGACCAATTCTCCCTTTCTAACTCTTAATTGTCTTTTTTCACCAAAATATTTTTTATTAAATATTTTATATCTTTTTTAATACTGTACTCTTTTTTGTTTTATAGGAAGTTTTTAATATTTTACTTTAACCCTTATCTGTCTAAAACTGGGTCAAAAATGACCCGAAAATTTCAAAAATAAAAAAATTTATAAATTTTGAGCCGGTAGAAAATGCTTTTAATTCACATATGAGCATGAAAATTATAGCATCAGAAAGCTAAGATGATAAAGAATATTTTTATGTTTTCAGAAAAATAAATATCGGTAATATAAAATTAAAAATTATTTGAGTCGGGTCATTTTTGACCCATTTTAGCATTTAATGTAATTTTTATATTTTAGACGGATAAGGGTTAAATAAATATAAAACCTTACGCTTATGTGTATACTATTATATTGGTCCAAAATACGGCCTTCGCCATTGAACTATAATTAGAAGGCTTTTTTTGAACAATTTTAGAAAAAAATCAATTATCAAAAAAAAATTACTTAATTTAAGAACCCCTTAGGATACAAATAGTTTCATCCAACATTTAAATTCTTTCCAATTTATTTAATTAATCAAATCGATGGCAAAATTTTTTAAGATGCATCTCAATATTGCTTAAAATAAAAATATTTTCTTTTGTGGGTTTAATTTTTATTTTACTTATTTTCTTATTGCTAAGTGATTTAAATGAATTTATATATGATTCGCAAAAAGAAATAATGTAGACATTTTTAAAATAAAGCTTTAATTTTCGATCGAAAAACAATTCTAAAATTTTTTGGTTTGAAGCTTTCCAAATGATATTATATTTAAGTTTTAAATTAATTACTGATTTCGGAGCAAAATAATAAAAAAATTTAATTACTAATCACTAAATAATCGAATAAAATGTATATTAATTTAAATTATATGTGATCTAGTAGAGATCTTCATTTAAATGGTTATTAATTATCGAATCAATGACGTTTTTTTTTTTTAATCTTAATGCTGGGTTCTGATTCAAAATATTTTAAGTATAAAAATGGTACTGATTTTAAATTTTATATTTAGTCTTTTTTTTTGTGATATTTTTTGTGAAAATAAGAAATGAAATTGTGTACAAGTAAGAAGACGAGTCAGGATTGACTTTCTTAGAAATTAGGTTTTGTAAATGCAAAACGTTTACGTAATTTGAAATTTTCCTAAATTAAATTTAACTAAATTTGTTTGAAATTCATCAAATAAAAGAGAATTCTTGAGAATCGCCCCTTCTTCGACTTTTATCACCAAATAAATTGTCGGTTCATTTTCAAAATTTCGCGGAAAAAATGCCGTATTTATATGTTTTCAAAAGAAATTATTTTTACGTTTTTATTATGAATAAATTCGAAATTTCTAGTTTTATTCAAGAAACTGGAAGACGGTTTTTTTTTTTTGCTTTTTTTTGCTGAAGAAAAATGGTAACCCTCGTTGGTTATTGTAATTAAGTACAGCAGTTATAATGAAAAAGAAGTGTAAGCGCTACCATACCGTATTGTACATAACAACTAATTTAAACTAATTTATTCACAAATTAAGTTATTAATGTTTTTATTTTTGTAAAAAAATTTTTGCTGGAAAAATTGACATAGCCTTTCTCTATAACAAAAATGTTCATTAACCATAAGAAAATGCTGTCAATAATTATTTGACTGTGGATTCGTTCCCGAGCTCTTTCCGATCACATATTTTCTAGTAGAAAATCGCCTCAGTTTTCACCAAAGACCTTGAACTTAACTATATCATGATTACACTATTGTTTACAACAAATTGAAAAAACAGTTTTCATAATTTACCTATGGCTCAGAAATTTTTTTATTAATTTTAAGCAGAGTTGTCAAAAACTTCACTAGGACCGGTCCGTGTTTTATTAACATCCACAATTAATCTCTACAAATAAAAAGGAAACTAAAGGAATAAATGGTCTAAAACAAATATGTCTTTCAATAATTTTTAATATAGGATTTTTGCTAAGATTCGTGCTGATCGATTTAGATCCATAGCATATAAAGTTATTATTGACCAACAGACCTGTTCATTTTTGGTAGAAGAATGAACAATAATATTTTTAAGAAAATACAACAATTTCTCTGCCACTATTGTATTGAACATGTATGAAACACTTTCTTTAATTTTAAATTGGGAATCAAGCAAGTTTGTGCTCTATCAATCATAATAGAAATTTTTGTAAGGGAAGAGATATTGTTAAGGATAAAAGGCTACAAAAATGTTAGAATATTAAATATTTATTGATAGGAAAATAGATAATTGAAAGCATCAGAGATATTTTAGGCTATGCAAGTAATAAATAATTTATTGAGATTTTTTATCATTAATTTGATGAATAGGGAAATTATTTTGGGCAAGAATTGTAATTGTGGACAACTCAAATTTAATTTAAGATTGTAAATCAAAACTACTTCTGTAAATTAGAACATGTGTTTCAAGCATTTCATCATTAAAAACTAATATTTTTTAACACTAGAAAGTTAAACTGGCCTGTATAACTGTTTTTTTTAGCATTATTCACTAAGTGTAGTGACCATACTTTGAATTTTGTGTGCAAGACTTTTAAGTATGCTGAAATAATTTTCAATTATGAAATGAATTTGACACATTTCGTCATCAATTTTTATTATTTATGACGTCAGCATATTTTTAATATTGAAAAAAAATTAAAATTTTTGAATTTTTCATGCTAAAAATTGGAAAAAAAATTCATATTGATCTATTAAATATTACATAGAAAAGGTGGAAATTGGACAAAAATGACCTGTTGATTGTGAATCTATGTTGAGCTATGTTATTTGAAAAAGTCATTTTAGACGAGTCAAAAGTAAGATATTTTGAATTTAATTTGAAAATCATTAGTTTTTGCCAATTATCTGATTTCTGTTAATTATTTGCATATACCAATCGATTAAGCTCAACGAGTTCTAAAAAAATCGCTCATTCGTAACTTTTTTAAAAAATTTTTGGTCGTAATTGCGAAAACATAATTTTTATCTATCAATTTTCATCTCTGAAAGACTAATCACCACCAACTTTAACATAGCAAACTTCTCAGCTCATTGGGCTTGACAAGAATCAAAAGTCATTTAGTCTTATAAAGATGGCAAAATTCTAAAATTTCAACCTAAAATCATGTTAATTCATAAAATTTCATTTTTTTTGTGATTAAATATTTTTTACACCTATTATATTCCTTTTCAAAAAAGATCATATTATTGGTGGAAATAAATCGACTGAAGTCGACTTGAAAAAAAAATTCCCAACACTAATCTTCTATACAGCACCTAAACTCTTCAATACATTTCGTTTTACATAGAAAAAAATAAAAAAAGTTCTTGTTAACAAAAAAACGGGTCACAAAGACATTAAGTTCTTTTTTAAGTGTCAAAATTCAAAAATACAACATTTTAATGTTTAATTTTTAATGATAGACAATTTCAAAAATTCAGAAAATCTAGACATCTTTTTAATCTTTAAAAACTAAATCAAGTTTATTGAAGCTATTTTGAGTATTTATCTTAAGTCTTTTAGTTTTAAGCAATTTTTTTTTGTTAAGAATAATCACAATCTAATTATATCACATAATATTAACACTTGAAACAGATGTTTTAATCTAAAGAAGTAATCGATTTTTGGTTTACATTTTAGATAGACTCCTTAACAATCTAAATTAAAATCAAAATTCCAAGTTGAGAAATAAAATAAACTCAAATGTTGGAAAAAATTTCTAATACAATAAAAATATAAAATTTTTCATTTTCAAAATTGGCTATTGGGATTTATTTTTCATAGATAAATGCACAAGAGAGTTTATTGTTAATCGATCGTGTCTAAAATTTAAATTTTTTTTTAAATTATTTTTTCATTTCTTAAAATTTTTAACGTTAATAATTTGATTTGAAAAAACTTGATTTCTCAATTCAATCAACTAGTCAACGATTTCAATTGTAAGGTTTAAGTGATTTATAGACTCTAAAAATCAATAAATTTTAATTTGAAAACGTGTTTCATCAAGTAAAAACTAATCAAGGATTGTAAGTTAAGGTTTTAAGCTTTGGGTGATTTTATAAACTTTCATAACGTTATTTCCTTTCTTATATCAGTTTTTTTTTATTTATTAAAAAATCAAGATTTATCTCAAGGAATTATTTTTTCTTAAACGGAAATTGAGTCGCTTATAAAATTTAATATTAGGAATCTTTTTTTTAATTTTTGTTATTAAAATTTTTTAAAAAATATTAAATTCAAGATCTTAAGAAAAAACAAACCCTACCATTTTTTTTAATTACAATTTGCTATTACTTTTACTTATCTATTTATTGAATCATAAAATTATAGGTTAACTGAACTAACCTGAAAAAAAGATGATATCTTATTATTTTCTTCTTTTTGCATTTTCCTCTTTTGAGCTTTGTGGTTTTTTAATGACTAGTTTTCTAATACACACACAATTAGATTTAATTGTACAAATATGAAAAACCTACTCAAAAAAAGATATAAATACCTAATTGAAAAGAAATTCTAAATAACATAATCATTTCCTTTTCTAAGTTCGAACACAATTTAACCATTATCAAATTAATTCTAATAAATTTAACCACATCCTTAAAAAAAATTTATTTCTTTTATTTATTTCGTTTACAAACAATTTAACAACTTACTGTTTTCTAAAAAAGAATTCCTCCTGAGTATTAATTGATTTGCGCAAGGCTAATTGAGTTTCTGCGAAGGCTTAAATAGTGACAATTTTTTTTCTTATTCTAGATTTAGAAAAAATTAATTTAAAATTTGAAAAAAAAAATGATTCCATCTCAATTTAAAATCTCGCCGTGTTTTTCAATCTTAGTATTAATTTCGATTTGCTTAATATTCAATCAAGTTTGTCCCATTAGTACTGCTCCTAAAGCTAAAGTACACAAAAATATTCCAAAATTAAACAACAATCGTTTCATGTTTAATACTAAGAGAAATTTTGAGCCAATAGATGATGTAAACAGATGTATTCTAGCATGTGGCAAATGTGCCGATGATTTGTATGTTCATGACGAAAAAGAAGTATTAAAAATTAAAATAAAAATTTTTTCTAAATATTTGATTGTTTTTGTTTTGTGTTATTTTTAGGATATAGAAAATACCCCAAGTATTCAATGTGCCAATGAATGCTTAGAGCCAAAAGCTATACATAAAGACTTTAATGAAGCAATAGCATTCAATTTGCTCTCGAATAAATTATTTGACAAAAATTTTGTTAAATGTTTCCTTAATGAAATGATTGCCGATTACAACTATTAGGATTACAACTTAGAAATTTTCCATTTATTTTTCTAAAAAAAAATACTAAACCTTAGAGAATTTTTTGTCTATGTATTTTATATTTTTATTTGTAATTTTTTATTTTTTTTTCAAATAGAAAAATATTATTTTTAATAAAATTTTGTTTATACAAAGTAATTAATTTTTTATTTTTGGATTTTCTTATAGCTTGTTAAGTTACCGTAGTCCCTCGCTAAGAAGTGCAAGTACGATAAACCGGCTTTCATCAAGTTATTTGATTGCTTGATCAATTAATTTAACAACAGTTTTTTTTCTCTTTTTTGTAAATTTAAATTGAAATTGTTGCAAATTTAAATTTTAGAAAAAATTTACGTAAGGAAAAGGAAAAAGTGCCTGCAATGAGTCAGTAAAAATAGGATCTTATTTCCTCCTTCCCTGCAAATGTTGTTAAGTCTTCTGTAATTACCTAAAAAATCAATTTATAATTTATACTGCAGTTAAGTCAAAATTTAAAAAAATGATAAAGAATTCGAAAAAATACTGCGCTGCTCCCGAATTAACGTCATACCCGTACGCGTACTCCAGCAAAAATGAATGGAGTACGGGTACGGGTACGACGTTAATTCGGGAGCACTACAGTACTTATTTTTCCAAAATTCCGAAAATTTACCGAGATATGATAGCGGATTTTTCGAAAATAAGATTTTTTCCGGATTTTTTAGTTATTTAAAAAGGGAAAAAAAGTGTTATTTTTTTTCGGACTAAAAGTTTAGCTTAAGATGCAAAAATCAGAAAAAATGATTTATTTAGGCAATACGGTATTTTTTTCAAGGAAATTATAACTTTTAATACTGTTAGCGGCAAGCTTGAACTTTAAATTGTTCAAATGGATACCGAGACATTGAAAGAATTTAGTAATTTCTCAAATATTAGTTTTATTCCCAAAATTAGAAACTTATAAAATATATGAAAATAATATTATATTTTAACTCTATTTTGTTACTAAGACCAACCATAGAATCATTTTAAATTATAATTTAGACTGGCAACTTAGCTATTCTGGGGCTTATTATTTTTATCAACAATTAAAAGCGCCAGCCACTAACAATACTTTTTAATAATTTTTTAAAACCTAAAATTCCCAAGTGGAATCTTTTAACAACTTGAAAGATCTTATTCAAGATCTTTTCTATACCAATTTCTTAGGCTTGATTTAAAAATTGAAAATTTTTTGAAATCTCAAAAATTTTAGCTTAGATTAAAAAAATTTTTTTTTTATATACAGTTTAATATTTTAAAAAATTATATAAATTTAAATAAAAAAAAATAAATGTTTTTTTATTCATTTCATTACTTCTTGATTTTTAAGCAAAAAATGTTTAACAGCAATTTTTATTTGGTTTCGTTTCCTTTAAATTATTATTTCCTAATTTAATCGAGTCGGGTGCTTTTTTATTAGCTGAAGATGATGAATTTGAAGCGGATGATGTGGTTTGATTAGTTTTACTTGAATTAGCAGTATCATCATTTTGCTGTTGAATATTATTCAAAATTGAATAAACATCTAATTTAAACTTTGTATATAAATTTTAAATCTATCAACAAAATATATTTTAAATAAAAACCTGAAAGAACATTTGTGAAAGCAGTGTCTACATTGGTAGCTTCTAAAGCCGATGCTTCTATAAACGAAATATTATTTGTTTCTTAAATAAATTCGATAAGTTATTTCTAAAATTATTAAAAAATAAGAAACTAAAAATAGAAACCGGCAAATCTAGTGGCTTCTTCAACTGAAATCGACCTCAAATGTTTAAGATCACTTTTATTGCCGACTAACATAACAACCATTTTTTTGTCACCATGTGTACGAAGTTCTTTGTACCATTTATCAACATTTTCGAATGATTCACGCTTAGTTATATCATAGACTAAGAGTGCTGCAACAGCACCACGATAAAAACTTTATAAAATAAAATTAAAATATTTTTATATAATTAATTTTTTTTAATTTTTACGCGCTTGTAATTGATCTAAATCGTTCTTGACCAGCTGTATCCCAAACTTGAGCTTTTATTTTTTTATTTTGAATGCTAACAGTTCTTGTTGAAAATTCAACGCCAATTGTTGATGTGGACTTAAAATTGAATTCATTTTTAGTAAATCTCGTCAAAAGATTACTTTTACCAACGCCAGAATCGCCAATTAGAACAACTTAGTAAAAAGTAAAAAATATGTCAAAATAAAAAAATGTCTTTTTTTTTTGTTGGTGTTTACCTTTATATAAATAGTCATAGTCGTCATTTTTAGCCATTTTATTTAGAACGCCTAAACTGAAAGATGATATTGTTTAGAGTTTGTAATCAAAAACTTAAATTATTTAAAAAAAAAAAATTTAAAGAAAAAATTTTCTTATAAATTTGGTCCTACTAAGTTTTGTGTTTTTTCTTCAAAAAAAAATAAAAAGATATGTAATAAACCTAATTTTATCTATTTTATTTCCAAGTTTGAGACGAGTGTTTTGTGTAAGTTAAATTTTTTTTTATTTTTAATTTTTTTTTTAGGTAACGTGATTATTTGAGAAGCTTTTTTTTTTACAAAATACTTATCTTTCAGTTATTATTAACAGATAATGTATCATAAAGATAAACTTTATTGTAACTTTTTCTTCTTTAAATTTTACGCTTCTATAAATAGAAAATATTGATCTTTTTTTACAAAATCATTTCGGAAGAATTATGTTCACTGGTATAAGTTTAATCGGGTTAGAAGAATTTATACTTAAGAAATTTTGGGTTTAATAAAATTTTTTGACTTAAAAATTTCAGATGATTCATGGGAAAAATTTATTTTTGCTTTCTTTACTTAATGACTTTAAAACTTAGTTGACCTAAAATCTCAAATTTTTATTTATCTCCTTAGAATCAAAATTCTTCAAAAAAACAAACTCAATAGAATAAAATAATATAATTTACAACTATCGCATTTACAATTTTGGAAATGGAAATTCCTAAAATTCATTTGAAGTTAAGGTCTTGTAAAGAATTTTCTGTTCGTTAATATACTTGTAGAAATCTTTGATGAAATTTCAACAAACAACCATAATATTCCTTTGGTATTATTTTGATTAAAGCACCTTGATCTTGGTTCAAAAATAAAAAAAAAAATTTGAATAAAGATTAAGCATTTTTACAGCCTTTTAAACTTTTGATAATTGATAAAACGGTCCACTAAATACTTAGAATTTCTAATAGCCTCCTGAATAGAGCTTTACATAGACCATAACCGTTATCCAAATTAATTCTCAATTTTTAGGCGTTTAAGTCATTTATCGTTACGGTATTAAGTGAATATGCCTTATTTCGACTAACAGTTTCAAATAAATAAACTTTTGTAAAATCAAATTTGGACAAATTGTAACTAATTGGAAAAAAAAAATAATTTTAAGCAAAACACATTTCGGCAATTATTATCTAGATAAATCTTTTTTAAATCAAAATCCATAACTTTGATAAATTGTTGCTTTAATCTTCAAATTTAAGCTATTCTTTTCACCACCCTTTTATGTAATTCAGGCTCTTATAAAACTTCAAAACATTTTTTACCAAAATATCTTATTGTCAAAAACACTTGTCTAATGTCTATTTAATTACATGTTAAATTTAACTTATTTATTTTTTTTGGTCGAAAATTTATTTGCCTAAACATGCTTGTCAAATTATTATTTGTCGAAATATGTAAGTGGATATGGCAAAGTTGACGTTACACTTTCATTATAAACACTGTAAAACCACGATAACGATTAATAGAGGAGACACTGCCCGGGGAGAAAACTGAACGGGAACTATTACGATAGAAAACTTTCAGTGCAGTGACAAAACGGAGCCGATGTTAATGAAACAAGATCAGTAACGGGTTAGGTGACCAAAAAATCTTCGCAGAGCAGGCTGGGTGTTGAGAAGGCAACGGTGCAAGGTCAGTAGTGCACAAATCTAAAATGATCGGGTATGGTGGAGATCTAAATAGAGTTAAAAAAGATGAGAAAAAGATTTTTAAATTTTTTTAATAAATTTCCTTTTGATTTTATAAGAAACTCGTTCAACATCAATCTTTGGTTTTTAGTTCGCTTTGAAATAAATCTTAACGATTCTGAAATGTTAAAGTTCTTTGATTCTTTGATTACACAAATACAATAAAAAACAGGCTTGTTTCTAAATTATTGAAACACACTGTAAATAGCATAAAATTTCCAGACTTGTTGATCTCAATAAATGGTCTAACGGAATTGGCTGCTCAAAAACCAAAAATTTGTATTTTTCAAAAAATAGTAGGGAAAATAGGATATCTCTGGGGAGCCACTCATTTCACAGGAAAAAAATTCATAGAATGATTTCATAGAAAAATTCCTTAAAAATCATCGAAATTTTTTTCATAGAATTATCTCACCGAAAAAATTGACAGAAAATTAATTTGAAAGAAAAAGTCAATCAATTAAAAATATACACAATTATAATTCATTTGAATTAAAAATAAAAAAAAATGCCATAATAAATTTTTAGACTCTGACTTCTAAAAATAAAACTTAATTTTGCTCCAGAAAAAAAAGTGGCCTTTGATTTTATGCTATCGATTTTAGCTTTATGTGACAGACATTTTTTTTTCTCCTCGCGACCGAGCGCTTAGTAGCAAACTCCTTTTTACAGAGCCGGTCGCTACACTTGCTACAATGCCCCAAAACGGTATGTAGTTTAAATTATTTCTATGAAATTTTTCGACGAAAAAAATTTCGTTTAAATTTTTTCTGTGAAAAATTTTTCATTTGCTACGAAAAAAATTTCTATGAATTGACATAGTGCCTATCTCTGCATTAGGAGCAACCGGTGAGATAAGTGACTTTGGTGTTTATGTTGCAGATGACCTAAAATGTAACGGACAATACTCGAAAGCAGCATCCAAAGCAAAAAGAATCATAAGCTAATCAGGAATTCATGCACTTTATTAGATAAAAAGACGATTAGACTTTTGTATACAGGTAAGTGTAGTAAGAGCTTGAGTCCCCCATGGGAAGGCTCATACAGAAAATTTTTCTATGAGCTTTCTGAATATGTGGCTTAAGTTAAAAATAAAATATTGAATAAGATTTTAGAAAAAATTGAAAACTCATGTCTATCCAAATAAAAAATTCAAGGTTTTTTTTATGATCTCCATCAAACCACACTCTCATTCAGAAGATTGAGAGAGAGCTAAGATATATTGCTTACTTAACCATTTTATGTCCTTTATGACGTCAAAAGACACAACATAAGTTCAATTATCAGAATATCTGATGGGATAACTTATCACAAAATTTTTGAGTTTTAAGATTAAAAGTACAATTGACTATTTCTAGAATTATTTAACTTTGTAAAAATATTTTAAAATCGAATTTGAAAAAATTTTCATTCATTTTAAATCTAGTTTAATTTCAATTTTTGAATTAATTCAAGTTAAAAAATGCAAAATTTTTTAAGATTTTATTTTTCATTCGCTTCCATCATACTAAAAATTTGAGCATGATCTCATTAGTGAATTAAGCAAAAAATTACGTAAGCTAAAAGAAAATTAGACTAAGCTTAAATATTTAACAATAATCTTTTACTCCTATAAGAAAGGGTAGCGGATCTTTTAATATACGTGGTAGATACGAGCCGTTGATAAATTTTTTTCATGATTTGATAATTCTATTGAATATCAAAAAATCTATAAGTTGAAAGTTTCCTGAAAGCTCTTAAAAGTCTCTTGACAGTCCGAAATCGGTATTAAAGTTTTTTCAGATTTCAAATCTTTGATATTTATGTTGAATAGCTTTTTAAATATTCGTCCGGAAAAGTTGAAAATAATTTTTTTTAGAGCTCATATAATTCTACACAGACTTTTGACGGACCGGAGTTGGTATAAAACTTTATTCATAAAAGAAATGGTAGTTAGTTTTTTCAAAAAAAACCTAATCTGCGTTTTAATAATAGCTCGAAAATTAAATAGACAATTAGGTAAAATTTTTTTAAGTTCAACTTTTTTATTCGCTCTATCAACTGATTTTTAGTAAGAAACGGCATTTTTCAAAATATAGCTATATTCTCCTGAATTGACTTGGAAACTTTAGTTTTTTTTAAGCAATGGCTAATTTAGACTCTCTTTTTTTGTTATAACTTTCTATCTTAATTTTAACTAAAATTTAAAACAACTTTAATTTATTAAGTTTGCATTTGTCTCTTCTTTTAACAGCATACTATTTTACCAATCAAAATCATGAAAGAAAATTGAAATAAAAAGGACCAAAAGCGTAATTCCAAAATGTTCATTATGATTTTATGGAAAATTAAGGTGCACAAAATCCCTAGTTAAGATTTTGCTGTTTTTGAGCCTAAATAACTCATGTCTATTCCCATAGAAATATTCCGAAAATATTTTGAATTATAGAGTTAACCATGCTTTTTAAAAATTGGTTTTGATTTTGAACAATTTGATTCATAATAACCAAAATAAAGGTTACTAAAGTTTCAAAAAAACTAAATTTTTAATGAAAAATGACTAAAAATAAGTTTTTTTTTTAAATATGTTTTATCCATTTTTGATTTATCCTAAAACTAATGTAAAATACATAGCTTTGCGAATAATTAAAGCTACCTTGAATTATTTAAATTTTTATTTAATAACTTTTTAATTAGCTATTACTCAAAATTCCATTCCTATTGTGATGACTCATTTTGAAATTAATAATTCTAGTAAAATAATTCCATTTCTTCCACGTTGGAACATTAGCTAAATTTCTTAAAAAAAAGAAAAGTATAAATTAAAATAATTTGATTATAAATCAAATCAGTCTTTCAAGCTAGCAAAAGTATCCTAGAAGATCGAACAAAAAGAATTTTTTTTAAATTATAAAAAAGACTTGATATTAACATTTTAATAAATTCTTGCAAATTTGCACTCTCAATTAAACATTTAAAATTTTTCTTTTTAATTCAAATGCATCCACTCTGCCTGTTTCATCATCATCACCAACATCATCATTCATATTTGTTTTTTTTTTTAATCATCATCCACTCTAAGTCGTCTCACTTTACACTAAACTACTCTCAAATATGCAACAATAAAAACATCAAGAAAAAAAAAAACTATTAGGCTTCGACAATTATTTATATATAGCGGGATTCAAATTATTAAAATTAATGCTATGAATGCAAAAAAGATTTGTGTGCTAAAATTATAATTTTCAACAAAAAAAAAATTTATGATTTTATTTTTTTTCTTGTTGATATTAACAAAAACAATAATCACACTAGAAAAAAAAAATAGAAAAATAAAAGTAAGAACACTAAGTTTGAATCACCAAAGAAAAGAATATAGAAAATAAAAAAAAAGAAGATTTATTTCGAAGCATAATTCATGAAAATTTTGTTTTATATTTTTTTTTAATTTTCGTAGTTTAAAAAATATTTAGTCCACGACGAAAATAAGCGGCCTTTCGATTACATAGGCTTAAGGCTATTCTAAAAACAAAGTCGATATTTATCATGATCAATTTATGATAATTTTAACATTTAGCCAAAAAAAAGTTTAAGAATACTTTTGATACCTTAATAAACATAATCAAATGATTTTTCACTTTTTTTTCTCTCTTTTTTGCTTAGATATCTTTTTCTCGCTTTTTTTTCCAAAAAATTTAATTAAAAATTTATTTTTTTTAAATTTAGAAAATTTTTTTTAAATTTATTTTTTATAAAATGAATCGTGACGACGAGTATGATTATCTTTTTAAAGGTAGCCTTCTTTTTTTTTTAATGTACATTGGAGATTTGAAAATTTAAAAAATTTTTTTAAAAATTTTTAAAGTCGTTCTAATCGGTGATTCGGGCGTTGGTAAAAGTAACTTACTATCTAGATTCACTCGTAACGAATTTAATCTTGAGAGCAAATCAACTATTGGTGTCGAATTCGCAACAAGGTAATTTTTAAATTTAAATTCGAGTAAGGAAGTCAAAAAGATTTATTTAAAATTTTTTTTTTTCTCTAAAATTTCAAATCGATTTTTTTCTAAACAGATGTTAATTATTTCTTTCCCTCTTCATACTGTATTTCAAGATAACATATTTTTTTTACGAATACCACTTAACAACAACAACAACTAAAAATTAAAAATTTTTAAAAATTTTTTGATTTTTAGTTTTCGTTTGTTATCTTTTAAAATTCGTGCGAAATTTAATTAAAAAAATGAGACCTAGACTTTTACATGAAATTCTCTATGATCAAGATATTAATGGTGGTAGGAGGTTAGCGCCACGAAAATTAGAGGAAATAGCAGTAATTTTTAAGAAAATCTAATTCTTAAAGCTTTAAGAATTCAAATAAAAATATGTATTCAATTTAGCATTTACAGTATGCTGTATTGATGTTCATTTTGATTTTAATAGTATTTCTTTCGAGATTTTAGTTTATAGCCTGGTTAAAAGCAGGTAAGTTTTTTCTTCTGTTTTAGCGTGTAATATTGCGGTAAAATACGTTCAAAAGAGTTGTTTGAATACGAAAATTTTTAATTATTTTTTAAGCTTAAGATTATAAAAATATGATTTATTATTAGTATTTAGGGTTTTCGTTTTACCAAAGTTAAAATAAACTTTGAAATATGCTTTATAAATCATGCTTAATGTCATGTTTATTAGTTTTTTCTTTTTATTTATTGTATTTAAAATATCAAGTTATTTGGGGCTATATTTTACACTTTTATTGTTTTTTGTTGAATCTTTATTTTCAAAGCAAGTTAGGTCCATTAGCAAGTTAATTTATCTTTGAAATACAACTAGAAAAACAATGGAAAATTTTATATTTTTTGATTAAGTAATATTTTGGTGTTGTAAATTTCATGATCTGCAGAAATTGCCTCGAAAAAGTGGCGTTACCATACCCTTAAATTTTTTGTCACGGTAATGTCACTTTAACGTGCCATATTTTTTACTAAAAAATAATTTCGGGAAAAATTTATATTTAAAAAAGTTTTTTGATGAACAAATTAACTTTGAGTTGCTGAAAATAAGTCCCACTAAATTCTATCAAAAATGTCATGTTATTTTTTCTTGAGTATGATTTTGTCTTTCAAATACGCCAAAAATAAAAAAATGCTTTTTTTGACCATTTTCAGTGGCGTAGCCAGGATTTTCCGGAGTTTTATTAATTTTTTAAATATTGAAAGATTGTTTTGATCCATAATACAGTGTAACCCAGATTTTATGAACCTCGATTATAATGATTATGAAAATAAAATTTAACTGAGAATTTTACTAAGAATTAAAAACTAGCTGTTGTGGTTTTTGGCTAGAGAAAAAGCTTAGGATTTCCCTCATTGATGCGTAAGATTTCCAATGTTTCTGTTGATCAATTTAACACTTTTTACGCATTTATGTGTGAATTTTTACGCATTTATGTGTGAATTTTTACGCATAAATGGAGAAAATCCTCATTACGCATTAAAAATTTAGAGTATAGTAAAACTTAGCATTTAAAGTAAGCTGACTGTTTTACGGTATAATTAATATTAATATCCTTTTCAAAAATTTAATTTCTTACCAACCTTGATTTATAATGAATTTCTAAATAAACCCCAATTTTGGCTTTTATTCTTAGAATGCGAGGCAAAAGTTTACGGTATTAAAAGAATAAAATTAAATAAAAATTTTTAATTCAAGTCATTGAAGAATATTTATAAAAGGTAAAATGATGTTAGCTGATTTATTTATTATTTAAGGAGTATTCAAGTAGACAATAAAACAATAAAAGCTCAAATTTGGGACACAGCTGGTCAAGAACGATATAGAGCAATCACAAGCGCTTATTACCGTGGTGCTGTCGGTGCTTTATTAGTCTACGATATTGCTAAGCACGTAACATATGAAAATACTGAAAAATGGTTAAGAGAATTAAGAGACCACGCCGATAGTAACATTGTTATCATGCTTGTCGGAAACAAAAGTGATTTAAGACATTTAAGAGCCGTACCAACAGATGAAGCCAAAGCTTTCGCTGGTAACAACAAAAAAATAATACATTTTTTTTTTAAATTTTTTTAATCTAAATTTTATTTTAAAGAAAGAAATAATTTGTCTTTTATCGAAACATCAGCATTAGATTCCACAAATGTCGAAACTGCTTTTCAAAATATTTTAACAGGTAAGTCAAAAGCTTATTTATTTATTTCTTGTCAGCTATATATATATCTGTCGTTTTGCTATGTGTGTTTTTATTACACTTTTTATTTATTTTTTAACAAATTTCGCTTCAAAACTTCATGGTAAATATACCCATTTTTTTTGTTTTTTTTATTCAATAATATTCAAAAACTAACTGCTTGTGGTCATTTGAAGCTAACCTAAACTATATGTGTTTAATTTTGTCTAAAAAATTATCAATTGAATAAAATTTTTTTTTTCTAATTGTTTTCTTGAATATTCAGACATTTATAAAATTGTATCGAGTCGTAGTCCAATTTTGACATCCAATGAAATTAATCGTCCAATTATAATCGAACCACAGCAAATACAAAACCAAAATGGAAAAAATTGTTGCAATTAGATTAAAACAAATTTAGAATTTTAATCAAAAAAAATTTTTTTTTATTAAATGTTTAATAAATTCTTGAAAAAAAAATAAACCATACAAAATGTATAAAACATAGCAGAACAATAGATTCGAGATATTTTGGTTTTGTTTAAATTTTAAAAATCTTTTTTTTTTCGTTGTAGATATCTACAAAATAGTTTCTCAGCATAATGAAGTTGCGCCCGATTTGGCTAAAAAACAAGAGAGTAAAAAAATTGAATTGGACAGCAAGGATGATCAAAATTCAGCCATGAAAAAAACCCAGTGCTGCAATTAAATACACAGGTCTCTTTTTCACCAATTTTATTTTTTTATCGTTTACCCTATTTATTTTATCAACTATTGGAACTATATTGATTTTTGAAAATTTTGAAATTAATAAAAAAAGTTTTTTTTTCATCGTTCACTTATCTTAAACTTAACTTGATTTTTTTTATATTTTTTTTAAAAGAATTTTATTATTTCTTTACTTTTTTTTTTTGGATAAAAAATTCTTAATAAAATCATTTAGATGATAAGTTTTTTATTTGAAAAATTTTGAATTGAGCGAATTGATAAAAAACTTCAGTTCACCAAATAGACTTAATTTGAATTGAATTCTTCTATTTGAAATTAGAATAGACCTTTTAACTAAAAAAAGTTTTATAAATTTTTTTTTCTCAATTTACAGTTGTTTAAGAATATTTGCCATACTTGGCGGTTATTACATTCTTAAAATCTTTAGAAATTTTGACAAATAAATCAATTATTTTACTTTTAAAGGCCTTAAATGTGACAAAGTGTCTGGGATGACTGTTAGTATGACTTTTATCGACAAAATCTCATTCACAAAAGAATGAAAAAAATATGTAAATTCAATATACTTTATTTTCTAAAATTTACTGTAAAAGCTTGGAAACTTACGTAATGAATTCTGATATTTTTTCATTAGATTCGGTTTAAAACGTTTAAAATGTATTAACGAGTAAGATTTGAATTAAATTTGTTTGAAATTCCTCGAATTAAAATCGAGTTACCAAGGATTTCTTTTATTTTACCTTTTTTAACTTTTTTTTCGCTAAAAATTTTACAAATTTTCGTTATATTTGTTGTAATTCCCCTAGAATATCGTGAAATTTATTCGTATTTATCACTATGCTTCGTCTTCTTTCATCTTTTTTGACCAAAATTTATGAATATTTCCCGTGAATTCACGGGAAATCTAGTGAAATCAAATTAGCAAACTAGTACTGTTTCTTGGACGAATAAATAATTTAATTTAGATAAAAAACCCTGAATATGTATTCTTTATGAGTCAAAAGGAAGCAATAAAAACGTCTTATAGTTTTTAAAGTTTTGCTATGCATCCAACTCTAACAATTGCTAGCGTCCCAAAAGTTGTGACTAACTGACCAGCAAGGAGATAGGTCCTTTAAAAGGTCCAAAGAAAAAAAATTAAAAAGTTTTTATTTACATCCCTCCCATTGACATAACTCATGATTAATGCATCAAGTCATCTTATTATTTTTTAATTTTCTACTTTTATAAGCATAAATTCAAAAGAAATATAAAAACTGATTTGAATTTTCATTGAACTTTCTTTTCAGAGTCAATCATTAATGCCACATATAACCGACAATTCCAGTGTATGATGCCTCGTCGAATATTAGGGATGGTGGTTTGATACATGAATCATGAGTTAAGTCAATTTTAAGGGTTGTAGAATGTTGCATAAACGGAATTTTTTTTTAAAAAAAAGTCTCTGATTTATTTATTTAACATGCAAATTACCAAATTTTTTATATAGCGTTAATTACCGTCGTGTTTTTCGAACCCGTCCTTAATTTTTCACAACAAATTGTGGTTCAAAAAGATTAGAGACGTTTCTTAGTTGATTTTATTTAAAATTAAGCAGTTTAAGTTATAATATTTCTTTATTTTATCATAAAGAAGAGATCCCATCATCAAAAAATGAATCAGAATCTGGAGAGTCGAATTTTTTTTTCAAAAATTTCATGATTTTATATACAATTTTATTATGACATTTCTATGCTATTTGAAAAAAAAGATCTACAAAAGATCATCTTTTGGGTACTATTCTCTTTAATATTCTTAAAAATTTACAAATTACATCAATTTAGATACTCTCTTGTTATGATAAGATCCAATATATCTTGTTTTGTGATACCTTAGGAAATTTCGTTCAAAAGCTTGATTGAATCAGTTATTTCATTCAATTTTATTATATTATCAATAAAATTTTAATTTTTTGTTTAAAATCAATAATATTCACATCTTAGATTTATATCTCTCTTTTCTCTATGATAACCAGCTTATTCGGGATCATCAGACCATTTAAGAGCTTTTACGCAAATAGCTGCCTGAAAATAATCGAAAAATTTTTCTAGAAATTAAATAAAAAATTTGGATTGAATTTTAGACCTTTTCTGATTAGATATAACAACTTTCATCCCATTTTTAATTTGTTAAGCATGGTTTTTTAATAGACGGGTTCCTAAAACCCGACGGTAATTAACGATATATTTTTATTTCGTTCGGAAAAAAAATAAATTTATAACCAAACATTCGTGAATTTATTTTACTTTTTTAGTTTTAAATAAGTTCTGAAAAAATATAACTGATTAAAATAACCTTGAAGAAGTTATTAGGGTTAAATATATGAAAAGGGTTCGAAAAACCCGACGGTATTTAGCGTGTTAATGAGTTTTGTCAGCTAATGACTTAGGGATTTCAGAAAAAAGTGCTTAAAATCTCATTTAAGGGCTTATAGTTTGTTAGTTTTTTAGAAGTTTAAAATGAGTTATTTTAAAACTCTTAAGAAGAATTTAGCAAAAAAAAAAATATTCTTAACGCGTGTTTAAGGATGCTGTATATGTATCCCACAATATAAGATCCTAATTTATGGTAAATAATTGACTATTAAAAAATTTTTATTTATTTACAAAATTATTAGTAATTTTAATTTGAACAGCAAGGCTTTTTATCCTCTATTTTTACATTATCAAATTTTATTTTCTTTCTCTCGTTTATTTCTATAGGAATTGTACCTTGTTTCTTCGATATACAATAACGGTAATAAACATCTTTAAAAATAAAATAAAAATTTAGCTCTCAATTCAAAATTTAAAATATTTTCTTTTACCTTTAATCACATTCATAAATGCTTCTTCTACATTAATTGAATCCATCGCTGATGTCTCTATAAATGACATGTTATTTTTTTCTTAAATTTAATAAAAAAATTTTTTAAAATAAAGTATAATTCTTTTTATTTTATTGTCAAAATTCTTACCGGCAAATTCCTTTGCTGCAGTTAACTTTACTCTTCTAGCCGATTCCATGTCGCATTTATTGCCTACTAACGTGATCACTATTTCAGGATCAGCATATTTCCTAACATCGTCCATCCATTTTTCTAAATTTTTAAATGTGTTTTCATTAGTTATGTCATAAACAAGTAAGGCTGCCACTGATCCTCGGTAAAAACTAACAAATTCAAAAAATACTTTGTTAGATTTTTAGTTTTCATTTTAAAAAAAATTTACGCTGTCGATATTGATCTGAATCGATCTTGTCCAGCTGTGTCCCAAATTTGAGCTTTAATGCACTGTGAGTCTATATGAACTGTTTTAGTTGAGAAATCAATGCCTATAGTCGGATGGGTCTCGAACTCGAATTCATTTTTAATAAATCTAAGTAAGAGATTTGTTTTTCCAACACCAGAATCACCGATCACAATAACTAAGTCAAAAAAAAGGTTTAACTATGGTATTCTAAAATTCATCTTTAGCTAATTTTAAGAACTACCTCTGAATAAAAAGTCAAATTGGTCACTACTCATTATATCAAGAAAGAGATTAACGAGAAACAAGAAGGAAAAAATTTAATTTTGTACAAACTTTATTAGCTTAAATTTAACAAAAAAAAATATAATAACAAAACGAGCAATAAAAATATTTAAGCTGGTTTAAAAAATTTTTTTCTAAAAAATTATTATGTAAATAAAACTTGTTTTAGATGAAATACCTGCATAAAATTTGTTTCGCTTTTTTTGGTTACTCATGATTGATTTTTACAAGATAAAAAATTCATAACCAAAATGTGAGTAATAGTTTTTTTGTTTATTTATGTTAGATTAATTTGCAACATTCGACTTTTTTCTCTGGTTCTTTAAGAGTA
>NTPY01000935.1:429051-458960 GCA_002922825.1 Brachionus calyciflorus | reverse complement strand
CATATAATTTGTTTCGCTTTTTTTGGTTACTCATGATTGATTTTTACAAGATAAAAAATTCATAACCAAAATGTGAGTAATAGTTTTTTTGTTTATTTATGTTAGATTAATTTGCAACATTCGACTTTTTTCTCTGGTTCTTTAAGAGTAAAATCCGAATGCATTATCATATTGACTCTGGCTGGGCGTTGTTGGTTTGATTGAGTTTCTGTTTTTTTTTGAATCAATGTAAAATATGTTTCTAAAATTAAATTGTAAAAAAAGTTAATTATATTTATTATTCCAAAGAGAGGTTAACTGCTTTAAAAATAACTAGATTGGGGATATTTTAATCAATTTAACCCACATTTTAAATAGAATAAAAAGGATAAAAAATAAAAATTGTATTACCACTTTTACCAAATAGTAAATTATAATATTTTCTTGTATAATAATTTATTTTAAAATGCTTTTTTCCTTTTCAAATTTGTGAAATTTTAAGATTCTTTTTTAATTTAAAACTAATTAAAAAGCCTTTTCCTGTAATTTGGCCAGAAAGATTTGAATAAAAAAATTTTCCAAGGAGTTCTATTGGCAATTTATTATTGCATCTAGATATGACTCAAATTCGATAGAAAAGCTGTAGAGAAAAAAGTGAATATTTTTTTCTTTTAAATGCAAACAACCTCTAATTTTTATTTTGTAAATTTTAATTACTTTCAATTAAATTTTTAAATGCCAATTCAATATTTTCTGATTCCAAAGCTGATGTTTCAATAAATTCCAAATTTTCATTTTGAGCAAATTCTTTAGCTTCCTCAGTCGTGACCGCTCTCAAATGCCGTATATCTTTTTTATTACCAACTAATGTGACATTAATATCCCCATTTACATTCTCTCTTAATTCTGTTAGCCATTTAGTCACATTTCTGAACGAATTATAATTAGTTATATCATAAACAATAAATGCTGCTAAGGAATTTCTATAATACCTTTATAAAAAAAACAAACTTAAAAAATTTATAAACTAAAAAATCATATATTTAAAAAAAAAGTACAAATGTGAAGCTGCTTTAAATCTCTCCTGTCCAGCTGTGTCCCAAATAGCGGTCTTTATTCGTTTGGAATCAATTGTCATAAAACTTAAAAAATCAAATTTAAAAAAAAATAATTTTTAGAAATATTTGTCATAGAGTTATACTTTGTCGCTAATTCAACTCCAATTGTTGGTTTGGTCTCTCTATAAAATTCATTTCGTGCATATCTTAATAGAATTGATGATTTACCAACACCCGAATCGCCAATTATAATTACTAAAAAAATTGAAATATTTTAAAAATAAAATTCAATTGTTCAATATTCAAAAATTACTTTTGAATAAATAGTCATAAGCATCAGCAGAGGTAGAAATACTCATTTTATTGATTAAATTAAAATAAAATCTAACTTAATTTTGGGCAAAAAAAACTTAAATAAAAATTGTATCTATGGGGCTTGGGTTCTTATTTTTTTTTGTTAAAAAATAAAATTATTACAATAAA
Source organism: Brachionus calyciflorus (assembly GCA_002922825.1). NCBI lineage: Eukaryota > Metazoa > Rotifera > Eurotatoria > Ploima > Brachionidae > Brachionus > Brachionus calyciflorus. The sequence goes on along the minus strand of NTPY01000935.1, from coordinate 457,440 downwards.
TTTTTTGATTTTTTGAAAATTTTAGATTATTTATTTTAAAAAAAAAACTAAAGCTTTTATGAATTTCACGAACTTTTTTGTTGTTGTTGAATTATTCATTTGCTAGGTAATTTACAGTTAAAGTAAAAATAAATAATTAGTCATTTTTTAGTTTTCTTAAGGATATTAAAATTTCGCAAAAAGCTCTAATTTTAACAAACAAAAAAAAATTAAATTCTTTTTTAGTTACAACACTCGTCTCTTAATCTCTTTCGATTGCCACTCGTATTATCACGATCACTCACTGTTTGCTGATTCAAATTGATCGTACTAGCATTTGGGTTCATTTGAAAACTTACTTTTCTAATGCTTTCAGCAGATCCATTTTTAACTCGAATGTTATAAGCATCTAAAAAAAAATTTTTTAATCATATATTTGATGATTAAAACATAGAGACATAGAATACCTGTTAAAGCGTTTTTGAATGCTATTTCAACATTTGTTGAGTCAAAAGCTGAAGTTTCAATAAAGGAAAAATTATTCTCAACTTAAATAATAACAAAAAAATCGATTTTTAATTGCACACTAAAAAAGAAAAATTTTCAATTGTTCGCTTCAAAATTATAAATGAGCTGACAGTTTGTTTAAGCAGACTTTTAAGACAAGCTCAAATATTTGGAAGCCTTTCATAAACAATATTTCAGAACTGTTCAAGAAAATGTTCAATAGGAATCTCTTAAGAAAGTTGAAAAAAAATTTTAGTAACTCCGAAACATTTTTCCTAAACAGGTTCGAAACGGATAATTATTTCAAAGTAACCGTAAAACCTTTTTTAAAGCCCCAGGGCTCTACTATTTTTTGATGATCCCCACCCCTTTTAAACTCAGGTATAACCCCATACTTTTTTGAATTAAAATTCAATTTAGCCCCAGGGTAAAATTAAAAATATAAAAAAAAATTGTGCTTAATGTTTTTTTCTTTAAATTTTTTTTATTAATCCAGGGTATTTATTTTCATATAGCCCCATGAGGCATTAAAAAATTTGAATTCTTGCACATTAGACTATATTACAATTTTTTAAAAATAAAATCGATTTAATTTTGGACAACCCCACCCAATTTTTAAGATCATTTTTACTTAACCCCTGGGGAAAAGCCCATTTTTATTTATTACCTTGTCCCCAGTAACTTCGCATATAACCCCAGTCATTTTTCGGATATAGCCCTTGGGACTATAAGCAAGGTTGTACGGTGACTAATATCTTGTTAATCACCTGCCAAAATATCTGTAAAGATTTCATGAGAACATTGAGATCTTTTATAAAATTCTGATAACTGTTCTCACATATAAAAAGAAGAATCTGACGAATTATAATTAGATCATGATGAAATCTCATTTCAAAAATTCCACTGAGATTCTCACTGAGATCAATAAGAGACAGAAGCATTTTTCCTAAAACGCTTTCATTTAAAAAAATTAATTCGAATAAGAAAATATAAAAAAATGTCTCAAATTTTCATACACAATTTGTACTGAAGTGATTCTTATGAAAATCAACCTTCAAGCGTAACTGTAACCATAACGTTTTTAAAATTGAAAAAACTTCAAGTTCTGAAAAGAGACAGTTTTTATAGGTGTTGTAACCTCGATTTCAATATTTAAAAAAAAAAGTATTACTTGCGTATTGTTTGGCTACGAGTGTATCGACTTCTCTTAAATGCTCTAAATCACTTTTATTACCAACTAAAGTAATAATAATATTATCATCAGCATATTTTCTAAGCTCATCAAGCCATTTAGAAACATTTTGATACGATTTTAGATTTGTTATGTCATAAACTAAGAGAGCTATAGCAACTCCATGATAATAACTTGAAGCTAGAGACATAAATTTATCTTGTCCAGCTGTATCCCATACATGAGCTCTTATTATTTTCGAATCAATTTCAACATTCCTTAAAAAGAACTTTTTAAATTAGTCCGTTGACTGAAAAAAAAAAATTAATTTATTAAACTTGAAAGAGAAATCAATTCCAATAGTTGATGGTAAAATAGACGAATAATGATCTTTTGTATATCTGAGTAATAAATTTGTTTTGCCCACCCCACTATCTCCAATTATCACAACTGAAAACAAACGTTGAATAAAAGTTACTTTACCAAGATTTTCAAGTTTACCTCTAAATAAATAGTCATAGTTTCTAATTTTGTTGGCCATTTTCAAATTATTTAATAAAAAAAATTTACAAAAAATTTTTTGAAAAATTTTATTCAATAGGCAAAAACTTAAGGGTTTTATGATCCAATATTTTTTTATCATAGTAAACATTGGTTAAAAATAAACCATTTAAATTTTTTATTGCATAATTTAAATTAGCATCGTCAATACAAAATGATGATTGATCTTGATTTGGATGTTTTATTAATTTTAAGAATTGTTCATAAAACTGGCTTTTTGATTCTGGTTTTGAATTCAGAAGTATTGTATTCAAAAAATCATACATCTTGAAAAAGAAATTAAAAAAAAAATTTTTTAGATAAATTTCATTTTTAAGTTTTCCCAAAAAAATATTTAAACTTAAAAAAATAGAATTTTTCTTACCAGAGGTCCAAAATAAATTGGACAGTTTTTCAATTCAATTGTATAAATCGGATAATTTCTGCATGATAATTTACTATCGGAAAAAAATCCACTTGAATTTTTTATTAACTCTTAATTTAAGTAAAAAGTATTAAAGAGAAAGAATCAATATTAAGTAGTTCAACTTACTCATAAATAATGGTTCAATTTGAAATTTTCTTCTTAAAAAATTTTCATCATCACTAAACATGCTAAACTTGTTTTCAACGCTAAATATATTTAATTCATTAATTAAGCTTTCTAAGTTATCAATATCTACATCAGAACTAAACGAAACATAAAAAATTAGTATTTAGTACCTAAATTATCAAATTTGAAAATCAACAAACCTCAAAGAGGAAAGAATAGGATATTCAAAAATATTATTTTCTTGATTGTGTGTAAATCTAAATAAATAATTTGAATAAAGTGCTGAACCATTAGGACAAAAATTATCTGGCATGTTTAGAATATTCAAAACCCTTCAAAAATACCAAAAATAAAGTTAAAAATATTAAAATTAGACCTTAAAAATATCAAACCTGAAAGGTAACTGGCGCTCATTTATTTTAAAATTTAAAACCTGATTGAATTTTCTTGAATTATGAAGATTCACGTCGGGATCAAGAGGAAATTTGACTAGTACTGGATTCATAATAGCGTGTGTACCCAGGGATGTATAGACTCCAAATTTAATCTTAGGTTCTTGTTTAAAAAACGAGATCAAAAATTTCTTTAAAATGCAAATATTTTAAAATTTAATTAAACAAAATTTTCATTAATTTTAAAAAGTGTTTACTCTTAAAGAAAAATCTAAACATGTTGAGTTATCGGCTAATTTTTGGCATATTTTGTTAGTTGAGCTAAAAGAAGACCAATTCATGAGACTTTTAATGATTCATATTTATTAGAGAGACTAAAATATTACCTAAAATAATGTCCAGAATAACTAAGAAAAAGTAAAAGATTTTTTTTCATTTTGATTTTTTTCTAAAACGTCCAAAAGAATTAAAAAAAACAATTAGAATTAAAATTTGTCGATAAAGTACTTTTAACAGCATTTTTTTAAAAATGCGTTTTTTATTTAAAAAATAAATTTTTTTTTTCGCAAAATCATATAATAAAATTATTTATTATTTAAGCATCTGTTCAGGATAGAATCCGGGTGGTGGTTGTTTAAAATCAAATTTTCTAATTGAGAGGAGCTTAAATCTTTTTCCCATATCGTCCGGATTTACTAGCAATTTAAAATCCTTGACCAATTTCGATTTTTCTTCATCAGATTTAATCGATCTCAAAAGCATCTTAATTTTTTTTGAAATAAAAAAGCTATAAACTTTTTAAATTGAAATTCGAAATTTACTTGAAGTCTCGTTCCTATTTGCATTTGTGATAAAAAATTACCTTGATCTACCGGTCCGTAGCAAGCAACTTTTAAATTTATAAAATTCTTCAGCTTTTTTTCCTAAATTTTTAAATAAAAATAATTTACCGTTTGATTTTTTTGCTATATTTTTTAAAAAATTAAAATCAACATCAACAGTTAAGTCGCATTCACCAGGCTCTGTAAAGACATCGACGAGCTTATGATTTTTAAAACCCTTTTATGAAATAAAAACAATTATAAAAATTTATAAAAGTTTTTTTTTTCTTTTTTTTGATACCCTAAAGGTGTCTTTGCATTCACCATCATGACCATAATCAATAATTAACATAGAACCATTGTACTCTTTAAGTCGTTTAGCTACAAGATCCATGTATCTAGCAGACTCTGAACTTATTTCTAAATGTTCAAACTTTTCGTAACCTGGATAAAGCTTTAAATTTTAAAATTCAATTTTGTTTTTAAAGATCAATAATTTAAATGCTTAAATTGTTACATTTAACAGGAATTTTGAATTCATGGTAACCATAGGACTAACAACAAACTTTAATTTTTTATCTTTTTCGTCAAAATCAATTAAAATTTCTCTATGTCCTTTAGGTGTTTTCTATAAGCAATAACAAGACAAAATTTTTAAAAAATTAACAAAAAGAGATCATTATTTTAATACTTGAAATTTATGAACAGGTAAAGCATCAAAGAACTCATTTGCTACGAAAAAATGAGCAGCTTCTTTTCGTGGTAATTGAGTGATATCAGTCACCCAAACAATTTTGATATTCTCTGAATATTTCGATTTGTATTCGTTTAAAATTTCAGGTTCTTGATCTAAATTACATAAATTTTTCATTTGAGTTTTACGCAAATATGGGCTTGTTTCAATCATGTAGACAAACACATTTAGAGGAGCTGTTTTTTCTTTACTCCAAACCTTTTATGAAATACAGCTTTATTTAAAATCGTAAAATTTCACACGCCTAATATCTAAAGAAGTGTCATGTCTAAGCAAAAAGAATTCAAACATTAAAATATCATGATACTCGGCACAAAGTCCTTATAGCAATTGGAAATTGAGTTTTCAATATTTAAGAACATGTCTTTAATACTGAGTACTCATAATTATCGACATGTTCTTAAAATCGAGACAATGTGTTTTAACCCAAAATATATTTATCTAAATATTACGATGACGTAATTAAAAAAAAAAGTTCACAAAATAAATTTAGTATAAGATGAATCTTTTTGAAATCAAAAATATAAAAAAAAATATTGTAGAAAAATTACCCTTAACATATCACTCATTAAAGTACCACGACCTGGACCCATTTCAATGAGCTGAACACAATTTGGCATGTCATTTTTGTATATATTTTTAAGAATATAATACTCATTCAAAAACCATACTCCAATTAACTTTTTTTTTCAAATATAAAATACAAGATTTATTGTTTTTTTTTCAAAAGTATTTACTTCGCCAAACATTTGAGATATTTCTGGTGCAGTTATAAAATCACCATGAACACCAAAGACATCTTTTTTTGTATAATATCCCTAACATTAGACTCATATATAAAAAATTGGTTTGAATTTCATTTAAAAGAAAAAGTACCCATTTAGGATTCCCAAGAGCTTCCTTCATATATTCAGCTACTGTAATTGGGCCATTAAATTTGATCTTACTATGTAAATATCCTTCTAATGAATTAAAATTTTGACTAGAAAGGCGTCGTTTAAGGCATCCATTATTATAAAATAAAAAACGATTTGCTAAAAATTTGTTTATTTTTAATTTATTCATTTTTTTTACAAACAAAAAAAATCTAAAAAATAAAAAAAAAATTGGAATGAGTTTTATTTTTATATACTAGACAAATAAGCTTTGTTTTTCTTCTTTTTCATCGAATTCCAATTGTTGCATTTCTTTAAGACCCTCAAGAACAAATTTAATATTTGCTTTTATTTCGGCGGCTTTTTGGTCCAGATCCTCGGCATTTTTGTTTAAGAGTTTTACTTTTTTGTCTATGAATCTAACAGCTTCGTCGAATTTCATTTCTAGAAAAAAGCCAAAACCGATTGAAATGAATATTTTTGAAGGATCATCGACAACGGCATTAGCGTAAAAATTACAGCCTAAATCGACTTTGGTCTGAAAATTTTTCATTTCACCCTTTGGATTAGCGGCAGTTAATTTTTCAATTGTATCTTTAGCTTGTAAATATTCTGCTATTTCTGAAAAAATTGCATCTTGGTCTTCGAGAACTAGTTTTAAATCAGTTCTTAATTTTTCGTTAACGAACTTTTCGAATTCTAATAACTTGGATGATTTTTTTTCCATTTTTTTTAAAATAAATTCTTTAAAATTTTATTGAATTAATTTTTTGAAAGATTACATACTTTTATTTTATTTTTTTTTAAATATTGTTCGAAAATTACAAAACTAAGTTACAAAAATTACTCGAAATCTCAGCTTTTCAACCCTAGTCAAACATAATTATTTATTTTGGTTTAATATATCAAAAATCCTCCTTTTTTCTTCCAAACAATAGATCTCAACGAAATCCTTTTAAATACTTTAAAAATACGTACCGTAAGCCCTCGATAGTTAAACCATGGTACAAATCTGAAGTTTCGAATTTGTAACTGAAATGTACTTTTCAGCTTCAAAAAAGGGGATGGTACAATTTTGGAAGTTTTCGATTTTATACCGGTACTACTAACGAGGAAAAGAATAAAAAATAATTGGAATTATTCTTAATTTCGAGTAAATACGGTAAAAATAATTTGGCCTAAGGAAATACCACAAAATTTTCTTCATTTTGATTCATTTTTTTTTAGTGACTGTAAATTTTTACAATTATTTATTTATTAATAATTCTTGATCTAAGGCCACCTCTTGGACCACTTGCACAGTTCACCCATAAAAAGAGCGTACTTCTTACTTTTAATACAATTTTAACGAAAAATAAAAAAGATTTAAAAAATGAAAAAAATTTCAAGCAAAATAAAAAACAGCAGTTTTAAGTTATTTACAAAAGGCCATGACCATTAACGACAAAGCTAATCAAGCTCGTTACCCTTCTCACCATCTCTGCTTCATTTTTAACATTGAATGCATGATTGTAAATTTTTACAATTAATTGACTCTGACTCAATTAAATCCTACCGAATTGTTTCGAGGTAAAGACATAGCGAAAAAAGAATAAAAACGTTTAGCTAATAAAATTTCTAATTTTTTTGAAAAGATCATCATTTCTTTTTCAGAGTAAGTAAATTAAATTTTTCTTCCAGGTATTTTTGAATAAAGATTCACTATACCTGGTAACATTTGAAGTCAACTAAAATATCAGCTATAAATAAAATTTAAACAATAAAAACCCTCTCCTAAGCATTGGATCATTGTAATAGTACAAGCGATAGCATCAATTAGTTCATTGAAATTTTGAGTAAACCTATGAAATTTGAGACTCGTACTATTGTATGAATATCGATCGTTTACGATATAGCTATTTTGAAAAGATTTCAATTAATTCTTTATCTAATCTACAGTTGAAATACGTCATATTTTCATTAGCTGTGGTTTAGCATCAATCGAGTTTGCTTCTCTAAAGAGAAAGCAATAAATCATGTGATTTAATGGCTGATTTTAAAAATTAAAGACTTTTTAAAATTGAAGTATTATCTTAATTTTTTAGAGATTTTCATTAGAACTCAAAAAAGGTCAAGGACTTAAACCTTTTTAAAATTTTTAAAATAGAAAAACAAAATAAAAAATTAAAAACGTTTTTGTTTTTTTTTAAATTTTTATTTTTCAAAAAAAATTTCAAATAAATGGAGAATAATTTTAAATTTCAACATTGAATTGAATAATTTTAAACTTTAGAATTGATAAAATTTCCTTTTGTTATCCAAAATCCTTTACTTTTCTGTTTCAATGAAAATTGAAATATTTGTGAAAAAAAGTTGTTTTTATTGTGGGTACCAGTTTTTAATTTGTTGGTACTTTGGAGACTCTTTTTTTATTCCATTTCAACCCTTTTATTTTTATTTCCGTTTCGTCTGACAAAACTCAAAATCTAAACTAATTTAAAATTTTCTTTTCTCAGAAAACGAAAAAGAAATCAGAAAGAGTAAAGAACTTTCCTAATTGTGCCTTTCATAAGTTAACAATAATATGAGATCGTATTTTTGATAAGAAATTAAATTTTTAATTTAACAAAAAAAAAAGAAAGTTCAAGTTTGAATTAATTTCAAATTTGAAAAACATCTTTTAAACTAATTTAACAAAATTAAACAAAACTCAAAAAATCTTAAGCTTTTTATACAAATAAATTTAATTTAAAATTTTTCTCGAAAAAAAAAGATAAAAAGATAAAAACTAATAATTAAACTCTTCAAATCCATTTGGCTTTTAAATCGATTGATTCCGTCGAATTTAATCAATCGCCGATCAAAAATGTCTACAAAGGAGATGTCTATAGAGAAAATGTATCAAAAAAAGTCTCAATTAGAGCACATTCTACTCAGACCGGACACTTATATCGGCAGTGTCGAGGTCCTCAAAGAAGAAATGTGGATATGGGATTTTGAAAATGAAAAAATGAAAAAAAAAGAAATATCCTTTGTGCCGGGTCTTTACAAAATATATGACGAAATTCTCGTCAACGCTGCCGATAATAAACAACGTGACAAAAATATGAGTTTAATACGTGTCAACATCGACAAAGAAAATGGTACTATTCGAATATTTAACAATGGTCGTGGTATCCCAGTTGTTGAACACAAAGAAGAAAAAATTCTCGTACCAACTTTAATCTTTGGACATTTATTAACATCTAGTAATTACAATGACGATGAAAAAAAAGTAACCGGTGGTAGAAACGGCTACGGTGCTAAATTATGTAACATTTTTAGCAAAAAGTTTGTACTCGAAACTTCAACTAAGGAGTATAAAAAAAGTTTTAAACAAGTATGGACAAACAATATGCAGAAAGCCGAAAGTCCAATTCTTAAAGATGCCAAAGATGAAGATTTTACATGTATTACATTCCAGCCAGATTTGGCCAAATTTAAAATGGAAACTCTAGATGATGACACTGTAGCACTTTTGGCTAGACGTGCCTATGATATAGCAGCTAGTACAGCTGGAATTAAAGTCTATTTAAATGACAAAGTTCTCCCGATTAAAAAATTCGAAGATTATTGTAAATTGTATTTGACAAATGAAGTCGATGAATTTAATAATCCGACTAAACTTGTCTATGAACGTTTCAATGAAAGATGGGAAATTGCAATTGGTTGTTCAGATATTGGCTTTCAACAAGTCAGTTTTGTTAATTCTATAGCTACGACTAAAGGTGGTCGTCACGTCGATTACATAGTAGATCAAGTAGTCAAAAATCTAGGTGAAACAGTAAACAAAAAGAACAAAAATGGTAATCAGGTCAAGCCTTTTCAAATTAAAAATCACATGTGGTTGTTTATTAATTGTTTAATTGAGAATCCAACTTTTGATTCACAAACTAAGGAGAACATGACCTTGCAAGCCAAAAATTTCGGCTCTAAATGTCCATTGACAGATGATTTTTATAAGCGTTTATCCAAGAGTGGTCTATTGGAGCGTATTATGACCTGGTTGGCATTTAAGGAAAAAACCGATTTGGAAAAAGTTGGTTCGAAATCAAAAGTTACTAAAATTAAGGGTATACCTAAGTTGGACGATGCTAATGATGCAGGTACTAAAGAATCGTTGAATTGTACTTTGATTGTAACTGAAGGAGATTCAGCTAAGACATTGGCTGTGTCTGGTCTCGGTGTTATAGGCAGAGATAGATATGGTGTTTTTCCACTTAGAGGTAAAATGTTAAATGTTCGTGAGGCCACTACTAAACAAATTATTGAGAATGCTGAAGTGTCAAATTTGTTGAAGATTATAGGATTAAATTTTAAGGAAAAATATGAGACTAAAGAATCGTTGAAACAATTGAGATATGGTAAACTTATGATCATGACTGATCAAGATCACGACGGATCGCATATTAAAGGATTAATTATTAATTTTGTACATAATCAATGGCCGAATTTATTAAAGCATGGTTTTGTTGAAGAGTTTATTACGCCAATTGTTAAAGTTAGTAAAGGTAATCAGGAAAAATCGTTTTATTCTATGCCTGAATTTGAAGAATGGCAACAAAATACTGATAATTGGAACACATGGAAGATTAAGTAAGACATAATTTGTTTTTTTTGGCGGGTTTTTTAATTTCTACAATAATAAAACTTTTTTCCAAGAAACGAGTATTTTTCGGAACCGACTCTTTCGATATAACAAGGGTCAACTGTAATTTTATATTTATGTTTAAACTAATTATCAATTTTATATTAGAGTATTACCAATCCCCTCTTTTTGTGTCCATTACTGGTTTTTAAGCCCGTTCTCGCAATAATACTTTTTGATACTAATCAATTTAATATAAAATATAATATTTAGTGCATGAAACTTAGATCAATAAATTTAAAGTCAGGACGATGATGGTCTTGGGAGAAAACGGCATAAACATTTATTTAAACCAATATTTGATCTTTTTAGGATACCTTTAAATTAAGTCCAAAACGTAAATTTTATTCTTTTAATAAAAAATCAATGTGAGAAGAATTTTTCCGATATATCGATGCATTCTTTTAGAAATTTTTTCTTGTCAATTTATTTACAGTATATCCCGGACTTTATGAAACTCGGATGCAAAACAAAATTTATTTCATAAAATTGAGAATTAATAAAATCGGAAACCAAATTGAATTTTTCTACTTTATAAAAATTCGATTTTATAAACTCGAGGATACACTGTACTTAATTTATACCTACAGTAGATCTTATATAAATGTAGCGTGAACCGTAACTTTTGAACGTAACCGGTGTTAATTAGCCTTAACTTTGAATTTTAAGATGTTTGAGCTATGGTTACGGTTACAGTCAATAGTTACTGTTGACTGTTGACGTTACATTTTTAAAAGAACCACTGTAAGAAAAGTCAAAGTATGAATTATTAAACGATAAAGTAAAACGTTTTGGAACGAATTATTCTTAACGACAAAAAAAACTTAATGCTCTCAATTCATCAAATATTTTATTTTCATATTATTATTTTTTCAAAAATAATAAGGTTCCGACAGCTGAAAACTTGCTCGATATCTGATTTTTAGAACTTCGACCTAAAATTCGAATTCCCGATGGAAGTATGTCTCCACTTATAGATTTTTAAATATCTTTGATACCCCTATTCCAAAGTTAAATAAAAAATTACCTAAGTTTTTTGCTGTTTAATACCAAATATCTCTACTATTTGTCCATGCATAATCATATATTCTGAAAGCGCAGATTCTAATTTAAAATGATGGTTATTTTAAAGGAAAAAAATATTTTTCGAGTGCATTTTAAAGAAATAGAAAAAATATGTTTTTTTCTAGTTAAATCAAATCCAGTCCTCTAAAAAATAAATGGCCCATCCTTTTTACTACAGTTTCTGAAACTAGAATGATTCTAAAAATATATTTATCGAATATATTTTTGAAATTTTGAAGTGTTTTTAATATTTGATTTTTAATCTATCATTGAGATTTTATTGGGGTCAACTTGGCTTATTATAAAATTTCAAATTCTAAAAAAATGTCTTTATATAAAGGTACTACAAAGGTTTGGGTACTTCTACCTCAAAAGAAGCCAAGGAATATTTTAGTGACATGCAAAGACATCGTATTAAATTCGAATATTCAAGTGCTCGTGACGATTTAGCCATTCAATTAGCATTTAGCAAAAAGTTTATCGAAGAGCGTAAAGATTGGCTTACTCGTTACATGGAGGAGCGTAAAATGCACCGTGAAAATAGAACAGTAGATAATTACTTATATCAAAAAGACACTAAAGAAATAACATTCAAAGACTTTATAAACAAAGAATTAGTGCTTTTCAGTAATTTAGACAATGAACGTTCGATACCGTCATTAGTCGATGGATTCAAACCCGGTCAGCGAAAAGTCTTATTCAGTTGTTTTAAGCGTAATTTAGTCAAAGAGCTTAAAGTAGCTCAATTAGCTGGTTCCGTTGCTGAGCTCAGCGCATACCATCACGGTGAAATGTCTCTAATGAGCACAATTATTAATTTAGCTCAAAATTATGTAGGTAGTAACAATATTAATCTATTAATGCCTATAGGTCAATTCGGTACAAGATTACACGGTGGTAAAGACGCCGCTAGTCCTCGTTATATCTTTACTTGTCTAAGTCCTTTAACTAGACTATTATTTAATCCAAAAGACGATCCTCTTTATAATTACTTAAATGATGACGGCTTAAAAGTCGAACCAGAATATTACTGTCCAATTATCCCAACTGTCCTAGTCAATGGCGCAGAGGGTATTGGTACTGGCTGGTCTACTAAACTCCCTAATTACAATCCAAGAGAAATTATCGATAATCTTAAATTAATGATAAATGGCGAAACACCTCGACCGATGACGCCATTTTATAAAAACTTCCGTGGCGAAATTCAACAAATTGATGACATAAGATGTGTAACTAACGGTGAATTAGCAGTTATTTCAGAAAATACGGTTGAAATAACAGAATTACCTATAGGAGTATGGACTCAAGTCTACAAGGAATCAGTTCTAGAGCCATTTTTACATGGTGTTGATCAAAAACAACCAGTTATATCCGATTATAAAGAATATCACACAGATACGACTGTTCGTTTTGTTGTCAAAATGACACCGGAACAATTCACAGCCGCCAATTCACAAGGTCTACATAAATTTTTCAAAATTCAAAAAACGATTTCGTTGAATAGTATGGTGTTGTTTGATCACGAGGGTTGTTTACGTCGTTATGAAAATGTAAATGAAATTTTGAGAGAATTTTTCGGCGTACGTAGCAAATTGTATGAAAAACGTAAAGAGTATTTGGTCGGTATGTTAGGCGCTGAAAGTTTGAAATTAGATAATATAGCTCGATTTATAGTTGAAAAAATCGAAGGCAAAATCAAGGTGGAAAATTTGAAGAAAAGTGAAATTTGTAGAATTTTAAAAGAGAGAAAATACGATGCTGATCCAGTGCAAGCATGGAAAATTCGTATTACACGTGATCAGGGTTACGAAGGCGATGAAGTTCAACAAAATGTAGAAGAAGACGAAACAAATAATTCCAAATCGACTAAAGACTATGATTATTTACTTGGTATGCCAATTTGGAATTTAACAATGGAAAAAAAAGATGAGATTTTAAAACAACAAAAAGCCAAAGGTGATGAATTGGCTAAATTAAAGGCCAAAACTCCATCTCAATTATGGCTAGATGATTTAGAAGAATTTTTAGTTGAATTGGACAAACAAGAAGAGAAAGAACGCGAAGATGAAATGACTACTATTCAAAAGACCCTAAAGGCTAAATCAGCTGCCGCGAGTGGAAAAGGAAAAAATACCGTAGTCAAGGCGGCTAAGACTGAATATTTACCATCGAAAGACGGCAAACGAGTCGATGTTATCATCGATCCAGCACTTATATCTAAGACTGAAAAAGACGCTAAGACAAAAGAAAAAGCTAAAAAAGAAGACAAAAAAGAAATAAATATTGTTGATTTAATAAATTCAGAGGATTATAAAGAAGAAGAGGTTATTGAGTTTATTAAAAATTTAGGAAAACCTGTTAAACGTGAAGCTAAAGACGTTAAAGAACCGAAAGAGCCAAAAGAGCCAAAGGAGTCGAAAGAACCCAAAGAGCCAAAAGAACCCAAAGAGTCAAAAGAGACTAAACCGAGAGCCAAGGGTAAACAAAAAGAATCGAACACACTTAATAACTATTTTAAGAAAAAAGCAAATTCTAGTGACGAATCCGATAACGATATCTCAATTGTCGAATCACCTGTTGAAAAACGTACAATTTCAAGTCGGGCTAAAAAAGAGACAAAATATATTGAATCGGGTTCAGAAGATGAAGGTGCATCAAGTCGAAAAAAATCCAAAAAAAATGATAGTGATGAAGAGGTCATTTTGGACGATGATTCCGAAGAGGATTTTAAACCAAAGCCAAAAGCAAAAGTTGAAAAAAAAGAAAAAAAAACGGAAGAAAAATCAGAAAAGCCTAAACCAAAACGTAAAACGGACACGGACGACGAAGATACAGAGAACAAACCGCCTAAGAAAAAAGCTGAACCAGGAAAATTGTTAAAAATGAGTGAGCCAAAGTCCAAGACGAGTAAAAAAAAAGAAGATGATAGTTTCGTAGTAGAAGATTCGGAGGAAGAGGATTATAAGCCTAAGCCAAAGGAAAGAAAAAAACTTTTGGACAAAGCCGATTCGGGCGAGTTTGACATATTTAAGAAGGCCAAAACGGCAGCTGTTAAGAAGCCAGCTAAAAATAAGATTGTAAGTGATGATGAATTGTATGCTATAGATTAGATTATTATTGGCTATAAAACAGGCTCTTCAGTATTTTAGAAAATTATTTTGTAATTAGCTTATTTTTAAAATGATAAAAATAAAAAATTCGAATTAAAAAAAAATAGTTTTTTTTTTTAATTGTAAAAGCTCGTAGATTTAGGTTTTTTTTTAATTGAATTTCTAAAAGCATTTTCATTCAAAGATTTTTCATTTATTTTTTTTTTGTATTTTTTTGATCTAAATGTTTCTAAGACACTTTTTTTAATGTACAATAATAAATGAATATTTTTTTAAAAAAGATTTTTTTTTCTTTGCAATTTTAAGATTTTTGGTCATCATAGGTATCTCCTTTGTAATAGTAAACTTACCGTATTTCCATTATAACCAAAATAAACGTAAATAGTGCATGAAATAACTACGAGGATGTAGAAGAAAAAAAAGAGAACTTTAAAAAAAAGATTTTTACACACAAACCGAAAAAAAAATTTTGGATTGTGAAAATCTTTTTTTAGTGGTTTTTCTGATTTTTCAACTAAATTCAAAAAAATATTTAAAAAATTTTCCTTACTAGAAAAAAAATGGTATCTTTAGGATTATTTTTTCTTACTGTCCAGATTAGCCATTTAAACTTACATTTAAGAAATTATTTCAAGTAGAGAGAAGAAAACAAAGGACCAAAAAAGGAAAAAAAATATAGGGTTACAATTTTTCACTTTTTCTCTAATTAAATTTGATCGTGTCTTCTTAAATTAAACCTTCTAGACTCACTAATGTTATTTTTAATATTTTTAATCGAATCTATAAAATGACAACTTCGATTTTCGACTTTAAACATTTGGATAAGATCGCCAATATAATTAATTAAGTTGCTCTGCGTTGTAATTTTTCGATTTCTCTTATCTTTTACTAAAAATGGACACTATGAACTATTAGAATATTTTATCTCACGATTTGGATACTTAAAAGATTTTTAATGCACCCTTAGATACGGTTAGCCTTCGACGTAGCATTCCTTACTTGGATGCCCCATTTGAAATCATTTTGAATATAAATTCCAAAATGGCAAGTTTTCTAAAAAAGGGAACATTTGAAAAAAATATTTAAAAAAAAATTTTAACCGCTATTTTTAGCTTTTTATATTTTGAATTGTGTTTTTTATTATTTCATCCCCTAAAAATGTTCCCTTTTTTAGAAAACTTGCCAAATCTTTTTCACAACTTGATTTTATTATAATAGGTTTGCATCCGAAAATTATGTCGTCCACGTTTTTCTTGAGTGTATAAATATAAAGCTCAATGATCTTATACTCAAATTATAAGAAAAACTCCAAGGTTTAATCAGTTGGTTTCTCATATTTAAAAAATAATTTCAAAAAAGTTTTTTTAAGAGTTCAACTTTCAATGGAAAAAAAAAAATATATAAATTAATGTAAAAATTTTTCGTTTGTTAAAAAGAATCCATTTGAAAAATTTTACGACAAAAATCTTTAAGTTGGATTAAATTGTATGTGTATATTGGACTATGAAAGACAAGATAGATTTTTAAACAGAACTCCTTTTAAAAGTGTTTTTATATTAGTGTTTTCAGTCGACAAGGAAATCATTAAGTCTATTAAAATCAGTGGCGTAGCGCCCATACGGCAAACAAGGGCTTGAGTCTCCCCATCTGAAAAATGGGAAGGCTCGGCCGCCCCAAAAAAATTCAATAAAATGTTTAAAATATATCTCCTATTTTTTAATCAAAAAGGTGTTTAACTGTACTTCTTTCAAAAAGTGATTATTTAAGCTTCTTTAATTATTTGTATGTCGCGGATTTTATCTTAAAACTCAAGCAACTGTTATTTCTAACTATTTTAAAAATATTTAATTTTTTTCAAAAAAGAGGTTGCTGTCTGTCTTTTCTATGAAGTCAATCTGGTAGATATGTGCCATAATAGTTAATAATATTTTTACATCACTGGCTTGGAAAGACCAATTTAGGCATCTTTGACATATAAAATTTACATTTTTTGGAATAAGACTAAAACTTTTGAACTTTTAAATTATTTCTTTCTTAAAAAAACTCTTTTGTTTCAGAAACTTCTGAATTATTAATGATTGTGAATCAATCTTGTAATCAAACTTTGGTTTGTTGTAGTTGGACAAGTTTAAATTTCTCAATGTATAATTGTCTGAACCAATCATTTGACCATTTACAAACCTTATCAATGTCGTCTTGTAAATTAATAAAAGATTCAAAATTTTTTAAAAAGAATAAAAGTTTAGTGTCATCAGCATATGCTTTACAACTAACGGGTGTTCAAAAAAGTTTGTCGCTTTTATGTTTTGTTTGATAAAATATTTTATGTAATTCCAAATATAATGAAATTTTATACGTTTGTTTGAAGGACCTTTATGTTCAAAAAAATGTAAAAAGTGATTACATCCTATGAGTTATTTTTGGATAAATTATATTACCTTGACCACATATTTAAAAACTAAATTTCCTCACATCTAATCAACTTAAAAAATTAATTTTTACATACCATTGAATAGCTAATAAAATGGGCTTATTTTTAAAAAAAATTTTTTTTAATTAAGATCAAACATTTTAATTTTAGTTTAATAATTGAAATTGTATCGAGTATATAAGATTCATTAAATAATTTTATCAATAACAAAATTAAATAAAAAAAAATTATAAACTAAATACTAAAAATATCTTAAAAATTCCAGTATTTTTTGCTCTACCTTAAATAAAAATCTATTATATTTGAAAAGAACCCTACTGAATTAGTTGACTAGGACTGGTAACTAAAATACTTTCATTTTTTGTCAAATTTAATCATCCGCACATACCAACATTCAATTGATTAAAAAGTCAACGCTCTCAAAGAATCATAGTTTCAAGCAGTAATAAAAGGAATGCTTTCGCTCTTCTTTAATTTTACCAAAAAATTTTATCGGTCGACAAAAAATAGGTTATCGAAGTGTTCATGGTCGGATAGGTTATCAATCAAATAACAGTAAGATTCGTTAACAGTAAGATAGTTTGACTAGCAATAAACTAAATATTAAATCGATCACAAAAATTTCATAACTCCAAAAATTACCCTGTTAAGTAGAATTATCAAAATTACCATTTAAAGAATCAACTTTTTTAAAATATACCGGGACCTTTCAATAGCTATAGCTTAGTAAAAATCAGGAGTTTCAGATTTGTATTGAGGAATTTTATTTTAAAGACCTTCCAGTTTCTAAAAAAGTATGGTAAAATTATGAAAAAACCCGTCCTTAGTCCCCCTGATGTAATACTTGCATTAAAGATGTAAAAATAATTTAATTTCAATGACTTTATTAAAAAAAAATTAAATGGATTTCTCAACTCATAATTGCAAGTCAAAAACTTTTTTTAACAAATACTTTTCGATAAATATTCTAATTATCGATAACCTATTTTGTTATCAATCGATAACATAACCGACTAGATCCAAAGAAACAATTTATTAAAAACTAATACAGTTAACCCTCTTTAATCCGATCTTCGATATTCCGGAAATCCTCGATTATCCGAATAATTTTTTCGAAAAAAATCTGCACTTTTCAATGGTAAAAATACTTCGTAATCCGAATTTTCGTTAATCCGTACATAATTTTGGTGAAATTTGTTGTTCGGATTAAAGAGGGTTGACTGTATTCATTATTTAATTGTAAAGATGATGATCAAGAAATTTTTTTCGTTCACCTTTGTTCATCTCAAAAATAATCTTAATGCAGTTAAATTCTGGTCCTTTTAAAAACTCATTGTAAAATAAATAGCCTTTCTTTATCTCTTCATATAAATTATAGTAATCTAATCCATACGCTTCTGAAATTAAAAAAAGTTTTGAAGAAATAACTTTTTAAAGGTTCTAAAATGTATGTGGGTTAAAAAATTAAAATAATTGTAAAAATATTGCGGAAAAATATTTTGTTGAATTTACGCATTTTTACATCTTAAATTTAAATGAAGATTATGATCTCGTAGGTTTCAAATTATTTTTAAGCTTTATATTTTTTAATATTAAAGAAAAATAAAAAAGGTATAAATTTTGGTTTATTTTGCAACTTGAGCATATTTTTAAGAGTTTCAAAAGTATAAAAATCCAAAATTTACAACACCACAAACTAGATCAGTCTTTATAATTTCAGTTCAAAATTTAATAAAAAAAATTTCTTCAGTCCTTAAAAAAAGCAACACGAGACTGAATTAAAATAGAAAAAATTCTTTTTTTTTTTCACTGAACTTTCTGAACATCAACGAGGCTTAATAAACGAGCAAAAGCTCATTTCATATATTAGCACAGAAAAAAATACAGAAAAAACATGGTAAGATTTTGTCGATTTTTTTTGAAAAATTTGTAAATTAGAAAAAAAAAATTGATTCTTTGAAAAAATCGATATGTGGTCAGAGATCCGTCGTATCCCTTGATTTTCAGACATCAGTTTTTTTTAACTTGAATTGGAAAAAAAGTTATGATTTTTTCTTTTTTTTTGGGCTTCTAGGCACCAAAAGCCAAGAAGGTAACACCAGCTGCTGCTGCACCAGCCAAAGTAGCTTCAGATGCTAAAGTCGCTAAAAAAAAGGAACGCAGAGATCCAACTGAAAAACTCAAAAATTCAATGAGATCATTGCGTATCCGTAAATTGTGTGTAAACATTTGCGTTGGTGAATCTGGTGATAGATTGACCAGAGCTGCTAAAGTATTGGAACAATTGACCGGTCAAACTCCAGTCTTCTCAAAAGGTACAAAATTTAATTTTATTCTATTTTTTATTTATTAACGCAATTCTTTTTGGCACACTTTATGAGTATTTAAACCATAC
This sequence comes from Brachionus calyciflorus, assembly GCA_002922825.1. NCBI lineage: Eukaryota > Metazoa > Rotifera > Eurotatoria > Ploima > Brachionidae > Brachionus > Brachionus calyciflorus. Next base: position 438,181 of record NTPY01000935.1, on the reverse strand, counting down.
TTAAATAAAGCGACTAAGAATATGCAAGATAAAATTGATATTGCAACTTCGTATGAAACTTTATTTAATTTTCATATGATTACTTATATATCATACAATTATTTAGCTTTTCTTTTATTCGCAATTCTTTTTGGCACCCTTTATAAGTTACCAGTACTTAAATAAAGTGACTAAGAATCTGCTAGATCAATCTTGATAACGCAACTTTATATGGACCTCTTTTAATGTCTATATGATTACTAATTTATCATACAATTAGATAAATATTAAAAAATATTCAAATAAAAAAAAAATTCGATTATTTAACAATTCGAATAAGTTATTCAAATATTCAATTTTGAATCCAAATTTAAGTCAGCTGTTGATTCAAAATTTGATTTATTTCAAATTTATTTATTTATCGAATCAATGGCGTTACAAGTTTGGAAAATAAAATACGACCCTGTCTGTGTTTGTCTCGATTGAGTGTCTGAATTAAGCAGTTTTTGTTTGATTCAAAGACACGAGGTCGAGTTCAACCAGATTTAGCTTTCTCATGTATTGGCATTCGAGAGTTGATATCTAGCCTTAACGTTTAGAGTTATCGTCTAACGATTGAATTCTAATCATTTTATTTGCTGCTAGATATCTTAGTAGTAATGCTAACAATTTCTTTTCATTAAAACCAAAAAAAATTAATTTTTTTGCTCAAGTTTAATTTGTATTTATTTAGCTAGATACACTGTAAGATCATTCGGTATCAGAAGAAATGAAAAAATCGCCGTCCACTGTACTGTCCGTGGTGAGAAAGCCGAAGAAATCTTAGAAAAAGGTTTGAAAGTAAAGGAATACGAGTTGAAAAAAGCTAACTTTTCAGCCACTGGTAACTTTGGTTTCGGTATTCAAGAACACATCGATTTAGGTATTAGATACGACCCTAGCATTGGTATCTATGGTATGGATTTCTACGTTGTCTTGGGAAGAGCCGGTAATTATTAAATTTTAAAATTAAAAAAAAACTGGAAATTTAAACGGTCTAAATGATGAGCACTAGTGGGAATCTCTTTGACTATAATGAGTAAAAATGCTTATTTAAGCATCCATCTGATAATTTGACCGAACTAATTTCGCTTTTTTTCTGAATTTAATTTTAAAAAAAAATTAATTTTCATTATGTTTATTTTTAAGGTTTTGACATTTCAAACCGTAAACACAAAACATCCAAAATTGGTGCTTCTCATTTAATCAAAAAAGAAGAATCAATGAAATGGTTCCAAACTAAATATTCTGGTATCATTACTGGTGGAAAATAAATTTAATCTTAAAATTTTTTCAACAAAAAATTTTAATATTAAATAAAAAAAATAAAACCAATTTGTTCTTTTTTTATTGTGTTCTCGTTCATTCCATGAAAAGACTTGGAAAAATTAACTCTATTTTTAAAATTAGAAATATTGTGTGGAATTTTTAAAGTCTTTTTTAAAATTTTGAATTAAATTAAGTGCAAATAAAATGATCTATAGTAAAATCAGTCAAATACTGAGATAAACTTAAAAATTAATCAAAAAAATATAAATTTAAATCGAATTATTATTAGTAGTATTAATAATAGTAATAAAAAAACTTCGTTCAGTTTGCACCAGGTCCAAGCTGAACTAGATTCGCTTTAGTAATTATTCGCCATCCACATGTCGAGCTTCGCTTTAAGGCTATTTATTTTCTTATTTTAATAATTTCTTTCGGTAGATTGTTCCAACAATTCACTAATCTTTTTGAAAAAAAAATTTAAACTCAAGAGGAGCGCTATGCCAACGAAATTTTCTGTCTCTAGATCTGTTAGATCTAATCTAGAGGACCACTACTTCTCACAGAAAAGTTTTATAGAAAAAAATTTCCATAAAAAAATAATTTCATATAAACTTAAATTTAAAAAAACAAAGTAATAGATCGAATAAATCGAATTTTATATCGATTAGTTTTATAAAATAACGGGAAAAGTCTTTTGACAACCAAAAATCTGGTTTTCACAACCAAAAAAACGATTTTCACACACAAAAAAAATTCCAGATAAAAACTACTAAAATTCTTAAAAAATGAATTTTATCTTTATAAACACACAAAAAAATTCTCAATGCACACAAAAAAATTATTAGAAATATTATTGAATTGACTCTAATTTTTATCTTAAAAGGTCTTCCTCTTTTGCCATTTCTTTATTTTTAGTCTTAGTTATCTGAAATTTTAGTATATTTTTTAGTTTTGTTTTTTGTTGGTTTTTCTAATTCAAGCGCCTTTTATATATTAGGAGGTCTGGCTCTTTTTCCGTTTCACAAACACATTTCAATTAATTGTCCTTTAAACAAGAATCTAAAACATGTTCAATATTTTTCAGAGCACGATCAATCATTTATTTTAGTATTTTTCCTTGAATATCTAACCAAAAACTTGTTTTCGATTTTTGCATTCTTGTTTAAATGACTATATTGAATTAATTTCATATTTAATTCATGTAAAAAATTCAATTTATGAATTAACAAAAAAAATCTGAAAAAATTTTCAGTACACACAAAAAAAGGATTTTCACAACCAAAAAAAAATTTTTTTAGACGTTGTGTGTGAAAATCTATTTTTTGGTTGTAATGAGCAGATTTTTGGTTGTCATGAACCTAGACCCTAAAATAACAATCAAAAATTTTATCAATTATTTTCCAATTATGAACTTTTGATTTAAAAAGTTCCAATAAGGAGCATTTTTATCAACTTCCATTAGAGAATTTAAGAGTTGAAAATTTACCGGGATGAGTAGATTTCTTGTAAAATTTAAAAATTAAGAAAATTAATGTTCATTTATTTCATGAAAATATTGTAAAATATTTTCTAGTTAATTTTTCAATGAAAATTTTTTAGTTTTCTATGAAAAGGGGGACTTCCAAATCTAGGCCTTATATTTAAGACTAAGATCATCTGATTCTTCCGGACGAACTATAGAAAAAATTCTATTTTTTAAAGCTTTAAATTTTAAAATTCAAGAATCTGAAGATTTAAATTAAGCAAATTTTCTTTTAAAAGGTTTATGTAATTTTACACTTTCCTTTCTTAATCTTTTTTTAATCACTACGTTTTATAAAATTTTCTTTTATTTATTCAGCATTGGTGACCAACTGATATCCAAAAGGATTTTAAAAAAATATAGCTCTTAATAGACCAATCGACAAAATTACGAAAGGACTTTACCTGGCAATCATTTTGAAATCTGTAGACCAATGGAAGTTGATATGACGCCAACACTATTTTTATTGAATTCGTTTAAATAAAGTAAATTCATAAGAAACGTTTAGATGGTCAAAAGCTGAGTTAAGTACAGTTAAATTTTAACTTTTGTTGTTTTAGATCATTATCATTTTAAACTTGCTGGTTAGTCAAGAAAACAAATACTTATTACAATCATTTTCTCAAATTCAAATCATTTGATTTCAAAATTTTATTTTGTATCTTTTGACAGTTGAGATTTCCTTAATGAATAATTTAAAAGCCTTAGATTTTCTGAATTAATTTATGAAAACAACATTTTTTTACTCATCTTATATTAAAGTTAATTTCAAATTTAAGAAATCAGATTTAATCTGAAAGTTAGACCGATTTGGATTATTAATAATTTTTTAAGAATTCATAAGGAAAAAAATAGTAAAAATAGAAAAATTATTTTATTTTAGCTTAGATTTTTGAAAATTCCTCATAAAAAAATAAAATATTCTAATCTATTTTAGCTAGATTAGCTTGTTAGGCTTGTTTCATTTGTTACAATTTTTTTGTTGATTGAATGGTAATTTTAAAGGTTGCGATAAGATTTGAATAATCGCAAAACTTGAAAGACTAATACCGAAAATTTTACAAGCTAAAATTGGTATCAATGAATAGTTTTTCTTAACTTGTCGGCCAACTGCGAATTCTAGCATTTTAGATGTGTGCATTTTTTTTTAAATTTTGTATTAATTTTTAAAAAATAAAATTTTTTAGTGGAATTAGCGTCTCTTATATATGTCGACTAAGAGTTGAGTGATTAAGTTTTGAAATTTAAGTTTTTTTCTTCCTAAAAAGGATTGTTTAGAATTCCAAAAATTTTTTTTAAATTTTTATTTTTTGAAAATGTTTAGAAAAGGTTTTTTTTTAGTATGTGGGTGGCGTTTTTTTAAGGTTTGCAATATTTTTTTTAGAGGTATCAGGGATAACTTTTTTATAATCACTAATGTATAATCTTTCGTATGCAAAAGATTTAAAAAGATCCTAGGCAATCATCGAATGAGAAGTTTTTGAATTTAACAAAAGCAAAGAAAGATTCTTGGGCTATCGGCTATTTTTTCAAATAGCGATAATGTGTATTTTTCAAATTGCAGACATTTTATGCGTACACTAAACTCCGAATTTTCGGTTTGCACCCAACTATTTTATTGGTTAAAATTTAGCAATCAATCGGAGGTTATCGCACGCATCATCTTGCAAGGGTTTACGGTAAATTATTATTTGGTTTCATAATTTATAAAATCTAATTTTCTTTAATTAGATTGAGGTAATTTGTTAACTGGTTGGACTTTATTATCTTTATCGAGGTTCAATTCTAGATCGAGATCAATTAGTTACTAACTTCTTTTATCGCAGTTTGAAGTTCTGGATCGACACTTTCTATTTCCTCTGAATTTTCACTTGCATTTTCAGAAATATTTTCTTCTTAAAAAATTACTTTATTATCATTATTTATTTCTTCTCATTTACTGCTAGGTGTATTTTAAACCGATTGGTATAGTAGTAGTTTAAAACTGCAACCTGGGAAGCTCCCAAATAGAGCCCTATAAGGCTAAAGCAGCATGTCTATAACGAATAAAGCTTTGAAAGGATTGGTTTTTATTCCACGATTAAGTGATCTATTGTATTGAAGTTTCACAAATTTAATACCAGTGGTCCATTCTCTAATCCATAATCATAATATTCTTTTTACTGCAGCGTTTTCTCGTTTTACACTTCCTTATGCATGATTGCTGTGCTAAATAATTTTAAGCACAGCAATCATGCTTTTAACAAACTCTTTACTCAATTACTAAAACACCAAAATTTAAAAAGTAGACAAATACATTCCCGGCAACCTCAACTGCACTTCGATTGAATTTCGAGATAAAATCACTAGATTTAACTGGTTCAATTAAGATGTTTGAAATTGTATTTTTCCGTTTTGTTTCATGGCATCTTAAGCAACAATTTAAATAAATTTAAAGCGCTTCGATATTTTTATTGTAAATTTTTCCCTGATTATGTGTCCTGTCTCTGCCTCCATGACCAATTGCTAAATTTTCTTCATTTATCTTATCATAAACTTCCTCAAAACAAATAGAAACAGGTGGCTTTTCGATGTTTTGATTATTTCTATAAATTTATCGCTGAACATCACCAATTTTTAAAGTAATATAGTGTGAACAAAGATACTTTTGTCTTTTCTTTTTGATTAAGTTGAGCATCTAAAAATTATATTACCAGTAAATCATATTCACTTTTAAATTTTAGTGCCTTTTTATCTTAATTTTTTTCTAAGGATGCTTTCAATAGTTTTTCAAAATTTTCCTTAGGACAACAAATCTATTGGGAATAAAAAAATTCTCAAATCTTCTAATTGATGATTCATTTAATATTTAATTATTTAGAGTTTCCTAGCAAATCAATGCTAAATTTCAAGTTTATACAAAAAGAGAATGGTTACGTAAAGATAATATATCTTTACGTAACCATTCTATTATATCACGCGTTTAACTGTCCAGCAGAAGTTCGAATAACTCGTAAAAAAAGAGAAAATAATCAATATGTTACCAAATGCAATCTTAAACACGAAAATCACCAAATTTCCAATGAATTGTACCTTCATCACCATAGTCAAAGAAAACTTACTGAACAAGAAGCTCAAGAAGCTTATGATATGTACAAAATCAATGGAAACGTTAAATTAATCATTCAGACAATGTCTGCGAAAAACGTTTTCAACATCAAAACTTGTTTAGAACCAAAAAAAGAAATCGATAGAATGCCAAATTTAATTAATGATCGTATTAAGCTTGACAATCAAGATAACTTCATATTCGGCGAAAATATGGAAGAATCGAAAATATACAGCAAAATATACATAAAATATACATGATTAAGTCAAAAAAAGAAAGACACTTCCAACAAATACCCCGAAATTGTTTTTATTGATGGTACATATTCGTTAAATCGAAACAATTACCCAGTTTATTTGTTCGTAGTCCGCGATTCAAATGGTAATTTACAAATAGTAGCTTTTGCTTTAATTGCATAAGAACGTTTACAATGTATCAATACAATTTTTGAATGTTTTGTAAAAAACAATCATATTAGAAGCACCAAAGCTATCATGATTGACAAAGATCTCACTGAGTAGTAACTTCTCAAGTAACATTTTCAATCAGCTGCCTAAAGGAGTGCTCAATCATTTAAAATAATGCTAATAAAAGGTTGTATAGTTAAGATTACTCTTTTTAAAGTAAAAATCGTTTACTTCAATTAAAATTCTAATTTAAAATTTATTAAAATATTGAATTAAAAAAGTTCATTTTTTAAGTTTATCTGATTTTTCAAAATCTCTAGAAACAAATTTTTTAAATAAAATAAACATTTTAGAAAAGAAAAATACCAATTCTTCATATCCACTTAACAAAAAAATAAACAATTTACCTTTTATTTTTTTTTGGATGGATATTTTTAATTGAAGCCAAATTTTATACATTAGGTTTATTGTTTAAATTTGCTAATTTAATGAGATTAGACTTTTTTTTTGTTAAATTGAAATATTAAAAATTAGGAAAGCAAAATTTTTGCAAAAAATAGAACTAAAAGCTATAATCTTTAGTTACGTAAATGTCTAGAAGAAATAATATAACCCCAATTACAAATTCTTCAGGACCAGTAAATGGTCCTCAAATTCAAAATCTAATATCAAATTCGAATGAAAAGGATATGCTTTTTTATGAATATGAAATAGTCGATAAGGATAAAGAGGCTAAATGGGCCCGGAAAGAAGCTAGACGATATGGTTTGTGTTTATGTTCGCGTTGGCTTTTTATGATTATTGGTAATGCCATCTTAGTAGCTATGACGTGCTCAACATGTGCTATTCTTATTTATGTCAATACACCAATTGATTTGACTTATAAGCCATTGACGTATGGGAAAAGCTGCATCACTGGTTCGAGTAACTGCGACTGGGTGAGATATTTAGTCTGTTCTAGTGAAGTATGTTCATGTTACAGTAATAGAATTTGGAATGGAACTGATTGCGCGTGTACTTCTGATCAATATTGGGATGGCTTATCATGGTAAATAAAAAAAATAATTAAACCAAATAATTTAATTCTAACTTTTTTTAAGCATCCAAAAAGCAGGTTATCAACAACCATGCTCTACGACAGTTCCATGTTTTTCTAAATTCACTTGTGATCCAATCACTAGTACATGCTTATGCCCATCATCGTTGACAACAGCTTATACGCAGTTTTATAATGCATCAGTAACTGAATTATATTCAGGTAAATATGATAACACTATAAGCTGATTCTTATCACGGAAAATTTTCGTTAATTTTTTAAGAGGTTAAGCGTTTAAGGATCGTTCAAAAATCTTGAAAGCTTGAACCTCTTTAAAAAAATAAGATTAGCAATATTTGCAATCGTCGATAATTTAAGAGCCTTTTTTTTTTGAAAATGAACAAAATAAACAACTAAAAATAAATTTCTAAGTTTAATATCGAGATTGGTAAATTTTAGTTATATCAATTTTTATTATTAAAGGAACTTGTTGGCCTAAAGGTGCGTATGGTAGTGGTTGTTTGGTCTATGGTGTTATGGCCTGTCAGGAATATAATGGCCTAACATGTACACTCGGAGCTGGATGTAAAAATTTTTAAAATATTGTGTAAAAATTTTTAAATTTAAAACTTTATAAAGCAATATATACATGTCAATGTTATACCGGATTTTATTGGAGATCAGATTTAGGACAATGTTATGCTCAAGGTAAAAAACCAGATGAAAGTTGTATTCTAAGTACAGTAAGCAACTTTGGATGTGCAATAAATGCCAGTCTTGAATGTGATGCTGCAACTAATAAATGCAAATGTAAGCTAGAAAAGAAACTTCAATTTATTGAATTTTGTTTTATTTTGGTAATAAAATATACTAGGTCTAGTCGATTAATTTCAGGGATATGAATAAGTACTGAAGCTTAAGTACTTACTTAAATACTTAACAAAAATACAAAAATTAAATACTTAATAATTAAAAGTATTTGTGGTTATATTATTTGAATTAATACGATAAAGAAATAATTTAAATTTTTAATTTTAAAACGTTTGAGCTATGGTTACGGTCAAAAATTATAGTTGAAGAATAACCCTATTTTAGAACCCCTGCAGAAGCAAACACCAAAATTAAATGTTGTTCAATTTTTAATCAGATTTAATAAGAATCGGCAAATTATTTTACTTAAATCAATTAATAATTAAGTTATAAGGTTAAATATTTAAGCTTTTTGTGAATGTTAAGCTTTTAGTTACACTAAAACATAAAATTCACCAAATTATTTTAATTACTTATTCTTAAGAATTCATATTGATTCCTATTCCTGATTAATTTATCATATTTTATGTTGTCAAACACTGATCACCTACTAGTGATAACCTAAAAGATGACCAAGATTGATCGAAAATTATTTTAATGAATAATTAATTTTTATAAGATAATTTATTCACTGATCACAAAAATAGAAAATTTGAAGCAAATTAGGATGAGGATTTCACCCATAGATGTGTAAAAAATATAAAATTGACCAATAAAAAAATTGGAAATCTTAAAATTTTCTATTAATGCTTCTTTATTTCCTTTATTCATTCTATACGGTTATTTGCCTCAAATAAACATAAGTGAAAGCAATAATTTAAAATCAATCAATTAAGGGGGCTCAGTGGTTTTTTCCACCGACTTTGAAAAAGATTAATAAATAAGTGTGAATAATTGTGGAAAAAAATCAAAAAATATTTAATATTCAGAAAAAACAAAAAATTTAATCTGATTGGACGTAATACACCAATCAGATGATA
>NTPY01000935.1:401797-429003 GCA_002922825.1 Brachionus calyciflorus | reverse complement strand
TACCTGGTGTTGTTGATTTCAAATAATTAAAACCGTTTGGAACTTACTGAGAACGCAAAATGGCAATTGACTTCACTTTACTTGGAATATTTAATTTTCTTCTTTAGTTTTGTAATCATTTGCCAGTTTTTATCTCTATTTAAAATTTAATTTTTGATGTTCAGAGTGATCATTATTCATAGTTTTATTTTAACATTTAGTCCAGTTTCAGTTAAACTAGATTGTAAATATTTTAGGCGAAAATAACATAAAGGGTATAAATTTGTAAGAATCTTCTTCGTAAAAAAAGGTTATGGTGGTTTTTTCCACCAACACCAACGTCTCTTATAAGATGAAAAAGAGTCTCATTAAAGAGTAAATGATGGTAAATGTGAATTTTTTAATCATTTTTTTTTCCATTTTCTTATAAAAGCGTCTTACAAATAGGCGGCTTACATATTGTTTTTTTTACTAATAAATTAATTTAATTAGAAATTCGATCGATTATAATGATTTAGAATTCAATTTTTAAAAAATTTGCAATAATAAAGAAATATTTTGGTTCATAATTTAAAATTGCGATTTTTTCACACCTCTACGGATTAATATTTAATGAATTCATGCTGAATTTTAAATGAGGTGAATATAGTAAAAATAAAAGTTCCGCTTTTTTTTTCATGAGAAAGTGTTAATACGTTGGTGGAAAAAACCACCATTACCCAATTAAGGTACAGTAGTTTCCGGTTATAATAACTTCCAATTTGCATGAAATTTTATTTATTATAGACGAGAATCTATTATATAGACAAAAAACGAATAAAATTTTTCTTATATATTGCCAATCAAAGAATTTAATTCGATAGTTGAGGATTTTTAATTCAAAAATATGCTTCATTACTATATTAAAATCAAATTTAAGTAAATAAAGTATCAAAATTTATTTTACTCCAATTGATTAACCGAGTATATTCTATAAGAATCTTACTATTTAAAATTCAAATGTGTGAAATTCCTTAGCTAAAAAATTAGCGAAGAAAAAAATATTCCCACGCTAATTAAAATGTGTTATTTTTTGAATATTTTTTTACACCTTTTCTAACTTTATTGATATTAATTTGATTGATCAAAAAGATTTAAAAAGAATTAAGCAGAACTAAAGCATTTAAACTAAAATTTTAATTTTTACTCTGTTATTTTAATTTCATTTTATGTACCGAATAAGGAAGCTAAGATTCTAACGAGTTTCTTATCAAAATGTCAAATAACTACACTGAAAATAATTATCTTTAATAAATAAATATCTTTCTAAAATCAATGTAAACGAGATTATTGTTTCCACACAAACACGTTTCTCTTCGCCACAAACGACTTTTGAACACAAAAATATTGTGTTGAAGAGAAAAAAAATTATTATTCCAAGTTTTTATAAATATTGAACAAAATCTTTTCGCCACAATGACTTTTTTGTCAGAATAAATATCGTTTTTACACTAGAAAAATGGTTTGAAGTTTTCGTTATGCCAATTTTTAAATAGAGATTTTCGGATGATTCTTCACCAAAATTAATGCTGAAAATTTTTACTTATCTTATTTACAATTATGGGCTAATCTTAATAATTTTGATCTATTCAATAAAGTGAACATGTGTAATAATTGAAAGAAGAGACTTTCCAGTTCAGCATCATATTTATTATGAGATTATATTATTGATTTATTTTATGAGCTAATTATTGGTACGACATTCAAACGAAATCATTCGTTATTAAGAGATATATTTTTTTGAAATTTGTGCTAAATAGTTTCTGATTTGTGGTAAAAAAGGTTGATTTTGTGACGAAAAGTTTCAAGATGTGGGGATTATCCAATCCATATTGTAATTTTAATATTAAAAAAAAAATTTGTTTAGCTAATATAATAAGATTCTCGGCGTCTTTTTCGAAAGCTCAAGAGAAGCCTAACTTCACTTAAGGTTAATAGTTTAATATTGTTCATGCAGAAATTCTTAAAAAAAAATTATTCATAAATTCTAAAAATTATTGCTTTTTTTTAGCTAATATTATCTCTTTTTTTAATCATTTCGTTAGGCCCATCATACTACTCGAACCATTGCATTTGACCATCACAAGCCTAACTAAGCTATTAATTATATCGAATATCTGAAATTGAATCGTATATTTTATTAATTTTTGTTTACATTAGAGGGAAAATTCTAGTATAATCTTAATTAATAGTTTTATTGCGAAATAGAAATAAGTTTATTGCGAGGAACGAAGTGACGAAGCTAATAAGCAGACGTGAGAATACAAGACCGAACGATTTTGAGCCTTTATTCAAGCGCTCAATTTCTATTGGATTAAAAAGTACAAGAATCTATTGGTTCGCAACATAAAAACAATATTCAGAACTTTTTTTAATTTAATTGATTGTTTATTGTTTATGAAAAACAATAGTTTTATTTATTAACTAACAAGCATAAAAAAAATTAATTATCACCTCTAATTAGATAATAATAAAAAAAAAACATTTCTTTTTTTAAACCGAAAAATTAATTTAATTGGCTTATATGTATTTTAATTTTCGAATTTTCCATCGTAAAGATTATAGGAAACTGAAATGCTGAAAAAAAACTATACGTTTAGAGGGCCATGCCTTCAATAATGATAGGGTCATGCCTTCAATAATGATAGGGCCATGCCTTCCTTTTTTCGAAAATTTTTTTAAACATTCAAAAAAAAATGCTATATCCCTATATTTTGAATTTCCGAATCAAATTAACGCTTTGTTACTCGCAATATAAAAGGCTCTGCCTCCCATATCTTAAAAATACAATTTGTTCTGTTTATTTTATAACATATACAGATGAATGATGCTAATTGATAGAAGCTAATATGTAACTTTTTTGTTCTTTGTTCCGCCTTATTAATGTTTTACTTTTGGTTTTGTATTTATTTAACTCTAATTTATAATATTTTTTTTTTTTTTTTTAAATTTATTTAAAAATTAAAACTACCAAAAGATTATCTAATAACTACTAACTTAAAGGCAAAAGAGCTTGCTCAAGCCTTTTTAAATCAATAAATAAACTATTGAAACTATTGAATAAGCGAGTAAATTTACATTTAAATATTCAAAATGTCACCTAAATTAAGTTTATAACAAGCGATTATTAATTATAAGTAGTTTTATAATAGCCAAATGAATTTACATTATAAACATATCAAATGTTTTTGTATTTTTAAAAAAATTTACTATAACTGGAAATTTTTTATAACCGGATTTAATATAGTCGGAAACTACTGTATTAACTATTTTATCCTTCCTCTATAACACTATAAGATCAAGTAGATATGTGTTTAAGGATTCTTTTCTCATAAATCTCTCTAGAAATAGGCGAGGGTTAGTTATTTAACCAATCAATTCCTTTTGTTCAAACGATTTTTTTTTAATTTTATACTTTTTTCTTTTAAAATTTAGTAATTTAGTAAATTCGATATTTTGGAAATCTTGCAATTTCAAAAGGAAATTCGTAAGAAAAAAAGTTTTTTTTTGGGTTTTATTATTACTTTCAAACGAGTTTATAAACAAGATTATGATAGAGATTAATTTTGCTCAAAACCTACTAAAAAATACTCTATCGTTGGTTTATATCTCTATCGATTCCACTAAAAAAATATAATTTATGCAAATTGGTCATTTAAGAATAATATGATTTAACTGAGCGGTTACTGAAATAAAAATACGAACAAAAATTTTTATTGAGAAAGAAACAAAACATTCAATTTCGGGTCTGGTAAATTTTGTGACCAATCGATCATATAATTTAATTTAAAATACCATCAATTAATTTTCAGGAACAATTGATCTTAAGATTCCCTAAAAGCGTTTCCCTAAAAGACCAAAAAAATATGAGATATATTTTAATTATGTAATTTCGAATTTAGATAACTTTTTTTTTCTTACAGGTCCGACTAATTATTATTGGAACAATAACACCAACACTTGTAATTATGTAGGAGGATACCAATCGCTTTGCTATGATAATACTTGGTGTAATTCAGCACTCAACTTGTATTGTTTTTTTACAGGTGCATCAACGCCTTGTAATTGTCCAATCGCTTCTTCAAATGCCAAATGTGATTGCGCATCAAATGCTTATTGGGATGGGTAAATAAAAATTTTCAAAGAAAATTTAAATAATTTTTAAAATATTAAAATTAATTATAATCAAGGCAAAAATGTTCGACAAGAGTTGCCTTAAATACGCCATGTCCTGGCAACTATGCTTGCGCATCTGGCTCATGTTTGTATGGATACTGCCTTACATAATTTTGTCAAGCCAATATTAATAAATATTTCTTTTTTAAAAATTTTATTTGAAATTTTTATAAATAAATTAGAAAAAATCAAATTTTTAAATAATATATTTTGATATTTAAAATCGCATTTTTCGGTACGATTAATATTTCTTTTATTGTTTATTATGCAGGAAACATGGAATAAGATTTAATTATCTTTCAATATAACCCGAACTTTCGGGACAGTTCCAAAATGGTAAAGTTAATTCCTAATAGTTAGTGTTATTGAAATTTTTTATATTTTTTGATTATATTTTTGAAATTAAATTAAATTAAAATTTGAAATTTTTAATCAAAAATATTTATGATGCTTAATCCTAATTAAGATAATTGTTTTTCGAAAGATTTTTCTCTTTGCAACTAGGAATATTCGTTTATTTATTTAATAGATAAAACCTCCAAATTTAAAAAATAAAATTAATGATAATTAAAGGAGCGTTTCGACGGTCACAAGCTCGGTTATATAGGTGTTTTACTCAATATAAAATTAAGAGATTAAGAATTCGGAAACTCGTTTGAATTTTTTTGACTCGCACAGGATTTGAGCCTTCAACTTTTATGAAGGTACCAACTTAGCTGTCTAAAAAGGAATAATTTTAATGAGTCATTTTAAATTTACCGTAATGACTCGATAATTTTACCATAGTACATATATCTTTCGGCTTTAAAAAATGGGGGTGGTACATATTACAAAAATTTCAATATTATACCGGTACTACTATCGAGTGATCATTTATTAAATTTTGTAAAAAAAAAATAGGATTCACAAAGAGCATTAGATTATTTAAGTTGATATGATAAAAAATTAAAAAGTGTCTAAGAGATGCACTTTAAATTTAAGTATAAAATTTCCAAAAACTTGAATTGACAGTTGACCATGAGTGCATATAATTCATAATTTTGAAGCTCTATTTTGTAGATTTGTTAGAGTTGAAATATATCAAAAATAAAGAAAAAAAATCATGTTTCGTGGTGGTGCGCGCATTTTTCTTGGATCCTTGTTAATTTTTTTCTTAACAATTGACAAAGACGGCATGCGTGATTTTAAATTTCGGTTGATTTTAATTTCTTTTTTCTATTTCAGAAATTGTGATTGACTTATATTCCGATACTCAAAAGTATTGAATTTAGAATACATGCCAAAAACATTTTTCACCTAGTTGGCTCTGTTAAATGGTGAAAAAAAATTTCTAGTAGATTTTTTTCAATACTTTTGCTTTACTAATTCTTTCGCGTTTATTACATCAATAGAATATACCATATTCAGCGGTTTTATTGAGTAAGCCGCTACTTACTTTATTAATCCTTAACAAGATTAACGGTTTTTATTATTTATTTTACATTTTAATTCAAAAAAGAAGAAGTTAAATTTATTAAAATTTTATAAATTTATAAACATTCTTATCTATATTTTTTATCTTTTTTCTTTTCTAAGCTATCAGTTTTGTCAGTGTCAATTTTTTAAAGATTTCAAATTAGCTCAACAACAAAAATTGTTATCTATTAAATAGTTTAAATTTCAAAATTTATTTATTTTTAACTCTTTTGAAGCAAATCGTTTTTTTTATCGTGGTTATTATTGTTTGATCATTATAGAAGTAATTAACGTTGTTGGTTTTAATGTTTTTTTTCTAAATTAACTTAGTTAAAATTAAGTTCATTTTTCATTTGTGTAATGGAATACTTATGACACTTTACTATAAATTATACATGTCGTCAAAATGCTATAATTATAAGCTGGATTTCTTGGTTTTTAAGTCCTATTAAGAGTCAAGTCTATTCTAATTAAATTAAAAATATTATGTAATATTGATATAACAATCTATTATACAGTCGTGTCGCATTTATATCACAATAAATCACTATTTTGTGTAAAATCTTTAGATTTTTTAAACCGTTTTGTTATTATTCAATTGAAAAGGTATTTATTATACCGTATTTTCTCAAATACAAGCTCACTCGAATAAAAGCGCGAGGCTTTTATTTGAGGCAGAAAAAACCTTTTATTCGAATTTTTTTCTATTCAAAAAATGTCTCGATTAAAAGATTCTTTTATTTAAAATTCCCATAACTTTATAAGCAACAACAGTGATTTTTTCTTTCTTTAAAAGATTCAAATAAAAGCTCTTTATTCTTTTATTTGAGTCGTTTTTTATAACCAAAAAAAATTCAAATAGAAGGTCTTCAAAAGATAGCGACTCGATCTTGTATTTGAGGAAATACGGTATCATTAAAAATAGAAAGTTATAATTCATATATTCTTTATACAGTACATTTCTGAAATAAATCTTAAACATCCTATAAGCAATCTCTTAAAAGGCCTTAAACAGCTCAAGAGCAAGTTTTAAACAAAAAAAAAGTTCTTGAACGTGTTTAAGAATATAAGCATTTTATGCTTTAGAAATAAATATAGAATTAAACACCTCTTACGAATCCCTCTATGATTTATCTATTAAAATGCTTGTAAAAAACGCCCTAAACAGGCTCATTTCAGAAATTTACGGTGTGTACGAAGAATATCTAAAAACAAGCAGTTATCTGTCAGTTATAAAATTATGAAATTCGAAAAGTTTTTTTTTTTTTACAGATTTTCGCTTTGTAATATTGCTTATATCTTCTTCATTAACTCATATAAAATAATTCTGGCTTACAAAAAAGGTAACTTAAGGGACACGACTGTATTAGGTAAATTTGTTCCTAATAAAATTTTACAATTAAAAGAGCAGATTTTTAAAGGCAATTTCATTTCAACAATCTTTAAAAATAATTTTTAAAGATTCAAAGAATTATTAATTTTTAAAATTATATAATTAGATACAGAAAAATTTTACTTTGAATTTTTAATTGAGGTGCCTTAGTAAAAATAAATGAATAGAAAAATAATAAACAATTTTAGCTTTTGAAATTTCATATAATTAAAAAAAACAAAAATTAGGAAAGATCACATGATTTTATAAGACAAAAGTATTGCTATGCATATTTGATGATTTGGCACTTTTAACTTTTATTTAAATTTTCTTATTTAATAAATTTAAATTTGCGTGCTATTAAAAATATTTTTTTATAGAAAATGACTCACACAAACACACGACAACTAATACAACAAGAGATTAGTAATATTTATCAAAGGAGAACAAACATTATGGTTAGATTTTGAACTTAATATCGCCCTTGTAACTCATCAAAAGCCCTATAGACTAGGCTTCGAGACGCATTTTTCGATTATTTTTTTTTAAACGTATACACACTATTAATTATAACTAAACACACGCTTTATAATATCGTACGATCACTTACTCCTTTTAGAAATTAACAACTCACGCTCTTTTTTTATGAGCTTGTTGAATTTTATAGTTTAATATTTTTCAATAGAAAATTTTCATTTTTTCTTTCTTCATTTTTTTTTCTCATTTTTCCTTAGCAATTTAGGCTATATTCTTTTAGTCTCTCACTCTTTCATTTTTTTGTTTTCTCTCACGAATTTAATTGTTCATAAAGTTTTTTTATATGCATTTATTGTTGATTCATTAAATATTCCGAATTTTAGTTTCGTACAATTATCATAATTAATGAGCAAATTCATAAAATTCTCGACGCCATCTTGAATTTTTTGTTAATGAAAAAATAGCTAGCTTTACAAAAGAGAAAAAATTGGAAAAAATAATAATTTTTTTTTCTTTTTTTCGTCGATTGTTATTCAAGTATTACACATTAAAATCGTTAGTTTTTTTGCACCATGAGTGCCAGCGCGTCCATTTGTATCGCTGCTCATCGACCAGACTGTCTTTTTTTGTTAAAATTTTTCTGCTTTTTTATTTTTTAAACTTATTAGTTCGTTTCAAAATATTATTAGATATTTCTTTTTAATTGGTGTAGTTAAATAGTTTTCTTTGCTTCAATTTTTATTTTATCTCTACAAGTATCCTATTAAACGTATGGTCCCATTAATCTTTGTACGTTCTTCTAGTTTTAAAAAAATTCTATGTCTATTTCAAGCGTGTTAAAAGTATTGAAATTAAAAGACAACAACTTGCAATATTTGTTTCAAAAATTGAAAAATATTTCTCAACTCTCGAGGACCCCGTCTTTTAGACTCAATTTTTTTTTCAAAAAAAAAATTTCAAAATTATGTTCAATTATATTTACAATAATTTTGCTTTATTAGCCACTTATAGTGTATAGACTTTAAGATCATATGATCTAAGATTATTTGAAAATTTCAAAATAGGTTAAAACTCAATTGTCCGATTATAATTGATTGCTAAAGTTAATTTTTTTTTTCAAGTGATAATTGTTTAAGTTTATTTGTCATATTTTAATTCATATCTAGGTAGTTTTCTTTAACTATAAATTTAAATCAATATTTACAAATTATTTATAAAGCTTCAAATCTTATCTTATTTTTTAGAAAATTTAAATTTAGCTGATAAGTGACTTAATAAGATTATTTTTGACTAGTATTTCAAGAACAGGATGAATTTATTTAACTTTTTTAAGTCTCATAAAACCTTGGGTAAATAAACTAAGAGTATTTTAAATTATGGTTGAATGGATTTTCTAAGGCTTAGTTAAAAAAAAATTGACTATTAATGATACGCTTAACTTAATTTTTGTATCTGACTTTAAAATATAATTTAAATAAAAAACAAATTTTCGTATTTATTTTTTTTTAATTTTTGTTGTTTAGGGTTCAAATATTTATTAAGTTTTATTAGTAGATCAAATTCCGGATAGTCATGTACAGTTATTAATCAAATATTTATAGATAATAAGTATACATATATTTCTTATTTTTAATATTAAGAGTTCAAAACGTCTTTATAGTAAATATTTGACTTAGTTTTGCAAATTCATTTTAAAAATTCAAATAAAATTTTTTTATTTCAAAATTTAGGTAATAATGTATATATAGCCTTTCCTTTTAAGCATAATTTGAAAGCAATTTAATTTACTACATGCATACTGTCACAGTCTAAGTTTAAGTTCCCTAATGGATCATCGCAAAATTGATTCAAATTTTGAAATTGTAAAATCTGCAGTTTTGACTATTATAAAGCAAAAAATGAAATTTCACTCTCTCTTTTTTTTTCAAAAAAAAAAAATTATAGTGTTGTTTATTTTTTCATCTATGTGTGTGTGTGTTTTTTTTTCTTTCCATTCAAAAACACAAGTGATTTAGCTCACCAATTAAAGTGCGGGGGGTTTTCAAAGTAAATAAAATAAGGATCGTGTGACTTGATAACTAATTTTTTTTTATTTAAATTTTAAAATTTTAATTTTTTTGTTTCTCTTTTAAATTAGAAAAAAAAAGGATTAAAATTTCAACGAGAGGAAAATGTACATAATATAAAAATTAACTAAATTAACTAAAAACCACCACCACCACTACCATTAGAAAATAAAAAAAAAAACTAAAAATAATTTTTTTTTTAAATCTTTCTAGTTTTTTTGTTTTGTTGAAATTTTTTTGTTCTACTAATAAAAAAAAATTCCAAGCAAAAAAAAAAATAAATAAAGTAAACGAAAAAGCATAAAGAATTTTTATTTAAAAATAATAAAAAAAAAAAAAAGCAAACACTACAACAACAATTCTAAACACAACAAAAAAAAAATAATAATAGAGAAAAATTTTCTTATCAAATGTTCGGTTTAATCACATGAAGCAATTACATAAATTTCAAATTATATTATTAACTACTATAACTATTATTATACAAATAACGTTTCGAAATTTATTCATATATTACTACTACATCCATCAAAGCGAACAAGTCGAACACGAAAAAAAATTAAAAAAAGAAATTTGCAAAAATTTAGACAAATCTTTCATATATAAGTTGATAGATTTGACGAGTCCTAAGAAGCGGAGAAGTAGAAGAGAGGAATCGACTTTGAAAAAAGTCAGTTTATTGTCGATCGATTTTCTAATCGGTCACAATAGACCGAATTTAAATCATTTTTTATTTTATTAAAACAACAGCAATTAAATTGAAAAAAAAAATTAATAATAAAAAATGAGTAAATTAAGCTTTCGATCACGTCAAGTCGATTATACTAAACCGTTGCCGATCTATTTAAATAATGACATACCTGATCTACAAGACTTTGCGGCTATTAATCGGTCCGTACCGCAAATGCCGACTGGAATGGAAAAAGACGAGGAGGCGGTTAGTGAAAATTTTTAAACAAAATTAAAAATTATTATCATTTTTTTCTAAATATTCCTGCATAAATTAAGGAGCATCACTTGCAACGGGCTTTGTCGGCGTTACAAGTCTATGGCACTACTACATCTAATGAGTATGCCATACCGACTCCGAACGTTGAAGTAGACATTCAAATGTGTGAACGTATTTACAATGTCGAATGCCCAAAGCAAAAACAATATATTCGCATACAGCGTTAGTTCTCTTTATTTTTTTTTATTTTAATATTTCTCTCTAAATAACAGCCTCTATCTCATTTTTATCAAATTTCATCAAAATTCCAAGATTTTAATTCTTCACCTTTTTTAAAGGTACCTATAGGACAAACTAAAAAATTTCGACATTTTTGTTACCTTGGGTTCTGCATCAATTATTTTAAATTTTTATTTTTTCATATTTTTAAAATTCCAAGCTTTCGAATTGTCTAAAAATTAAAATTTATCAAATTTTAAATATAAGGACAAAATAAACTTAAAACTATTTTGGCTACTTCATTCTTATTGTCTATTAAAATTTGAAAGAAATTAAACATTTTTTGACTCCAATTTGAAATAAAATTGACTTTTGAATTTTAGTTCTCTTAATTTGAAAATTTAAAAATTAGGACACATTTAAAAAAAAAATTTTTGACTTTGAAAATTGAAAAATTATTCTTTGAAAATTAAAGATACAAATAACTATTTTCTGGATTATTTCGACTTAATCGACTAATTTTAAATGAATAGATTAAATTTGTTTCGATTTCGGAATTAAATTTATATTTTAATAAATTTTAAAAATTCAATATTATCTTTCGGAAATTAAACCATTTTTATATTTGATTAGTCGCATCACTTTATTCGACTTATTTGACTAAAATTATTAATTTCTAATTTAATTAACATTTATTTTATTAAAATTTAGACCCACTCAGTCCTTCCAATTGGTACCTTTTTTGGGTCCAATTGGCTGGACTGAGTGGGTCTAATTATTTTCGGAAGCCTAGTTTATTCAAATACATTAAGACACTAAGAGGCAATTATTTAGATCGAATAATCTAAAAAGTTTTTGTAAAATTTATTTTTAAATAAAAAATTGTAGCGTTTTCGAATGATTTTGACTATCCGGATTATGATGCCGATATTGAAGATGAGGAATGGTTAAATGAATACAAAAAAAAGCTACCGGATGACTTTACAGATGATTTTTTTTTATTCTTTGAGAAAATAATGGACCGACTTGAGAAGGCTGTCGGATTTTCGACAAATGTAATTATAATTTTTATTTTATTTCATCTAGTTAGGTTTTATAATGAATTATTTAAATTTAGTTGATCTCACGTGATGAGGCCAAGTTGATACTTTTGGAAAAAGATGAGCAGATAGAAGAGAATTTAAATGAACATCCATTGGACAAAACAAATAAATATAAATCCGAAAAAGACGAATTTATCCTATGTATATACGACTATTGGAAATCGAAACGCCTAAAATGTGTATGTGTAAATTTTAATAAAAAAAAAAAAACTAAAAAAAAATTAAATTTTTTTTTTATAGAATCACCCGTTGACTCCTACTGTGATGACAGACAGATGCGGGGTTGTTACACAACCGAATAATCCGTATCTGGTATTCCGACGCCGTACCGAAAAAATGCAAACAAGAAAAAATCGAAAAACCGAAGAGCAATCGTACGAAAAAATGCTCATTTTAAAACGAGACCTCATCCGTGCTCAACAAATTCTCAAACTCATAAAACAACGCGAAAATTTAAAAAAAGAATTTCTCAAATTAACTTTGGAATCATTCGAAAAACGACTTAAACTTAACGACCAAGATGGTACAATAATAGATTCGATAAAGACAAGTTTGTTAAAGACCAAATGTCCCAGCATGGGCACACAACCCGTCTTGGTACAAACCAAAAACAATCCAACTATAGACAAAAAAATATCCTCACTTATTCAAAATAAGAGTCCATGTTTAAAACGCGAATTAACCGATACAAATAAGCACAATATACCACAAATAAATCCTAAAAAATTTAAAAAAGATAAAAAATTGAGTCCCCTAAATGTAAATATACAACAACCGACTTCCATTGTTAATAATAATAGTAATAATATAAATAAAAGTAATAATTTGGCCACGCCAACAAGTCATAAAACTTTATCAATTTCGAATAATTTA
This sequence comes from Brachionus calyciflorus, assembly GCA_002922825.1. Taxonomy (NCBI): domain Eukaryota; kingdom Metazoa; phylum Rotifera; class Eurotatoria; order Ploima; family Brachionidae; genus Brachionus; species Brachionus calyciflorus. The sequence continues at coordinate 416,295 of NTPY01000935.1, read as the reverse complement.
TTGAATAAAACAGATAAAAATAGACGTTTAATACGTCGACCTTTACCGGGAGCCATGTTGACTCCCACTAAAATTGAACAAAATGATTATGGTGATTTAGCCAATACGAATTTGACTAAAACGCCATCGCCTCGAATAGAACCGGTTATTATATCAAATGAAGACAATGAATACAATGAAGAATTAAAACAAAATAATATTGAAAATATAGAAAGTTCAGTAAGCGAAGCGAAAAATAAATTTTGTACTAGTGTTGAAAAAGATGGTTATTGGAGTTTTAAACGTAAAGAGGGATGTAAATATTTAGCGGTAAGTTTATTTTTAGACTATTTAAAACTTATTCGACTAAATCAATTTTTATTTGAATAAAAATTCAAATAAAATTTTCGAAATTTTATTGACCTTTTAAAAAGTTTTATGCAAATGTAATAGAAAATAATTTCTGGTTAATTCGACTTAATCGACTAACTTTTAATTGAATTCAGGAATATTTTTATTCGATCATTCGTTTAATTTCTTATTTGACTAAGTTGATTTCTTATTTGACCAAAATTATTCATATTAAATTGATAAAGTCATCAATTTAATATGAATAATTTTAATCCTCGTAGGACTTTTTCATTTGGAAAAAATTAGGATTTTTGTGATCATAAATTTTAATAATTTTTTTCTATAAAATTTCATTTAAGATAGTAATTACATTCCATCTTTTGAATTTTATATTTTTTAGATTTCAAAAATACTAATTATCTTTTTTGAATTTTTTTCCTAAATAGGAAAAAAGCAAAATTTCGATTTCAACTCCTAGGGTTGTTTACGCGAGCTTACAGTAACTAATTAAATAATTGATCATTATATCTTTGTTTGCATCCTTTCTTTAATAACTAATTTATAGATGTTTGGGTATACTGAACTAAGGTTTCTGCTTCTGTTTATTTTAATAAATAAACCTTCCAGGTGGTTATTCGTTTTTGATCCTATATTAGATGAATGCTTCCATGATTTGCAAGGGCGTAGCCAGGGATGGACTGAGGGACACTAGTAGTTTTTTGTTAAGAATAAAGACTACTGTAATTAAGACTGATGTAATTTAAACTGGTGAAAATTAGTGTTGCTTAAAATTTAGACTTGAAAAAAGTCCTAATTTTCAACAAATTAATTTGTTGAAAATTAAGACTGTTCGAAAATTGGATGTTTTAATTTTGGAGTTAAAAGAGTCCTTCAAAAGTACGTCAAAAATTAAAAGAGGTTTCTATTTGCTTTTATTTTTACAATATATATAGTGTTAAAAAATTTCGTTAATAAGAATTTTAAGTAAGATAAAAATTTTAGGAAAAACAAAAAAAATGTTAAGCTTTCAAAACCATGAAGAAACTATTTTTTAATTATCTTTTTTTTTTAATTAAAGCAAAACGGGTCCATATTCAAAAATGATGCGTTTGATTATCTCGATAGCCATGAATCAGAAACAGTAGCAAATACACAACAACAACAACCAATCGAAAATCCTTTTCAAATTTCAAACACAAAATCAAAACAAGCTCGTCTACGTCAAATACAACATAAAGTTTACGGTTATCTAGTAAGTCGGAATCGTCATTTAGGTCTAGTTCGTCGTCGTGTGGGTCGTGGTGGCCGAATACTACTCGACAAACTTAATCAAAAATCAATAGACATGCTCAAACAAGAGCCCAATCCGAATTCGACTAATTTCCTCTCGGAATCAAATCAATTCTACTCATTTGAGAATTTCTCTAAATTCAAAACATTTCATCCGGTTGATAATAAGAATAACTTTAGAGAAGAAACAGTAGCCGTCGTGCCGGAAAACAATTCGGAAACGGACGACGACGAATTAGACCGTATCTATTACGATCACAAAATGTTTACTAAATTAAATCCGGACATACCATTTACAGCTCATGTTATAACAAGCGAACCATCGTCTCAAAATACCACAATAGACGACAATGAAGACAAAATGGAAACAGATTACGAAATTCTAAAAACAAATTTGAATTTCTACGATATGGAGCCTAGTTATGCCATTGAAAATTTCAACATGGACGAATTATTCGATACAGACCTCGAAACAAATAAATATGAATCAACAAATAATTATGTCAAAATCGATTTTAGACCAATTCTAAATGACGAAAATTGTGTTCAAATTGAAGAGGATTTTTTGAAAAAAATCAACTTGAAAAAAAGCCTAAAAAATTTTATCCCATTAAAAAAAGAGAGTGTTAAGAAAAAAGAGGAAATTTTAAGTGATATAAAATCGAGTGAACCACCAAGTCGCATAAATGAGGATAACATTAATAATAAACAAATTAAAATAGAGCCTAAATTATTAAATGCTTTAGCTAACAGTCAAAATTCGACTATATCGAATTATATAAATAAATTAGATCCGGTATATTTAACATTGCCAATTATGAATGGTAATAAGTACACGAGTACTAGTACATCGTCACTACCGTCCTCGTCTGCATCTTCCTCATCCTCCTCATCATCATCCCCATTGTCAAACACGACAACAACCAAACCAAATCCAAATCAACAAAATGGTAATACAAATGGTACTTATTTGTACACATCAAATCAAAGTGCAGGTCTAGCGCTAAATGGCATTGCGTCAAAGAGCAACAAGTTTGAGATTTTTTGAGCAAAAATACAAAAAAACTAAGCAAAAAATCCTGAGGTCATTGTTGATTAAAAAAATCGAGTCAAGTTTGTCAATAAAAAATTGTAAAATTTTTTAAGAAAAAAATTTTTTTTTCGTCATTTTATTGTACAAAGGTATATATATATATAAATATATAAAGTTTATGTTTTTTTTTTTTTTTTTGTTAAAAAAAAAATAAAAATTTTAAAAAATTTTACTTAATTTATTAAAATTAACCAGACTCGATTTAAAAGGTGTAGAGGATGTTAAATGTTAAAGAGATAGATAGAGATAAAGAGAGAGAGAGAGTATCAGTAATAAGTGTTTATTTTTTTATTTTAAAAAAATTTTGTCAAATGTATATTTCTGTTTGTTTTTATTTTGTTTCTCATGGGTTCCTTGTATTTTGTTGTTTTTTTTTTCTTCTACTCTTTCTTGTTTGCTAACTACTGTTTGGTTGTGTTAAGATTTAAAAATATTCAGCTAATAAATTTATCATATATTTTGTTTGTTTATTTATTTTTTTTTTTGGTTTTCTCTCTTTATTTTAATAATTTTTTTTTGTTCAACTTCGACTACTGCTAGTACTTTATAATTCTGGATCCTTTTTACTTATTACACGGAATATATTTTATTTTTTTTAAAAGTTTTAAAAAAAAAAAAGCAATTTAACCTATTATATATATAAACAAAGCAAGCTGGGATTTTTGTAAATAATTTATAAAAAAAAAAACAACAAAAACTTATAAAATAATAAATAATTCAAAAAAATAATAAAAATATAATTTTGAATTTTTTTTTTTCAAATTTCAAATCGTGTCCTTGTAATGGTAAAAAAGAGCGCTTGAATCAAAAATTGTTTTTATCCCTTAACTATCTGAAAAGGAGACTTTTCTCCAAAAAAAAAAAGTCAACTTAAATTTTTTAAGTATTATAGTCTTTGAATTGTTTAAATGAGCTTGTATTCAATTCATATTAAATTAAATATAAGGTATTTAATTAAAAGCCCAGGGTCTATATGTATTTTATGGGATGGGCTTATATCGTCTCCAAGGCTTATAGGCTAATACTCATGTTTAGCCCTGGGCTAGTTTGTCAGTTTTTACAATAATAGAAAAATTGAAATATGTTTTAAGCTAAAGGTATGGTAAATTATTAGGGATCAATTTTTGACAATATTTCAAAAAGTCGATTCAAAATACAGAACAAAAAAAAAAAAATTTTTTTGGTACGGGTACGCTGTTAATTCGCGATAAATGCAGTAGCAGTAGCTTTAAGAAACCTAAATTAAATTTGAGCTTGAAGTCAGAAAAATAAAACTAGAAAAATTTAACATACTTTTTCTAGTTTTATTTTACTAAAAGAAACTCTAAAATACTAAAAGAGTCAAAAATGACTCGACTCGAATACTTTTGGAAAGGGTGGTGTCGGATTTCAATAGAAAAAAAGCCTAAAATTTAAACAAAACTTTCTTAGAATCAGTGGAGAATGTTATACACTGTAAAAAAAATAAAAGAAACCATTTCTAGACGTTACAACTAGACATAATATTGGAGAGTTTTCAAGACGCTTTTAGTATAGTCACCATTTTTAAGGCAATTTTTTTAGTTTTGTCTAAAAAAAAGTGTCTAAATTAAAAGCGAAAAAAACTAAAGTAAATTAAATGTTTTTGAATTGAATTTTTTTGAAATTAAAAAATTCATTTATTTTTTTAAGTTGATTATTTTTTTATTACCGTATTTCCTAAGAAACAATATCGAGCCGTCATCTCTTGAACACCTTCTTTTTGAATTTTATTTGGTTCCGAAAGTGACTCAATTAAAAGAAAAAAAATTTATATTCGAATCTTTTACTGATAAAAAAAATAAAAAATTAATATTATTAAGTAATGGGAATTTTAAGTTAAATAAATAAATTTTTAGGCGCTGTTATTTTTTACAGTTTATTTTAAACAAAAAGTTTTACAAAAAAAATTTAACTTTTATGATTTTGCAAAATATTAGAGGATTTAAGAAATTTCCAAAATAGAACCATGTATTAAAAATTTTATATAAATGAAATTATTGATAAAAAATGATTATAATTTTGCAAAGTAAAAATTATTGACGCCCCGAAAGTCGCGTAAAATTATTAATCTCTATTAAATATCTAAACGCGACTTGCAGGGTTCGCTTGAAAAAATATTATTCAAGATATTAGCTTTCTTTTGATATAATCCCGCCAATCCGTTATATACTTTTCTCTTAAATTTTTCGGGTCATTTTGTCCCAGTTTTCGACGGACGAGGGTTAAGAAACGCTGGTTTTAAAATTAAATTCTTTAAATATCGTGTAGAACCTTGTCTTTCATGTATTTTGATAGCTTAAATTTGACAAAACTAAATTATTGAAGTGAAAATAATTATTCATACCTTTTAAGATTGTCTACAGCGAATATTTACCTTAAAAATTACGTTTGAATTCATCATAGACTTTCTGATTAAAGGAAAATTTACTTTTTAAGCAGACTTAATTATTTATTTTATAAAATTAAAATAAGAATAAATTTTTAATATACTTTAAAACTAATCGACATTTAGCTGAAAGCTTCTACTTTCAAAAGAATGACTAAATTTTAACTACCAAGCAACTGAATCACATTGAATTTTTTTTTCTAATTCAGTTGTGAAATTACTTCTTTATAAAAGCATGAATTAAAAGTAAAAATAATTATAAAAAAGAAAAAAATTTAAAAAAGCACTCAAAAATGGAATTTTGTTCTAAATTTGCTTATGATTATGGATTCAGTGGATCTGACAGTGAAGATATTGAAGAAGAAAATAAAATAACCAATTTAAAAAAAGTCCGAAAAGCTGATACTAACATAATATCAGTCGGATTTGATAAGTTGACAGCAACTTCTCAAATGTTTGCAGGTGAGCCTAAAAAATGCAAAAATTGCGAAGCTATCATGACTAAAACAAGTCGTGATAACTTGAGCGCGGATAAAAATATATGGACTTGTGAATTTTGTTTTGAAAAAAATTCAGTTAAGCTTACAAATCTTGACGAAGTTCCAAGTGAAGACGACGTCACTTTTCTTATTGAACCAGCTCCAGAAAAACCTACCGAATCAAAGTTATCTAATGAAGAAAATGCTTCAGGTGATGATAAATATTTAATTTACTGTGTTGATATATCAGGAAGTATGGACACATCTATTAGTAGAAACGACTACTCATCTAGGAGTCAAGGTATGAGTCGTTTGGATGCTGTCAAAATAGCATGCATTGAAAATTTAAGGACCCTAAAGACCGATCAGCCACAAAAACGAGTCGGTTTTGTCACTTTTTCAGATGAAGTGAAATATTATGGGGATGCAACTAATTCTTCAAAACCATTAACTATGTGTAATCACAATGATCGTTATTCAGCTGGCTCTAATTTGTCAACGTCAAATAACCGGACCAATAAATCATTTATGGGAAATATATTTTCAAAATTCAAACCATTCCAAAATAAACCATCACAAAATGAAAATGTCCAAGAAATAAATAATGTGCATGCGAACATAATGGATAATAAGGAAGAAATGTTGGAGTTTTCTAAGAATCAAGATGGAGATATAAAACCAGTAAAAAAGTCGCACTCGGATTTAGAAAGAAAAATAACGAATTTAAGAACTGAAGGCTCTACTGCCTTAGGTCCTGCACTAACTTTTTGTATTGGTTTTTTGAGTCGTTTACCAGGTGAGTAAGAATTAGTAAATATTACTTCGAAATTAAGTAATTAGTTATATGCTCTTCTTAACCCTTAAAAATCAAATAAAAAATATAGGTAAAAGTCAAATAGCAAAAATAATTTCTAAATACGCGGTTTTACATTTGAAATTTTGAATTTATTTTTACCGCTACCAAAAAATTAAATTCAAATCTAAGACCGTGTGATAAACTCAAAATTTCAGTTTAATCTTTTAAAGTGTTTGAATTTTGATTTCTAAATGTTTTTTTATTTGACAATTAGAAACTAAAACTAAAAGATTAATTTTTTTAAAGGCTCTCAAGTAATTTTGTGCACTGATGGTTGTGCTAATGTTGGTATGGGTTCAGTTGAAAGCGGCCAGGCGTCGGAACAATTTTATGAAGACTTAGCTATTTACGCTAAAAATAAAGGTATTGTTGTTAATGTAATAACAATGGAGGGTACTGATTGTAGATTAGCTTTACTTGGTAAAGTAGCTGATTTGACAAATGGAACAGTTAACATAGTAAACCCTCTCAATTTAAGCGAAGAGTTTAAATCAATTTTACAAAATAGACTTGTAGCTACTGATGTAAAGGCTAAATTAATTGTAAATAATAAATATTTATATATTCGAGATGATGATTTGGAAATAGCCGAGGCTAAGGCTTATGAAACAGACGATCCAAATGCTAAAAAAGAATTAGAAAAGCTTAAAAAAAGTATTGTTGAGAAAAATATAGGCAATGCTAATGTTGAAACAGAAATAACTTTTGAATTTGGTGTTAAACGATTAGATGAAGATGTGAGGAAAAAATCTACTAAATTAGATAAATTACCGTTTCAATTACAAATAAGTTACACAATGCCAAATGGAGCTAAGGCTTTGAGAGTTTATACGAAAATACAAAAATTTACTCAAGACAGAAAACAAGCCGAAAATGAAATTATATCCAAAGAACTAATTTGGGCCAACTATGCTCAAAAAATGTCTAATCATATAAGCAATTCAAGTGCTTCAACAGCTCAATATAGAGGCCAACAATTAAGTAGTTTAATGAGCAAAGATGAACATGTGCCTGAACTTTTGAAAGAAAATTTAAAAATGATAAAAAATTTTTCTATTCAAACCAATTCAAGTTCGCTCAACGATGTTCAAACTCGTGATATTTTAAAGGCTAAAAAAGCGAATAGAAAAATGTTTCTATGAATTAATCTTTTTTTTTGGAATTGAATTTTTTAGTTGAGTAAATTTTTTTTTTAATCTTCATTTAAGTTTTTTAAATTAGAATAAAATTTAAAATTCAAAAAATTTTTTTTTTTAATTTATTTTTTTATAGAAAAAGCAAAAGAAAAAAATATTTTACAATTTTACAATTTAATAAAATAAAAGGATAATAAAATTAAGAAACAGAAGAAACTGGATTAGTTGAAGAGCCCATTTCTTTAAGGACTCTATCTAACCATTGAAATGGTTCATTGAGTCTTATTTCAATCCAACATGGACACGATGATACATCTTGACGATAATACTCAGCACCCCATCCTTTGACAAAACTCAATTTAATCACACACATATTTGACAAATCGTACACAGCCTCATAACCCGTTTTGATTGATTCATTTAAAAGTTGAGCGAAAATTTTTGACTGAAATATTCGTAGACTAAAACCGGATGGAAGTTTGCATACTGTGTTCGGATGAAAACCTCTTTCATAATTACAATTTCGACTTTGTATAAAAATTGGATTATCCGATAAACATTCCACATAAATATCTCCATTATCATTGTAAACATGAACCCCTCTACCAATGTGCTTACGACAATTTTCTATACTCGAATTTCTATTTATATTCGAAAACATACCCAAGCAAAGTCTTCGACCATAGGAATTACACGGATTCGTGTATCCATCAACGAAAATATCATTCGAATACGCTTTGAAAATTTCTCCAATTCGTGAATTTAACTCGTAATAAACAATTGAACACCAATTTGTTCTTTCACTAAATGATTGAACACTATCTTAAAATTAATACCAAAATTAAAAATTTTTTAATTCACAAATTTTTCAAACCATTTTTCGTAAATTGAAAAATTTGTTAATTTTTGAAAATCCGAATTTTTTTTTTGAAAATTAAAAATTCTATTTTTTAAGAGTACATTGAAAACTCAATAAAATTGGGAATTTTTTGACTTTTTAATTTTGACTCTAATTTACGTAAATTTTGACAAATTTCCTAATTTTACGTAAAAACACACTGTATCATATTTTTTTCCCATATTAAAAATAATTTAAAAACTTCTTACCAGTCTCCATTGAACAAGAATTATTATTTGATTGAGATGTGCTATTAGGCGATAAATTAGAAAAGCTTTCTGAAGACTCTTCAAGTATATTAGTTTGAGGTGAACCAGTATTACTTGTACTATATGACGTGTTACTTCCATTCGAATAACTATTATTATAGTAGTAATAATAATTATAATTAATATTAGTATTAAATTGTGAGAAATTAGCCGGACTAGACACTTGATTAGTATTTAAATTATTTTGAAAATTGTAGTATTGATTATTAATGTTTTCTTTGTCGTATGATTTAGTAGGGGTATTTGTGTAGTTTGAATAATTTTGAGTATTAGGATATTTATGTATAAGACTTTGACCTTGTGCGAATTCGACGTGCTTCGGGACGAGAACAGGTGGTAGAATAGGGATATCAATTCGTTCGTAATGAAATGGGTTAATACAAACTTCGTCTTGTTTTGATTCAAAAGAATATTCACATGTCGAAATAGGTCTTAACTCATGATGAGATTGTAAATCTGGCCAGCGAAAAATGCGACAATAAATGACATGTGGAAGACCCTTACGATGTGACACTTGTAATCGACCGTCTATTGATCGCGCAATAGTGACACACTTGGATGGTAAATTAGGAAAATTTAAAGATTTTTGTAATTCTTCTATAGCGCCTTGTTTAACTTTTAATTTTTTGTATAAGGCGTCAATGGCCTTGTCGACAAATTCTTCATCTTCATCGTTCTTTTTCCAAGCAGCTAATTTTGTAAAAAGAGGTTTCATTTTTTTATTTTACGAGATAAATTATTTGAAAAATGTCATAAATCTCAACTCTAAATAAATATGCAAAAATATTTACAAGATAAAATTAAAAAAAAATTAAAGATAATCTCAAGTGGAAGTTTGATTGAAATTTAAAGCCTATAAAAGTATTTTACCCCAAAAGAATATAAAAATTAAAATCATTTTTTATTATCTTTTTTTAATTGATGATGGTACTTGAAGTTAAAACCAGGTATGATATATAAATTATTATACTCAAGTTTATACTACGTATAAATCGATTATTGAGTTGTTTTCGTAGTAGAACTTAGAAAAAAAAAAGAGAAAAAAAAATTATTGTTTATCTTTTTAAAGCATTTAATTGTTCGAGTGGGCTTTTATTTTACAATGATTTTTTGTTTCAAAGAAAAATTCTTTCTAAAAAAGATAATTTCTGCTTATCGTAAGTTTTTTTCAAGATTACATAATTTCAAGTAAATTCAAGTTGAATAAGATTAGCTAATCAATTTAAAATATTTCTTAAAATTTTTGTAAATTGAAAATTTGTGATTTTTAAACGAAACGAAAATTTTAAAACTAAATCACAAACTTTCCACTTGAAGACATGACAAAAACTAAGAGGATTTAACTGGAATATTTTTTAAAATTGGATTAAAAAAAATGTTTACATTATTTTTTCTTGATTCGACTTTGAAAAAGCCTATTTATTTTTGTTTGGCTAAAATTTCTTATTGGTTTGGCCAAAATTCTAGTCAAAAAAATAAAAATCCTGAATTTTTCCAACAAGAATTTCTAATGTCCTTTTATTTTTCATAATGTACATTAAATTACTTAAAAAATAAGTGAAAAATTATTTAAAAAAAACGGAAAAATTTTTTTTTACGGAAAAAGGAAATAAATTGGATAAATTTTACTAGGGTAACTAACTAGGGGAGTTTATTTTTGGTTATTTTACTAAGATTTGATTTCAATGATATTTTATGATTTTTTTCTCCGTATTTTTTCTCCCTATGTATTTTCCTTCTTTTTTATTTTCCCCTTTAATGAATTTCCCCTTTTTAGACCAAAATAAGATTAGCTAATAAAAATGAAAACCTAAGATAAAGTTTTGTCTTTTTAAAAGAAACCTAAGTAAAAAGACAATACCTTATCTTAAAAAATTGGGTTGTCCATTTTATAATAGATTTTTTTTTAAATGTTATGTAGCATAATGATGCTTTATGAAAACTTGAAAATAAATAGCCTGGGCTAATGCAAAAATTTAAAGAAAAACTTTCAAAATAATTAAACTAATTTGATTTTTTGAAAATATCATTGAAAATTTTTGTTTTTTTTTTGTTAAAATTAAGAAATCTTGTTTCCAATAAGAATTTTCGGAATCAATTAGAAATTTAAAATTTTCAATAGAAAATAAAAAAAAATAATAATTAAATTAGTCTTCAAGCCTTTAAAAACCTTGGAAAGCTATTTTTAGAATTTTTTTTGGTCAACCGTCAAGTTGATTTAAGACGTTACTAGTGAAAGTTTACGTTACATTTATGTAAGAGTCACTAGAATCAACGAGCAATAAGGTCTCAAAAACAACTAAAAAGTAAGAAAAGTTTATGATTTGGCGCATTTTAATTACCATAAAACTTTACTTATAACTAAAGCTTTAGGGTAGCGTATAAGCTATTTAAATTAATTTTCTACCTTGATAATGTTGAAAATTAATTCTGTTTTTTTCCCGGTAGCTAATTGTCAATAATAAATTTTGGATCACGAAATTTATTTTAACTATTAAAATTGTGTAATGTAATCCTTAGACTTTTCTTTATTAAAACATGACAAGTTTTTAAATTCTGGGTTATAACATGATTTAAAAAGAAAAAAAGAAATTTGTTATCATGAAACAAAGCTCCTTATGCTTCCTATTAGATATTCATTAAAACTGATATTAGGTAATTATCAGCATGATAAGCAAAGCTTAAACGAATATAATATTTGTTCTTAGAGCCAAAAAATATTCTAAATGAAACGAAAAAAATAAAAATGATAAAAATTATCTGTTGCTAAAACAATAATAAGCAGTAGTTTTTATCCTAAGAAAAATAAGCTTGAATAATAATATTTTTTAATCGGATTATACACAGAAAACAAAAAACTTTTCTAAAAATAAACGAATTACTAAGTGGAATGTCCAGTACATAGATAATCCTTAAGCATTTAAAAAATAGAGTAAAAAACTTAATAGATAACGGCTCCACAACAAAACATAAAACAAAAAAAACGTTTTTTTTCTGTCCGAGTCGGTTTCATAAGAAAATATTTATTTAACGTAAAATAATAATATTTAAAAAAAAGCCTGTAGTATTATGTAATTTTAAAAAAAGCGGCTAAAAAAACTTTGGATTTAGAAAATTTGGTTTTTAATTTCATGTTTTTGTTTCTTCTAATTTTTAGAATGATAATACTCAAGTTATTTATATTTATTTTGTTTTTAATTGAATGGTCAAATTGAACCAATTCGACTTCGCACAGTGAAATTTATTATCTTAAGCAAATCAAGCAGAAAAGATAGGAGAATTTCAATCTCTTAATGGGAAAATTAGTGCAACAACAAAACAAGAAAAAAATTGAAGAAAAAATGTCAAATTTTCAAGTGAATTATTATCTTCTGACTCAACATGTGTTTTGAATTTGATTTTTGAAAAAAATATCATGTTGAGTTGATTATTTTTTTGTTGTTCTATTCAAATTCTGTTTATATTAAAAATTATTAGCTCTTATTTTAATAAGTTTTTTTGCCTTTTTTTTTCAATTGAATTATTCTTTAAAAAAAAAAGCACCAATTGTTTTAAAGATATTGATTTATTAGTTTCTATGTTTTGCTGTTTTCAAATCATAAAAATGATTAAAATGTAAATTTTGCCACTGTAATTTTTTCAGCAAAGAATTCTTACGCAATTTTAAGGTAAGAATTATTATTAATGTTAGATATCAAAAAAACTTTATTAGATTTCGATTTAAAATGCTCATGCAAAGGATTTTTTAGTTTTAAACTTTTTTTTTCCGAACTTAAGTTCATAAATCAAATTAAAAATAATTTAGAATGATAAGCTTAAAGATTGCTGCAATTGTTTCTCCTAATCCATCATATTAATTTTTTAAATTTAGATGTTGAAATAAGACATTTAAAAAATTTGATCTAAATTATGGTAAAATTACCATAGAAAATTATATAGGAATTTAGCATGATACACGTCTTTAATTAGTGAACTATGATTTTTTTAATAGAAAATCTTATTTGTTGATAGATGAACTTTTAAGTTTCAAGGTTAATCAACCGGCTAGTGAACTTATCTATTGCTAGACCGATTAACAATTCATTTTTTCATTAAAATAAAAAAAAAATTGTTTCTTAAAAAAATACCCTCTAATAAAAATAAATTAAAAAAATTAAGCTAAAGGTAATTTGGGCTAATTCAGCAAAGAAAGCTAAGTTTTTCATTTAAAAATCCACCAAAAATAATACTTTCGGAAATTTGTTCGCTTTAATGACGCTATGACTTTGGTTCTGTTAGTCTATTTGTAAGTTAAATACTGGTCAGATAATCGGAAATTCATAATTCGATTTAAAATAGAGCTGCACACTTTACTTTACTTTCATTTACTTTACCAAGTAAAGTAAACAATCTTCTTTACTAATTTTCGTTTTAAACTAAATTAAGTAAAGTAAATAGTAAAACAAGAATTTACTTTTTAAAAGTAAATTGCTTGAAGCAGGTTTAAGTAATTTGAACTCAACACGAATTACTTTAGAATACCAAAAAAAACTTGGAAAATTAAATCTTTGCAGTTATTCTTCCTTTCATCTTTTTTAAAAAATATAATAAATTCTCATATCTTTATTTATGATTTAAAACTTAATTTTTTTTTAGATCCCGAGGCAAAAAAAAAACAGGAAAAAAACACTGTTAAAATGCCAATTAAACGCTAAGTTTTTTGAAACGTTTTTGTAGCGTTAAACACTTGAGTTTTATCGCCAAAAAGACAATAGAAAAAACGGAATTATTACGTGAAGGTTCAAGAATTTTATCAAATGAAAAATCTTAATTTACCTTAACTATAAATTAAAAATACGGCGTTTTTTTTGATGTATTTAAAGAGATTATTGTTTCCCCACAATGAAATATCTCTTCCCCACAATAAGGAAACTTTTCCCCACAAACACGTTTCTCTTCGCCACAAACGACTTTTAAACACAAAAAAATTGTGTTAAAGAGTAAAAAAAATTTTCATCCCAAGTTTTTATAAATATTGAAAAAAATCTTTTCGCCCCAATGACTTTTTTGCCAGAATAAATATAACTTTTACCTTTTGATCTATTTCATGAAGTGAACATGGGTAATCATCAGGGATAGCAAAAATTGCGTTTTTTCTAGGTGAAAAATTGTTGCGAAATTGCTGACTTTTTAATCAAAAAATTGCTATAAAATTTGCATAAAAATTGCGGAAAATTGGGAAAAATTGCGAAATTAGGTTCGCAATTTTTTGTTGTCCCTGGTAATCATTGAAAGAAGAGACTGTTTTACCAGTTCAGTCTCATATTTATTATGAGAATTATTAAATTATTGATTTATTTTTTAAAATAACTATTGGTACGGCATCCAAACCAAATCTTTCGTTTTTTAGGCTTTGAAATATTTTTTGTGTTGAAGAGATATTTTTTTTTTTGAAATTTGTGCTAATAAGTTTTTGATTTGTGGTGAAGAGATTTTTTAATAAAAAAGGTTGATTTTGTGGCGAAAAGTTTGGAGATGTGGGGAAGAGTTTTTTTATTGTGGGGAGAAGATTTTTGTTTGTGGGGATGAGGGAGACCCGTATTTAAAGTCTTTTTTTGTTTGGAAAAAACCCATTGTAATGGATACCTGAAAAATGCACACCCCCCTCTAAAACGAAAATAAAACATAGGTGTGCAACTCCCGAAATAAGTGAGCTTGATAAATTTTTTTTTTTTTAATTTTTTCTCACACTGAGAGCTTT
>NTPY01000935.1:306851-401760 GCA_002922825.1 Brachionus calyciflorus | reverse complement strand
AATTTATCAAGCTCACTTATTTCGGGAGTTGCACACCTATGTTTTATTTTCGTTTTAGAGGGGGGTGTGCATTTTTCAGGTATCCATTGTAATAAAATCAAGAATTAATTTTTTCTTCTTTTTTAAATTGGAAAAACTGTCTTGAAACAAAAAATATTTTTATTGGTCAAAATATTATGCCATTCAATCTGCTTTTTTTAAACATTATTTAAGCACTCACGTTAAAACCCCATTTAAATAGTGATTTTTGCCTATTTTATTTGCCTTGGGATCATATTTTTAGAGTCTTTCAACTAAATTTTAAAACTTGAAATAAAAAAGCATATTTTCTGTATAAATCAATAAATATTTACTATTAAGAGATGGCTTATTTTGAAAGATTAATTTTCACTCTTTTTATTGATCGAGCAACCTTTTCCGTATATTAACTATTTTTCCATTCAGAAGTAAAAAATAGTAATTTATACTAAAAACATCTTAAAATCTCGCATCTTAATATACCAAATTTTTTACCAAAAATATTTATCTTATGGGTAGCAGAAAATTAAAAATGAATGTTTTTTTGTCTGTATTTTGTTTTTTTTTTGAGGAAGCTTAGATTAATAAAAGAATCAAATTTAACTAATAAACTAAAAAAGTAGAAATTTTAAAATTCAGTGAATTTAAACAAATATTTATAAATGTAAAACTTAGTAAGGAAATAATTAAAATCAACTAAATCATTGACCTCAAAACAGTATCTAACTCTATGGTCTTAATTTAAAAAAAAATCAAAGATTACAAAGAATATCCTGAATTCGTTTTGAATTATTTTGCAATAGTTAAATCAAAACTTTGCGTAAAAATCAAGTTGTTTCTTTTGTTTTGTTTAATTCTAATAATAAATGACATATGCTTTTCTATAATCTAAATCAGTATCCCATCTTTTTCGATTTTAAGAATTTTTTTTTTAATGATTTGTTTGCATTCTATTTTATTGAAATAGAAATGGAACAAAAAAATCCTCCAAGCAGTGAATTTGCTTTGAATGAATTTTTAAAAACTAAAATTTCAAAAGAAATTAAGATAAGATAATTAAAAAAAAAAGAACTAGTTGTAGTCTCAATAAAAAAGATTGCTTTTTATGTAGACTTTTATCTTTCAGGCTACTTTCAGAAATGAATAGAAAAGAAAACTCATCTAATTTATTTAATAATATAATTTTAAAAGGGTACTTGATTTAAAAATAATTATTGTTTTAATGATAACATTTTTATTTGGGTGTTTTTGAAGCTAGGCAAAGAATTTGGACGAAAAAATGTCAAAAATTAATATTAATATTATAAAAACGGGAAGAAAAACGCGTTAAAACAAATCAAAAAACGTCAGCAATTAAACGCTTTTCCGCGAAAAAACGCATATTGATTCTATGAATTTAAAAATTAAACGCGTTTATTTGCGTATTATTTTTAAAGATTGAATTTTTTACTCGTTTTTTAAAGTTTTATTCTGTTTAAACGCGTTTAATTGCTGACGTTTTTTGATTTGTTTTAACGCGTTTTTTCCCCCGTTTTTTGGTTTACGGGTAGTCATTAGCTAGCCCCTAGCTTACTTTTTCTAAAGTAATATTATGTTTTGGTGAATAATTAATTTAAGTAATACATTTTAGGATTAAATTCTCACTATTTTTAAATCAACCTTTGAAAGCGTAGGTCACAGCTTCCGAAACTTTTTTGAAATTCACGAGTTTTTTTCAGAAAAAAACGAATATAGAAAAAAAAATTTTTCAGCAAATTTAAAGAAATAAAAAGATCCTATAACCCTAAAGAATTTATAGAGACTAAAAGTTTCTATAAAACTGTTAAAATGAATACACCCTTAATTAATCATTGACGAATCAAAAAAGAATGATTAGTTTAGAAAAAATGCATGAACGAAGAAACCAAAAAATTTAACAAAAATATGTGTTAAAAATTGAAAAAATGAGTTCCTATGCAAAATAAAAATTCATAAAAATCTCCTTTACTTTCCATGCTTTTGAGCATAACCTAAATCGCCACGAAAAATTGGTAAATTCCAAATTTTCAGTTGAGCATTTCAAATGCTCAGTAAATTTTAAAAGTTTTAAAATTTTAATTCGACTATACCTAAATTTTGAATTAATTTTAAAACAAAATGAACTTTGACTAATTGTATCTATGTCGCAATTAAATCATTAGTATATTAAACTTGAAATTTGCCAAATTAATTTCAAACAGAAGGAATTATTTAAATTTTAGCTTCCAAAACAACGCTATAAGCATTTTAATAATTTCATTTTAAACGCGTTTTTTTAATTGTTAGAATTTAGTTAGAAGGATTGCAGATTTTTCATACCAAGTTATATAATTTATCGATTTATATAATAAATAGAAGCATTATGTTTCTTACAATTTTCGATCTTAACAAAACCAAAATTAGTTCTCTGTTGTCTCACACCCAATTGAATCGGGCCTATGGTTTCAGTACACTTAAAAATCTATAAAGTATGGTCTCCACACTCAGTGAACCTTCTTTACACACTTGATGTAAAAAAGTCTTGAGTAAAAAAAGACAAAAAATTTTTGAAATTTTTTGTAGAATTTTAAGTGTTCAGAAACGCTTAAAGATATTTTATAAACCAATCATTTCCAAATAAAATATTCATCGATTTGAAGAGATAAGAAGATTCTCTGAATGTGGGTACCACACTTTGAAGTGTGTGTGTAGATATATAGCTATTAGAGAGAAGTTTTTTGAATTTTTATGCTTTTTGACCTTCTTTTATTTTACGTCTAAAAGCAAAATTCAATATAGCAACAACAAAAAAAGGACTAAATTAAAAATTTAAATTAAAAAAAATAAAGGTCAGCTCGGAATTCACGAATAATTGAGATCAAATCCATAAGGAAACTTTTATTTTTTTTTGATTTGTTTAATTTGTAAAGAAAAGGTTAGTTTAAAGAAATATAAAATAATTATTAATAGTGTTCATTGAGGTATTTATTACATGCCTTTGGGGTTCAAAAAACTCTTTTTTTATTTTGTGAAAGCAAAAGTAATTAAATTTTTTTTGTTCTTATTTGAGAAATTGATGTTTCGATTCGAAAAAAAAAACAAAAAAAATCTCGTCAACTCTAAATCGATTTTTTTTTATTTGAATTTTAAAAAATAAAAAAAAAAATTGATTATTTTCCTGCAACTAACCTATTTATTTAAACTTTTGTTGTTGTTGTTCGTATTTGGTCATTTAATCCAAATTTAAACTCTTATTTTTAAGGTTTAATTAATCCACCTAACCCAATTTTTTTTTTACTAATTTTTCAAAGTATTTTTTGTTAAATTATATGGTCGAAATAATGCATTTTTTGTTTCGATTTAATATTTTAATAAATTGTTGATAAAATCAGTGATTTTAGTTAAAGTTTAACTCATTAAAGTTTGTAGTCTGTTGGTTTTTAATCGATGTTTAAAAGTTTTATTGACGAACCACAGAGTCTCATAAATTCAGAAATATGCAAAGTCGTATTTTTTTAAAACTAATTATTGATCTATTTAAAGTGAATAGCTTAAAAAAATTCATTTTAATACTTAAAAAGTTTTTGACTTTCTATTTAGATCTTTTCTATTAAACTGTCGCACGTATAAATTCAAAAAAAAGAATTGAAATTAATTTCAAGGTTAGAATAATTTTTGAATAAAAAAAAGAATTATTTACTTTAGGTTGGATAAAATTAATAGATTGTGGCTTAGGATTAAATAAATTGTTCGATCTAACCTCGCTAATCTGGACTTTTTAGTTGAAATATTTATATCAGTTTTTTGGTTATTTGTGATTAAAATTATTTTTGATCAAATGATAGTGTGAATAAAGCCGAAAAAAACGTCAAAAAAAAAGAAGCGGAGTGCGAATTAGAAATTATTAATTTTTCTAAGGTAACCTTCCTTTTTTTTAAATTAAAAATTTTGAAAATACACCCGGATTTTTTTCTGAGGATCTAATTTTGGTTAGGAATTATGAGTAAAGAATTGGATAATCAACTCGACTTAGTGAAATAAAAAAATTTGTATTTTGATAGCCGGTTTTGATGTTACCAAAAAAATTAGAAAAAAAACCATGTTTACTTGAAAAAAAATCGAAAATTTACTCAAATTTTCCTCCTATCGACAAAACTGTCCAAGCAGAGTTTAATTAGGAAAAAAGATATTAAAAATCATAAATATTTTAGCCTATCTAAATAATTTTCCAACATGTTCAAAAGGTAGCTGCACCCCCACTTTTAGCTAATTTTGTCCCGTTTAAAATTTTTCCAATTTATTTTACGGTCGATTTGAGACTTCTTGCCAAAAATATGAAAAAGTAGGTTGGACCCCTCCTTTTTTTGACCCGTTTGAAATCTTCAATTGAACGAAATACCTTGTCTTATGCGTTTACAATTCCCCTAAACCGAAATGATCAGGTAGTTGCAAACATCAAAGATGTAGATCATTCGCTTCCGAGGAAATGAAATATTCCACTCTACTCTTTCATATTTTTGGGAAAAAGCTTCAAACCTAACTTAAACCGACCGTAAAATACATGTAAAAGGATTGAAAACCGGTCGAAAATGCCTTAAAGTAGGGTGCCCACTCATTCTCTAATAAAACAATTAAGATTATTTTTCTCCAGTCAAAAAGTTGAATCCCAGCTTTGATACCTCGAAATAAAAAATTTTTCGTCTATTTTGTTAGATAAAAATCATCTTAAAGTTAAAAAATCTCAAGTTTTAGTCTTCTATAATTTTTATAATTTTATTTAAAAAATTCGGATTAAGAAGACGTTAAATTGCGGCCTTAATTATCAATTAAGTTAAGAGCAGTTAAGAGGTTTCAAGGTATTTTCTTACTGGTCATTCACGTAATCCAAAAATTAACGTAAATTAAAATTTAGAACAGACGGTAATTTTCTAAAACTTTTAAGAACTAGAAGCTAGTTAAGTCGCCTCACATTACACATTAAACCTTAATTTTAACATAATTTCAACTTGTAAATCTGGCATTGCCGAAAAAACAGTAAAAATTAAGCTTTGACAGTTGGTAGATACAAAAAAAATATAGTTTTAATATGAGATTAAATTAAATAATAAGGTAAAATTTTTACTATTTTAAATGTAAATTTTTGCCGATAAATTATCTCATAATTTTTATTTGTTGTAACCTAAAGCTTAGTTTAGCTATTTTTTTTCTATTTAGATAAGGATCAAATTAGGGCTTTAAACAAAAAATAAGAAGATAACTTTATTTTTATTTTTCTAAATATTGATAGCATTTCAAATTAAAGAATTATTAAGTCTCCCAGAGGGGGTTTCAAATGAATATCTTCACCCTCAAATTTAAAAGAAAAAACAAAAAGCATCCTACGACTTTATAAATGCCGTAAGATATCAATATCAATATTACTGAAGTTAAACCTTTATTTCAAAAAGAAAAAAAAATGATAGATAAATGATTCATTTTAGTTTATTACAAAATAAAAGAATAAACTTTAAAGAATAAAAAATTTTTTTTTGCATTGGTTTTACTTATTTTCTCTAAAACTTGTTTCATCATAATTTGCATCTTAATTCAATTTTTTTTTTTAATTTCAAAATTAAATATTCATTTAGATGCTGTAATTTTGTTGTTTTTTGTTTTTTTTAAATTTATTTACCTTTATTTTTTTTGAAAAAATGTCAACTAAAAAGAAACAGGTTAAACGAGAAGATCCACTGAGCACATCTACTTATAAAATAATTGTTGTCGGTGGTGGTGGTGTTGGAAAAAGTGCACTAACTATTCAATTTATTCAATCTTATTTTGTTACTGATTATGATCCGACTATTGAAGATTCCTATACTAAACAATGTGTTATTGACTCTCAAGTTGCCAAATTAGACAGTAAGATTTGATTTAGAATTTTTTAACTTTTTTTTTTTTTAGTTATTTTTTCTTTTGTTCGCTAAGTAATTGACACGGCTGGCCAAGATGAGTTTAGTGCTATGCGTGATCAATATATGAGATGTGGACAAGGATTTCTTTTAGTATTTTCTCTCATTGATAAAACTTCTATAGCCGAAATTTACCGTTTACATAAGCAAATATTGAGGATAAAAGATGGCGATGAGTTTCCAATGATTTTGATTGGCAATAAATGTGATTTACAGCGACAAAGAGCCGTAAGTTTAATTCACAATAAACTGAACAATTTATAATTAGGATTTTTACCAAAAATTTGTAAAAAATCTCTTTTTTTAAACTATTTTGGATATTAATGACTTGTAATTAAACCAAAATGATATCCAGAGTTCAATATTTAAGAACATGTCAATAATACCAAGTAAACTTAATAAGTCACACACAATTACGAACTGATAGAATACTTATTTAGTTTAACAACAATAGATGTAAGCTTTATTTTTAAAGCAATTCTGAAAATGTGAGAGATCCTAAATTCTTTAATGTCATTGAGTTTTACAATAGAAAATGATAATTAAAAAGGATCAAAATAAAAATGAAACATGTGGGATCCTTGAAAAAACAACACCCACCTATATTTAAAAAAAAAAAAGGGTGTTTTTAATGGATCTTAATTATTTTATCAAAACTAACTTTCATATAAGGTAGAAAGGGTCTAGAGCTACAAAACGATATATTTGATGTATATACGTCCGTATTTTCTAAGAAATCGAACAGTGTTTTTTTATACAATTTTAAAGAAATCTTCCGTAAAAAATTTTATCCAGTGAGAAAGAAAATCAAAAAAGATATTTTAACCCAATTTTACTAAGAAATTCCGAAATAAAAATATGATATTTGAAGAGGTCTCATTTGAAGATCTTATGATCTAGAAAATGTGGTTTTCTATGGGAGTGTCTTGATGAAATAGGGGTGGGGGAGGCGTCTTTGCTGAGTTCAACGAAATATTAAAAAACTCCATCAAAAAGCCTTCCAAGGCATGAATCAAATATATCATTTTGTAGCTCTAAACCTTTTTTACCTTATATGAAAGTTAGTTTTTCATAATTTAAATAAGATCCATGAAAAACACCCAGATTTTGTTTTTGAAAAAATTGGTAGGTGTTGTTTTTTCAAGGGTCCAACATGTGGAAAATTACATTCAAACATGTATTTCAAAGTTGAAATATAAAGTTTTTAAATGTAATGTAATTGTTTTTAAGAATCGGTAATTTTATGATTCATTAAGAAATTGTTCAATAAATTTTAAAAAGATGTCTATATAAATATTTATTTTGACCAAACGTGTTATTAAATGATATTAATAGTTATTTGAATAAATTTAAAGTTCAGATTAGAATACATTTCTGAAATTAATTGGAGTTTTTTTAAGCAAATTTTTCTGTTCCTGGTCAGTGTTTTAAACTTTTTAAGATGATAAGTCTTTATTTGGAATTTTGCAAAGAAGAAGTAAATATTTTCAATACTGAATTTCTCCCTAACTTAACGTAATTAGTAGAAAAATATCGCATCGTTTAATCGATACCTTAAAAATAATTTCAAAACTCGCAAAAGTTACTAAAAAATTTATTTAAACAAATTTTTTGTTTAGGTTTCAAATGAAATGGTAGAAGAGTTAAAATCACAATTAAAAATTCCTTATCTGGAAACAAGTGCCAAAACTCGTCAGAATGTTGAAGAAGCCTTTTACGATTTAGTTCGTCTAATCCGAAACTATCAATTAAAAGAACGACCACCAATTAATATATGCAACAAAGAGAAAAAACGAAAATTCAAAGGATGCACTTTGCTTTAACAACAACCGTACCATCTAAAAATCTATTTACGTTTGAATAAAGTGAAAAAAAAACAACAAAATATAGGTCTAAGGTGTCAAATTTGATTTGATCTATTATAATTTTAAATTTAATTCCTAAAAATATGTTTTTTTTTTGTTTGATATTTATCTTACTTTAGAAATTAAATGTTTATTTAAATTTTTTTGTTTTTTCTTAAATACTCCTTAATTTTTTTTTTTACACACTAATAACTGATTTTGTTGATCTAAATCGATTTATATTTTCTCATATGATATAATTACTCATATTTTAATTTGTCATATATAAATAAAAGATAAATTTTTTTAATTATTTAATTTTATTTGGTACTCTTCAGCAGAAATACAAATATAAACATCCTCGGTAACAAAATTCTAAATTACAAGTCCTCTATTTTTTACAAAAAATAAATCCCACAACACCTCCTCCCCCACACAAAAATTACATTTTTTTAAGGTGATTGATGGCTTTGAAAAAAAAATGACTAAGCTAATATAATTTTGTCTAAAATGGATAAAAATACTTTGACCATATTTTTTCCTATTTGCTTTTTTCGTATTTCGTAAAAGGTTTAATTTAAATTTCTTTTAAAACAAACAAAAAATAATAGAATTAGCTATTTTCTTTTTTTATTTTCAACAAAATTCCTCGTTTTGGGAGAGGAACTTTTGAATTTTGAAGAGGCTGAGCCCCTCCATTTAAAAATCAGCGGGGGCTTCTAGCCCTATGGGCGCTACGCCACTGGTTACACTTAAGATAACAAAAATTTTCAAAAATTGTGTTGGAAAAAATTTTTTTTATTTAGGTGATTTTTTTAGGGTGAACTTGAACACGAGTTCATGAATCAACAAGGTTCGCTATTTTATCCAAAATCCCAGGTAACCAATCCAAAAGAGTCTCATGAAAATTCTCAATGATTTTAAACAAGAACGTCTCATTTTTTTCTATTTAAATTTAAATAGAAACGCATTAATGTGTGAATTCAAAAAAAAATTATTTGTTTTTTTGATTAGCTTCAAAAAAGATTTTTCCTTACCTGTATCCTTTTTTTCAAAGTTTTTGTAAGTTATAAAGATAAATTAAATTTTATTAACTATCAACACTCAAAATACCGACCGTTTTTCTCTGAAAATTTAAAATTTGTAATATCTGAGGATTGAAAAAGTGAATTATCTATTAACAATGGTTAAAGTTTTGTCTGGTAAAAATTGGTCACGACAAGCAAATAGCGTAAAAAAACTAATATCGATTAATTACTTAAGTAATTAACTAATTTACCAATTACCTAAACGCTACTTGCATGGCTTCATTAAAAGGTCGCTCTACATCAGATATCCGGCACGCTCCTTTAGCCAAAAAGGAAAAAATAAATGGTATTTTTTTTACGGTAAAAACCTTTTGACAACAAAAAATCTGATTTTGACACCCAAAAAAAAGATTTTTACAACCAAAAAAAAATTGATGATCAAAACAACCCATTTCGAAAAAATTAATGTTGTCAAAACACGGCATCCTTTTTTCAAATATACTCTATAACGGCTTGTTACTCGCATATAAAAAGCTGCGCTTCTCTATCTTCCTAATAAATATCAACTTAATACCTTTGGTAACGGAAACGGACACGCTTTTTTTCATAGCCAGCGCTGTAGGAATATAAAAATATAAATAAATTCTAAATGGTTGTCACATCGAAAAATCTTAATATCAACTAAAAGTTTATTCGTGAAAAGCCAAATAATCCTCAAGAAAAATGAAGGTTTCGTTTTTATACTCATAGGAGTAATTTAATCCGGTAAAATTTCGGATTTTTAACGGTTTAATTTCAAAATAAAGTGATGAGTTTAAATCGAAAAATCCGTTCTGTAAACTTATTAATTGTTTTCGACTCGTTAAGAGGATTAAGAAAATATGCATATTGCTTTGATTTTTATTTTTCATCCTCTAAACTTTTCAAACCTTTAAAAAAAATACTTAATTTCTGCCAAAAATGTTTAGAATGATAATGTAATGGTAAAATTTCGGCGATCAGTATTTTCGAGAGCGAGATTCAATTTAACTTAAAAATTTCTTCTTTATTTTATCATATTAAAACATACCCAGCAATTTGATTGGTTAATTTTTTTTTAACCAATCAAATTGCTGGACATCCCGAAAACTTGAGTTTAAGTGCATGCAATACCGCGCAAGGGTATACGGTATTCCATAAAACTTCTTCAAAATCGCAAAGTTTATATACAGTAGAAGATTTGAATTGCCGAAACCTTAATTTTAGAAATTTATTGAAAATTGAATGATTTTAAAGTTTTTTTAAATATTAGGTTTAATTTAAACCGGGAAGGTTTCGATCTTAAAAACGGTTCTTATTCAAATTTATGCCGTTCGAAAAAAATCGAAATTTTACGGATTTAAATTATCTCCTAAATTTGGGTACAAAAACGAATTTTTACCACTGATACACAATTGAAAAATTCGCTTTTATACCGGGTTTACTAATGAGGGATTACAGTACATCTTAAGTTGCTAATCACTCCTATTCGCCCTCTTATTAATTATTCCTAAAAAGCCATGTCAGTTTTAAAAGTAAGTTTTAGTCAATTTAATATTTAAAATAAATCTGAAGATTTGCAAATCTGATTCCAATTTTTTATAAAGACATAATAAAGTTCCTAACATTCTCCTAGTAGCAATCCTCTTCAATTTTTAGACAAATATGTACACACAAATGCTTTGAATTTGAAATTTTGAAAAAAAAAGACTTAATTTTTTGAAATATTTAATATTTCAAAGTAACTATAGTTGCATTTGAATATATTGAGAACAAAAAAAAACAACAAAATTTAATATGAATTAAAAAAAAAATATTTGAAGAATTATTTTTTTTTTTCATTTTTCAAATGCTGTTAAAACTTGTAGAAATAAAGAGAAATTGTTCTTAATCTATGTATGTGTTGCTTAATATCTTAGTAACGAATACACAAGCAAGTTTAACTTTGGTTATTCTTTCTTTTTCTTTTTTTAGTTCTTACTTGATTTAAAGTTTGTGCTTTCTTTTAAATCTTCAAGAGATTTTGAACAAGAGAAGAATTAAATAATTAAAATTTCAAATAATTTTATTTAAGATAATTTAAAAAAAAAAAGAAGAAAGAACTGTTAAGAAAATGTCATCGTATAAGCCGGGTGATAGCAAGAAAGAAGAGTTTAGAAAATATCTCGAAAAAGCCGGTGTTTTGGATGCCTTAACTAAAACTTTAGTTTGCTTATACGAAGAGCCAGAGAAACCAAATAATGCCCTTGATTTCTTGAAAAAAAATTTATGTAAAATAAAATTTTTTTTTTAATATTAAAAATTGATTACTTAAACTTATTTACTGTTTAAAGCGAGTACTGGACCGGATACTCCAGATGTCTTGGAGCTTAAAACTGAAATAGACAATTTACAGTAAGAATAAAAAAAAATTTATTTTAAAAGGTCTTTCTAAAATTAAATTTTATTTCTTGTTTAAAAAGTGCTCAATTGGACAAGCTAAAAAATGAAAATGAACAATTAAAAGAGAGATTAGCTAAATATGAACCAAATGAATAAAAAAAAAACAATTTAAATTAGAGAAATTTTTTTGCTTTATAAAATTTCCATAATTCTACGACTTAATTTTCAAATACTCGATAATAATGTTGTACTTAAGAAAAAAAAAAGCAAAAGTTGTCTGGCCAAATGCTGAATACTTTAAATTTTTGACTCTATTTTCATTTTTCCTATTTTGTTTTCTGTTGTTTTTTTTTGCTCTAAAATAATTTAAAAAATTTACCAACTAAAAAATAATAAAAATAATTTTCATTTCTAGTTTTTTATTTTTTTTCTAAGTTTTAAGCGCATGTAACCTTAGTGGAAAAAATTCTTCAAAGTGATTAATTTCAATATTTGTAACGATTTTATCTAACAGAGTGATTAATTGCTGACGCCTTTCGGAATTCTATGGTTGAATAAATGCAGTTTCTTTCTCTCAATTTACCAATCGTCTATTTTGCGTATCACTTTGGCACCGTCTTATTTTAAAATTTTTGTTACAATTTTTTTAATTCCTATTAAACGGGCGATTGCAAGACGACGACGCTTAGTCTCGAGAGATGTAGTCAGACTCTGTACAATACAATGGAATCGATTCGACTGTTCGTTAAATATATAGCATGAAAATTTTTTTTCAAGATTGTATAACAGAAACAGAATTTTGGGCAATTTAACCTGGATTGACCATTGACGAACTATCCGATTGAAATAAAATTTTATAATGTTTTTCTAAGCCAAATTGATTTTTTAGAATCACGGGTCGGTATCGAGCTTAGGTGTCCAATTTTTTGACAAATTTAGTCACGCGTAAATTTGAAAGTCACATTAAATCACTCTTTGTCATTAAGGATAATAATAGAAGTCACTTATTTTCCAGTCCAATGGATCCCATTCGAGTGTATAAAGACTAAGTCTGACTTAATGTTACATCTCTCGAGACTATCTTGCAATCAGAGATAGGGACTCGTTTTTGGGACTCGAGTCTTTAAAGACTTGAGTCCTACTTGAGTCCGACTCAAAGGACTCAAGTCCGAGTCTTTAAAAATAAAAAATTTCGAACTCGGACTTGAGTACAAGTCTTCTCATAACACCAGACTCAGACTCGAGTCTGAGTCTCTAAAATCACAAAAGACTCGAGTATTTAATTTTTTTTTAGATTCAAATTTTTTTTATTAATTCAAATGAGATTGCAAAATTACAATAAAATCAATTTAAAGTAAAAAAATTACGTTTATACTTAACCGTGTCTTTCTAATTTATGAATGCTTGATATTATTAGAGTTTAAAACGCTATTTCTCACCAGTCTCCGCTCAATCTCTTTTTTTTTTTCTTTTTTGAAATTTTTTTTAAACGACAAAAAGAGATACATTATGATGAATTTTCATTTATTTGACTTTAATTTGATAAAATTTTATAATCCAGAGAACACTGCTAGTATAAGACATTCGGAACTGAATTTACAACCTTAGTATTGACAACCCAAAACTTGGAAGATATTTTTACATGCCAAGAAGAAAACTAAAATCAACCTTAAACTTTAAAATAATAACTCTTTTGTTAACAGTAAATAAAAATCTAAAGAAAATTTCTTTTCTTTAAAAAAAATTAAAGACTCGAGTCTTTAAGACTCAAGTCCCTATTTTGAAGAGGACTCGGACTCAGACTCACGAGTCTCTAAAAAAATTTACTGGACTCAGACTCGAGTCCGAGTCTTTAATTTCGAAAGACTCAGACTTAGACTTGAATCTTTACAAAAATAGCGAGTCCCAATCTCTGCTTGCAATCGCCCCTGTAACTTGAAAAAATATTAATTAATTTTTTGGTAAATTAGTAAATTTCCTCCAAATAATTAATTTTATTATCTGAAATTTTTTGGAAACTGAATTGAATGACTAAATCAAATTTCTAGACAGATTTTAAAATATAAAATCGAGAATTGAATAATGGAATAATGTAAACTTTTTGAATTTTCCGAATCTTAAGAATTATCATCTTTATTTTTTAAATATAAGCTATATTATAATAGGTTTTGGTCAATTAAAGTTCATAATTTTCTTAAAAATAATTTGATAAAGCGTTAAAAAGTACACTTTTTTTTAAAGAACTTAATGTTTTAGAAATTCTGAATACCGGCTGTTTTTCTCGGAAAACTAAAAATCGTTTTAGCACAGTATCGAAAATATTTTGTTATTTGACTATTATACACAAAAAGTATTGATAGCTTTTAGATGATCCTAAGAATTTCCCAAAGTTATTAGCATTTAAATTCTCTAAAAATGGGTTGGATAAAATAAATTTAAACTTTTAACTAAAATAAAAATTATTTCCCAAAAGAATTTTCAAATTTTTTTTTATCAAAAAAATTTCTTTTTAGATAATTAACTAAAAAAGAATTGTTCTAATTAAACTTGACTCGCTGAACACGAATTTGCAACAAAAAAAATTCGGTTGAGAATGTAATTCTTATAGAGCGAGATAAAGTGTACTTTAACTAAGAGGGATTACATTCCCATATTTTTTTTTGCAGTCGCTCTGTTTAAACATCACTACCAAAAATGGATTTATCAAAAAACACAGGTTCAAATACATTTTTTTATACGCTAAACATTTTTTATCAAAACTGCATTTTCATTCTTAGGACTTAAAAAATTATCAAATTTTGTACCGCTAATTCATTGGATTTTTTTTCTGTGAGTGTCTTAATCCTTTTTATTTGTCGGCACATAATCTTTTTAAAATAAAAAAAACTTAGGTATAAAAATTAAGTATCTATCTTTAAAAACTTTTAATTTTTAAATTTTGTCCGAAATCAATTACTTAAATGTCCGTTCTTTAGTATCAAAAACATCACGCTATTTTTTTCTGAGCAATTTCTTTATGTCTTCTAATCGTCGAATGAAAATTTCCAAAAGCTAACTTAATTTTGAAAGATTCAAAAAATAATATTTTCAACTCAAGTATCCTAAAAATATTAAAATCCTTGATTATAGTGTCTGATATTTAAATTTAAAATTAAACATAAACAACAATTGAATTAAAAATCATTCCTGATTGAATAAACAGGTCTGTTATTTTGTGAAATGTCTACAAATTATGATGATGTTATAATCTTAGATGACGACGACGATGATATACCTCAAACCATAATAACCAATCAACCGACTTCTTCTTCTTCCTCATCTACAATCAAACCAAATAATTTATCTCATCCTACTAAACGCATAAAAATAGATAACAAAAATGAAAAATCAGATGAAGATTCAAATGACAATAAAAACCCAAACGAATTTACAGATTCAAACAACGATGATTCAAATCAGGCTAAAAAAACAATTGGAAATAAATCACTAAATAATAAAAATAGTAAAAAACCCAAAATTGATCCTGAATTAAAACCTAGTACTTCCGAGGGTCCTAAATATGATCATAATAAAGCTGAGTTAGAAGAGGCTGCTTTTGCTTGTAGATTTCCACATGACAAAATGACTCTAGAAGAAGCTAGTCTATTTCCAGATGTTATTGACGAAGATAATAAAAATCATATTGAACTTTATAAATTATATTTGTATATTAGAAATAAAATTGTAAATTTATATATTTTTAAACTATGATTTGATTGATGAGTTTAATTTTTTTTTCTTGAAATAAAAAGCTGCAAATGTGGGTTGATAATCCCAAAGTACAATTAGTTATTGAAGATGTTTTAAACAAATTAGATCCACAATTAGCAAAAAGTAAAAAAAAAATATTATTTTTAATTTATTTATGAATTTTAAAAAGTTGATATTAAATTTTAAGATGAGAGCATATTAATTACAAGGATCTACAAATATTTGGAACGGTACAGTTATATAAACTTTGGAGTTTTTAAGAGAATAGTACCATTGACCGGTAAAAAATTTTTAGAATGTATCTTTTAAATTATTATTTTAAATATTTCTTTTTTCTTATCAAAGTCGCACCAATAGCTAAAGTAATTGTAATTGGTGCTGGTATTGCTGGTCTAACAGCAGCAAGACAATTAAGAGAATTTGGTTTTCAAGTCATAATATATGAAGCTAGAGTAAGTTAAAGTAGTTTGATTAAATATTATTTTTATTAAAAAAAATTTAACTTTTGGAATTTTTTTCAAATAATATTAATGTAATTTAATAAGGTCCTGGACTTAATTTATTTTCGATCAATCGCAATTAAAATGTTTTTTGAACACTAAAACATTTTTTTTGTACAAAATTTAAAGACGAAATTTTCTATCAAAAGTTATAAAATAAGATAAGCGTAATTTTTGGGATATTTTCAAAATATTTTTCAGGTTATTTGGAGATAAATTCTTAAAGACACATCATATGATCTTTATAACAGGTGTCCAAAAATGCTTGGCAGTTTTTTCGAATTAAAAAATCAGGATTTTATTCTCTATAAAATGACACATAAAAAGTGGTGTCCCGATTTTCATAATCTTCGAGGACAATTTAGGGAATAGGTGGTAGCCAAAAACGAGGATGGTTCATATTAAAAAAAAAAGCCTGTTATTTTAGTAAATTTTCATAATTTTATAAAGATCCGAAAATAATTTTTTTTTAAATCGACCATTTTTGGGCACCCGTTATAATTTTTATTAAATGAAAAAAAATTTTTTTTTAGTTTTGAAAAATCAATTAATAGTCATCTATTGTTTAATATATTGTACTTATCTGATTAAGCGGTTCGATGACTAAAAAAGCAAACCGGATAATTACTTAATAGAAAATTTTTCTAAAATTCTTTGTTTGAATGAACTATTTATTTTTATGAGTTAGAATTTGCAAAAATTTATTAAAGATTTAACATTTTAAGGACCGTATAGGCGGGCGTATAGCAACATTTAGAAAAGGTCAATACATAGCCGATTTGGGAGCAATGGTTATAACTGGTCTAGGTGGTAACCCAATTGCTATTCTCAGTAAGCAAATTTCAATGGATCTAATGAAAATCAAACAAAAATGTCCACTTTATGACACTAATGGAAAAATGGTAAATATGTGTGATTCAATTTTTAAAATGAAATGATTATAATTCTTTCAAAATTAGATACAAAAAGATCGTGATGAAATAATAGAAAAAGAATTTAACAAGCTATTAGAAGCAACTTCTTTTCTCACTCATAACTTAGACTTTGATTGTAAAATTGAAAATAAACCTGTTTCACTAGGCGATGCACTTGAGTTATTAATCAAGTAATTTGAAATAAAAATCTAAAATTCTTTTTTGAAGGTTAAAATACTTTTGTTTTTAAAGACTGCAAGAAAAATTTGTAAAGAAAAAACAAATTGAATACTATGCAAAATTGATAAGTGAACAAGAAAAGTTTAAGGAAATATCTCAAAAAGTAATTTAAAAAATTTTACTGGAACAAATGGTTTTTAAAATTTTTTTATTCGATTTTAAAGCTTTCTACAGTCAAAGATCAAATAAAAAAATTAACTGAAAATTTAGAAAAATTAAAATCGGAAAACATAAATGACAACGATTGTATCCGTGAATTTCAAATTATGTGTGCACAAAAGGAGATAAGAGACAAGTGTCAAGTAGGTTTAAAAAATTTAGATTAAACAAGGCTAATTTCATTAAGTCAAAGTATTAACTCAAATACAAATAACTATAAATACAATAAAGTTGATTTAACTTGATTTTAAGAAATTTCATCGATTTTTTTTTGAAAATCTAATATTGCCTCAGTTACAAGTATTTAATGGTTCATGGGACTTTATGAAAACTTGATAATAAACACACGAGGTTAATGGAAAAATTTAAAGCACAATTTTAAATTTTTTTATTTTTTTTAGCTCTGGGCTAAAATGATTTTTAATTTAAAAAAGGATATACCTGAGTTTCAAAGAGGTGGGGGATCACCAAAAAATAGGAGAGCCCGGGGGCTATATCCAAACTGGTATTAACTGCATTGTAATTATGTACCGAAATTCCAATCGATCCATCCATTTATCAGAACTCTTAATTCTATCAGAATTTATATTCCATGCTTAATTAATTCTTCTTCAAATACCTTTAACAGTCATAAAAATGCAGTGCCTTTCAAAAATTTCTTTGAATTTTTTTTATTGAATCCAAAAATCAAAAAATCACACATTAATTTTGAAAATAAAATTCTTTATTTGTGATTTATTTTAATCTAACTAATTGATATTCTTATAAATTTACTTTTTTTTTGTAGGAGTTCAATGATATTACAATAATACTAGAAGAAATTCAAAAAAAATTAAATTCAATGGAAGAAAATCAGCCATGGTACTACTTATAGATTGAAAGTCTAAAAATCTTAATTTTAAGGTCATATTTTTATATTTAAGTGGGATATATCTAAATATTCAAGATCGCCAAGTACTAGACTGGCATTTTGCCAATTTAGAATTTGCAAATGCAACGCCTTTGAACCAATTATCGCTAAAGCATTGGGATCAAGATGATGAATTTGAATTTTCCGGGCCTCATATGACTGGTATAATTAAAGAAAAAATAAATCTCAAAAAGTTAATTTATTAATTAAAAATAACAGTTAGAAATGGTTATTCATGTCTACCAATAGCATTAAGTGAAGGCCTCGATATTAGACTCTCATCAGCAGCTAAAAAAATAAAATACTCTCACTCAGGTGTTGAAGTTGAAGTCGAATCGACAAAACCATGCGCAACTTTAAACATTAAATCATCTAAAAATGAAATAGAAAAAGCCGATGCTGTTATTATAACAATCCCATTAGGTTGCTTGAAAGAAAAAGCTCCCACAATGTTCGATCCAGTTTTGCCTCAGTGGAAATCAGATGCTATCAAGCGATTAGGCTTTGGTAATTTAAACAAAGTAATACTTTGTTTTGATAAGGTATTCTGGGACCCTCATATTAATCTTTTTGGACAAGTACCATTGACTACAAAGGGTCGTGGTGAATCGTTTCTTTTTTGGAATTTGTACAAAGCGCCGGTTTTATTGTCTCTTGTTGCTGGTGAGGCTGCATCAATTATGGAAAATGTAAGCGATGATTTGATTATATCAAGATGCATTGCTGTACTAAGAGCTATTTTCGGAAATAATCAAGTTCCTCAAGTAAATTTAGTTTTCAGACTGTTAAAGAAAAATTTTTAAATTTTTATTTTTTTAGCCTAGAGAAGCGGTTGTTACTCGATGGAAATCAGACCCATGGACACGAGGTTCTTATTCGTTTGTTTCAGTTGATTCAAGCGGAAGTGATTATGATAATTTAGCCGAGGCGATCAAGCCACCAAATTCAGATATACCTAGGGTTTATTTTGCAGGTGAGCATACAATTCGAAATTATCCAGCAACAGTGCACGGAGCTTTATTGAGTGGTCTGAGAGAGTCTAGAAAAATTGCAGATACTTTTATTGGCGGTTTAAGTGTTCCATAAGATTTATGAAATTCTATTATTTTTCTAATTTTCTTTTTTTTGGATGTCCCACTTTTTTTTCTAATATATTACTTTGAATTTTTTTAAGTAGATAAAAAAAAAGTAAAAATTAATTTGTATATACATATTTCTGTGTCTAAAAATTTAAAAAATTTGTTTTTAAAAAATAAATAATTTTAATATCTCAGTAAGGATTTAAATATTTAAAAAATCCAAAATATTTTTACATTTTTTTTCATTTCTACCAAACACCCTTGCGAATAGTTTCCTGCACTAAAATTTACATATAAAATTTTAGTGAATGACCATCTTTTCAATGTTAAAATCGACTTTGAGTGCATCGAAAAAAACAGGAAAGATTACTGATACCTAAAAAAAAAGCATTATTTGTGATGTGTTAAGCTTTGAAATAAAATCTTTAGTATTCATGTTTCTTTCGAAACCATCAACATATTCTGGATTTCCTATAAACAGATATTTCTTCATACAAAGCGCAAATGTCCGGAACATCGAAGTGATAAACTTTATCTAATTCTAAACCGGAATTGAACTCTTAAACACGACTACTCATAACCTCTTTTATACTCGACTTACGAATAAAATTAATTGCATTCGTTTTTATTTTCATAGACATAATAGACTCGTGATGAAATAGTGATTGATTCTACTATTTCACAAACTATAACACAATAGTTATTAAGTATCTGTGAGCGATTTCGTTTTTACCGATGAATCGTTCCCAATAATCTACCTTCTCGTAAGGCGAAACTGATGAGAAAGGAAGATAGTATGATTTCAACATATTGGTCTAAAAGATCTAAATTTATTGGGAAATTTTGGATATGCTTCTCGCAGTATTTGTGAATTAAGATTAGCTGGATTTGATGAGGAATTAAAATTCAAAAATTCATTATTAAAACCGCATCAAGTATCAAAAATCCGGTACCCCCTAAAACACAGATCCTTCCAAAAATCAAAATTTACTGACCCCTTATTTTCGGAGTAAATTGAAAATAAAAATTTTTTGAAGTTTTTAAAAAAATTTTGTGCTGACTTTAACGACATGTCGTTAACCCCGAGTACTCCATTTAGTGACATGTCGGTAAAGATAAGTTAGACAAACAGAGGATAAATAGTATTTTGATTAATTTTTTATTTTCACTCCTTTTTTTTTTAATTCTGATTTTATATCCATTTTACCTTTTTTCCTATATTTTTGACATTTCATAAAAATCGAACGATTACGTAAAGAGTTAAATCTTAAATAATTAACGACGAAAATAAAAATTTTTTGAAGTTTTTAAAAAAATTTTGTGCTGACTTTAACGACATGTCGTTAAAGTCAGCACAAAATTTTTTTTAAAAAACTTCAAAAAAAGGCCTTTTTCGACTTTAAAGACATGTCGTTATGTCATTTTGAAAACCAGTGTTCGATATTTAGCGAACTTAAAAAAAATTAAAAAAACTCTCAACTGACCCCCTGTTTTTTTTATTTCCTCACCCCTTATTTTTTCATTGACCCCAGTTTTTTTTTCTTATTTCAAAATATATTTTATGAAATCGGAAGTACTATTCGAAAGCTCTGAATTAAAGTTCATGAAAAGCTTAAAATCTTTATTTTTTATCAGTTAGAAAATTCAGAAGAATCAGTGAAAAAACAAGGGGTCAGTTCAGTTGAGAGTTTTTTTAATTTTTCTTATTGTTTTAAGGGGTACCAAAAATCCTAATTTTTCATTGCAATAAAACTTGTAATTTGGATAGAAATGGATATTTTTCGAAACCGAATTTTCGGTTTCAGCGGAAGGATTTAAAATCAAATTTCAAGAAATTATTTTAATTCATTTTTTTGAATAAGAAATTAAAATCTTATAATTTTTAAGTTTTCTTTTTGCACATACTATTAGGATATTTTACCAGGACTCTCAATGTCCAAAAAAGAAAAATTAAAAATTTGATATCATGCTACTACGGTATGACATAATATCGATAGCAGTAAAAAAGTTTAATTTGTTAGTAAAATTATCGTTTTGACAAACTATTAGTTCAAAATCCTCAAAAGTTTTTTTTGCACATTTTAACGTAGTTTTATGTAATTTAAAGAAAACAAAATTTTTATTAAAAATCGAAATTGCACTCATAAAAGAAAGTTATTTAGAGAAAAAAAAAGAGTAACTTATTTATAAAAAGATCATTTATTCTTCATTTTTAGTTAAAACACGTTTTAAAAATTTTCCAAAAAATATAAAAAAAAAAAAATTACGTAAAAAAAATAACTTCAACAATCAAAAAAAAAATTTTTTTAACAAATCTTAAAATTTTTCACAATAAAATAATTTTTTCATTAGGTTTTTCGGCTTGAATTTTATTATACCTAACCGACTTAACTTTAACTTTTTGACACTCTTCAACCTCGTATACTAAATTGTGAAATTGCTCCCACACACGTGTATTATTTAAAAAACAAACAGTACCGCCTGCTCGTTTAAACTGATCTATTTGTCTATTAATATCGCCTAAACACGCCACTTTAGGAACTTGAATCTCATTCCTAGCTAATTCATTACTCTCATCTCCATAATTATATAAATACTCATTGATTGAATTGTCTTCTTCATAAGTAACTGCCCATTTACTATGATCATTATGAACTGAAAATTTAAGATTAGCAACCTCGAAATTTACAGTCTTTATATTCAATACATTCCATTGAGATGTACAATTTGATCTCAACGTACCTTGACCATTATTCCACGTCTCAGTTAATAAATTTGAATTTAAAACATTCGAGACTAAACCACTATACAAATCGTCTTTAAAATTAGAAAATTTCGAAATACTTAACATAACTTCACCACCTCTTGTACGTAACTCTTTAACGCTATGCCAAGGCTCTGTTGTAACATGTTGTTTATTAATAACAGCCATTAAATTATCCAAAATTCCATTATTTGAATTTTTTAACTTTTCTGGAATATAGTAATCATAAACTTGAGGATAATTAAATAACATTTGACGTCCGATTTGATCCAATTGATCAAATTTAAAAGACATACAAAGCATTGATTGACCAAATACACACTGTGAAGGTCGTATAAAATAAGAGTTTTCGGATTTTTTAGGTGGATAATGTGGAATCGAATGAACGATCCAAACAGCGTTATTTTCATTGAATAAAATAACTCCTTTTGTATGACCATTAATCATTGTCACTTGATCGGCTTGGTCATTGTAAAAAATATAACCAATTGAAGAGTCATTCGAGTATATTTGTTGTAATGTTCGTCCTGGTAGAGAGAACGTATCGTTTATATTTAAATTAGATAAGCGCCATTCTTGGTGCTGATTAGTCATGTAGGTATAAGCAGTACCTTGACTTATGAATTCATTATGTAATTTTTTATGAGTGTTTAAAATTTTTTGGGCCTTTTTCGGAAGTTTATATAAAGTGAACCTTAAATTTAGGAATATTTTGTGTGAAGTAAAATTTCTTTTATTATTTGAAAAAAGTTATTTACCAGTCAATTGGTTCGCCAGTGATTTCATCTCTGCAAACAATGTCATTTTGATCGAAATAATTAGCTGAAAGTTTTTTTGTATTATATTTGCCAAAGACAGCATTGATAATAAAAATAAAATAAAAAATTAGCTTGAGCATTTTAAAACAAGGAGAAAAAAATTGAATGAAAAAAAATTAAAATTAAAACTAGCTTTTTTTTTTTTAAAGAAAAAAGTCGAGTTCAAGTATATTTGGAATTTTATTTTACAAATTTAACAAACAAAAGTTAAGTTTAAAAATATTTTTTTTTATAAATAGATAATTGTTATATTGTGTTAGAAAACTAGACAGGATTCTTCAATTTATCGAAGCGAATCCTTGTAATTGACGAGTTTAAAAAATTGAAAATTTTCTTTTATTCCTATTTACTGATACCTAAATGTTTAATATTCGCTCTTTTTATAAGTTTTTTTTTAATGGGTTGAAATAACTTAAAAATTAGATTAAATATAATTATCACCAAGCGCCGAGAACTCGCAGAAAATGCGTTTCAAGTTACATTTATTCAAGTTACATGGTTAAAAACTTATAAAAATTATGTTATTAGATTGTTTTGTAATGGGAGCTTTGACACTTGTTTAGTTTTAACCGTATTATCATTTACTGTAATTTATTTCCTTAAAATTCGAATTCTCAAAGTTAGATTCTACATTACCTTGCAAATCGATACAATAAACTTTAAAAATTTTGTCTTAAATCTATTTTCAAGTTATTTAAACATTTTACAAGATCAGTATTTTTGATTATTTTTCAGAATTTTTAAGCAAGCCAAGGTGTATGATATCCAGCATTTTTTAAAATAAAATACCTGGAACTTTTTTGATAATTGAGTGACTTATAATGAATTTTTACATTTTTTTGAGGCGTAATACGAATAAAAAGGTGAATTGATTTCAGACCTATACTTTCAATCAATTTTTCTTAAAATTAGATAAAAATACAAATCTAAAAAATCTACATAAAATGATAAAAAAAGCTTAAAGTCTACTGTCCTAAATTTTTTGCTCTAACTATCTTAAGAAAAAAAGTCTCCAGAATGTCTTTTTATCTTATCTCTAAGCGATATGTGAACATTTAAAAACAAAAAAGCTTGTGATTCTTTAATCAATTGTTAACTTTTCTATGTGTATTTATTTTTCTTTTTCCGTATAAATAATTGTCAAATTTAAATTAAATTTAAAATTATTTTAAACATAAAACAAAAATGAAAATTTTAATTTTATCTGTATTTCTGGGACTTATTTTAGCTAATTTCAACGAGTGTGTCAAAATTAAAAAACCACTTGACATAGAAAACAATGCCAAAAATAGACATTCCATTCATAAAATAACATATGCATTCAAAAAAGGCACCGAGCTAAAAGTTAGTCAAATAGGAGTCAAAAATCTTCAAATAAAAGCTTTTGATGATTGGATTGCCAGAGGTTTCTTTGACGGTGATAACTACAACACCACTGGGTTTCTTAATTTTTCTTAAATTAAATAAATCTTTAAAAAAAATTTAAATCAAATTTAAATTTAAAAGTTGGTCAACTTTAGAAATTGAGACTAATGAACAGGCTAGTGATTATGACCAAGCCTATGCTGCAGGTTTTTTAGAAGGAACTTTAACAAAAGGTTTTAATACTTTTTTTTGTTCTAAATAATTTCAGGATATTAAACTCTTGCTTATTTAAATCAGATTTTATAACATTACATTTAATGAACACAGTTGGAGATTTTTGTTCAGATACAACGACATCTGTTTGTTCGCGATTAATTGAATTTTTAACCAATAATTTTGAATGGTTAAATGAGCAAATTTTAAAAAGTCCAGATGATCCCTATTGGCATCAAGTTAATTTAGTATTTGCTCAGTTTTATGGTCTTTATCATGGCTACTATAATGTTACGTATGATCTTAAACATGGTGTAAATGTTTTCGATTCTATGGTTAGAGATATTCGACCTTATTTAAATTTTTTGTAAGAAAAAAAAATGAGCTAAAATTGCTGTATCAATTTTAAGAGTTTTAATTAAGGGCATTGCAATTAAATGGAGATATGAGTGAATTATTAGCTTCAATAAGTAAAATTTCTGATCCATTTATGGCTGGATCTTGTTCAGCTTTAATTAAAGTTTGCTTTCAAAATTACAAAAAAATGGACTAAATTTATTTTAAAGAAAAAATTAAGCTCTTGCCAGGAAATAGGGATTTATTTGTGTCACATGTTACATGGGGTCCTTATGAAGTGATGCTAAAAATTAGCAAGCATTTAAAGCT
Source organism: Brachionus calyciflorus (assembly GCA_002922825.1). Lineage (NCBI taxonomy): Eukaryota > Metazoa > Rotifera > Eurotatoria > Ploima > Brachionidae > Brachionus > Brachionus calyciflorus. Next base: position 377,147 of record NTPY01000935.1, on the reverse strand, counting down.
TAATTTTCATAACGATAATAAATTTGGTTCGTAAAAAAATATTATTTAAAATTTTCAAATTATTTTAAGCTTTTACCTAATAATGAGGATATTTACGTAAGTCATGTGACATGGACTGAATATGAGTCAATGTTAAGAATAGTTAAACATTACAATTTTAATTTTCATTTGAGTAGACAAGGTAATTGCTTAAAATTTTTTTCTAAAGATTAATTTATTTATTTTTTTTAAATAAATAGGTTCTGGTTTAATACCTGGAAGTGAAATAACATTTACGTCATATCCGGGTATATTGGCTTCAATTGATGATTTTTATATCTTGAATTCAAATTTAGTCGTAATGGAAACGACTATTGGTAATTCAAATGTTGATTTGTGGAAATATGTTACCACTGAAACTAATCTCTATTGGGTGCGTATTTTGGTAGCAAATCGTTTGTCTTACTCGGGTGTTAATTGGGCTCAATGGTTTTCTATGCATAATTCGGGAACGTAAGTTCAGTAGTTTTTTTGTTCTAAATTTTCAATCAATTTCTTAAGCTCTATCTTATTTAATCAACAAAAAAAGCATTTAAAATTTCTTTATAAATTTGAGTTAACTTTAAAAATCAATCCCATGTTAAATAGAAATTTCCGATAAAACTAATCAAAAATGCTACAAAATTTAAAAAATTTTTTAAAAACGGAACCTAAAGCGATTGTACGTAATTTGAGTAAAAAAAAGAGTATTAATTTAACTGTTCAATTTCTATTAAATTGTCTCGCATTTTTAAAGCAAAATTATAAATTTTTTAAGCTTAAAAAGAATGTAATTATCGGTGTTTATTTTAAATAAGTTAAGCAAAAAATTTTTTTTCAGTAACTAAGCAGTTAAGTTAACCACATTTTAGTTAATTTACAAATGTTTAACTAACGACAAATCAGATAATGTTAGCTAACTCATAACCAACGCTAACTTCCATCATTATTTATATTTGAAGTCTTTTTTTGGGAAAGTTAATAATCAAATATAAAATCAAAAAAAAAATTGTTTATGTTTTTTACTAATTGACTAGTTCGATTAGATGCTTTCAAAAAAATTTACTTGATTCAAATCTAATTAATTTTATTTTTAAGATACAACAATGAATGGATGGTCGTTGATTATAAATTATTTTATCCTGGCGAGCCATTAAGAGATAATTTATTTATAGTTTTGGAACAAATACCTGGTCAAGTCAAATGGGAAGATAAGACTGATGTCTTAAGAACAAGAACTTATTGGCCAAGCTATAATTTAGCGTAAAAAAATTATAATAAAAAAAAATAATCAGATTTAAAAAATTTATAATCAATTTATAAAAATTTTAGTTCTTATCCTGAGATTTATAACATAAGTGGAACATTCGATGCCTATGTTAAATATGGAGACTTTTTCTCTTATGATGGTTCACCAAGAGCTAGTATTTTCAGACGTGATCATTCAAAAGTAGTTGATATGGAATCGATGATTAAATTAATGAGATACAATAATTATACTCAAGAACCATATGCTAAATGTGAATGTAATCCACCATATACTGGTGAGAATACGATCTCAGCTAGATCTGATCTAAATCCAGCTAATGGAAAGTATCCATTTGATGCATTAGGTCATAGAGATCATGGAGCAACTGACATGAAAGTTACAAGTTTTAAAATGGCACAAAATTTGGAATTTATTGGAATAAACGGTCCGACTTATGATGACAAAGATGTTCCTCCTTTCGAATGGAGTAAAGCTGATTTTGGCAATACGACTAATCATTTTGGACATCCGGATAAATGGGAGTTTGAACCATATCATTTTCATTGGAAATTGTAATTTAAGGTCAAAGCAATAAATGATTTTTAAGCGTATTTAAAAAATTTAAAAACTTTAAATTTTCAAATAAGTTATAAACAAAAAACTAACTTTTTATATTTATATTTGTAGCTATTCGGGTTTTTTCATTAAATGAAATCTAATAAAATCTACTTACTATTTTTATTTCTAATTCTTCTAAAAGTGAATACTTAGTACAAATTAATACAGTTTCGGAAATGAAGGGTCGTAAAGTTCAAAAATTCTTACTCGACGACTGGCTTTATATAATTTTTATGTCGATAATGTTGATAATGCATTTCTCGCAAATTAATGGCGAACCCATGCCGTCCTAGAAAAAAAAAATTCTTTTTACTATGGTACTGGTACGCCGTTAATTTGTGAGAAATGCAGTAGGTGCTTCAATAAAATAAAATGAACATAGGCATCACATAAATTAATCAGTGAAGGACAAAAAAAAATTGAATTTTTAGTGCTGACTTTCAGATTTTTGGTTATCGTAAGTTTCGAATTAAGGGCAGTTAAATTTTAAATAATGACAAATTAGAAGCGAGAATTTATTTTTTTTTAAAAGAAATTTATTGATGCATCAATAACTAGTAAGAAATAAATAGAAAAAAATAAAAAAGAGTTGAAAAGTGATTCTATGAATCTACCATAAACCATAAGCATTTAATCCAGCTAAGCCTAAACCAGCATATGGATAAGAAGCAGCATGATTGTATAAACCATATGGATAGCCCAAACCATAAGATCCAAAGTCATAACCATAAGCACCAGCTAATCCCCAGTAAGCCATTTTAACTATTTTATTTAATAAGCTTGTGAAATATTACAAAAAATTTAGGAAATATTTGATGAGTTAAAATCGAAATCGGCGTTTATATTTATACTAAATAAAATGTGGAATGGAATTTGACTAAAACATGTATCTTTTAGTTTCCTAAAATTTTCAAAAACATCGATCTCCATTAAAATTGATTGAATTTTAATTTTATGATATTTTGACAAATTAAATTTGAATAAAGTGGAATTTAAGTAAATATGTGCACCTTGAATAGACCTGGGTTCAAAAATAATTTTAGAAAATATCTATCAATAAATGTAAATCGAAAATATTTTTTTAATAAACAATAACATTTGACAAATACTTGATAGTTAACAATAAAATTTAATTAAATTTTCAATTAAAATTTCTTAGATACAAACATTGTAGAATATAAATAGGATCAATATTTTTCGATTCAACTCATCTTATTATTTTAAATTTTAAATCTAAATCTACAAACTCAAAAAAAATAGTTAAAATGGCTTACTGGGGATTAGCTGGTGCTTATGGTTATGACTTGGGATCTTATGGTTTGGGCTATCCATATGGTTTATACAATCATGCTGCTTCTTATCAATATGGTGGCTTAGCTGGATTAAATGCTTATGGTTTATGGTAGATTCATAGAATCACATTTGATTTTTAAAAAATGTTCATATTCAACTCTTTTTTATTATTGTTTAGTTTTTAATTATTGATGCATCAATAAATTTCCTTGACAAAAATAATTTTTTAAATTAGAATTATCACCGTATTTTGATAGATTAAGTGACACAAATAAATATTGCGTTAATAAAATGTTAATGTTTTTAACTGTATTCTTAGCATTTTAATTTTCAAAAAAAATTTTTGAAAGTTTTTTTTTTTTGAAAAATTTGGAAAGAGAATGGTAACGTAACGCTCACGCCATTTTTTATCAGAACTGCTGTATTTTAAGTTTATTGAAATCAAAAATTAGATTATAATCTAATTTTTAGACTTACTTTTTAGTAAGTTTAAACATATGAAAAACTTTGTCGTGTTTAGACTTACATTTTTAAAGAAATTAAAGTTTGGACTTACTAAAAATGGCAAAAAAGTAAGTTAAAACTTATAATATTTAGAGTTTAGAGTTGTTTTTTAAAGATGACAAAAAAATAATGGTCTAAACTTACGATTTTAAAAATTGTTAAGTTTAAAAATTATCAGTGTAGTATATCATACACTTTTCAGCAACCAATAAAAATTCTTATATGAAATTTGACGATTAAGAAAATATATTTAAATAAATTATCGAACAGCCTGTGCTTATTCTTTGTAAAAAGCTGGTGTTCTAAAGGTGAAACATTTTCAATAACAATCAATTTTTTTTTAAATTTTAAAAATAAAAAAAATCAGAAAAATTTTGCGCCACTTTAAAAATTAATTATTACAAGATTAGCCAAATCTACTCTTTTTAAATTTAATATAAAATTAAAGAAAAAAAACTTGCATCTTTTACTTCTAATACAAATACTAAAGGATAGAGATTTAAAAATTTACATGCACATTCATAGTAAAATAAATTTAAAAAAAAAAGCTTACTGATCTTTATTTTTTGTTTTAATTTTTTTTTCATCTTAAAAAACCCACACACTTTAAAAATATAATATAATTTTAATTTAGTATACTTTCTTCAAATTTTGTGAAAAAATGTCTCTTAGTTCAAAAAGACAAACATCCAAACGTAATTTGAAAGCAGAAGAAGAACCTGCTGCACCTGCACAAACTCCTTCTGAAGCCATTACAGAAGAAACTGCTAAAACCACGAGAGGTGGTCGTGGTAAAAAATCGGATAATTCTAAACCAACTCAGACTGATTTGGACGAAAAAGAGACTGAGAATGTCGAAAGTAAATCTGAAGAAGATGAAAAACCAAAACGTGGCGGTCGTAAGAAGACTTCTGAGAACAAACCAGTTGAGACCGCTGCCGAAGAAGCCGCCAAAAAATCAACTCCAGAAGCTGACTCGAAAAAAAAACTAAACACTATGGCTGTTTTAGACATGGTCACTAATGACGAAGATTTAGACGTCAGTGAAGAAAACGACAAAACAGAAAATGAAGAAAAAACAGACGGAAAACGTACTAAAAACTCAAAAGGTCCTAATAAAAAAGTTGCTTCGCAAAAAGAAGAAAGTCAACCTGAACCAGAGGAAAAAGCCCCAGCTAAACGCGCTGGTCGACCACCAAAAGCAGCTACAAAAACACCAGAAAAAACAGCAGCGCCTGTTGAAAAAAAAACAACACCAAAACCAGTTAAAAAATCAGAAAAAAATGAATCTGAAGACGAGGCTGAAAGTGAAGCTACCAAAGGTAAACGCACTAAAGCATCTGCTAAACCAGCTGTTAAAAAATTAGCTCAAGAGGAAGAAAAAGTTGAAGCTGAAGAAAAACCGACTGAAACAAAATCTGGTCGTAAACAACCAAGTCGTAAAGCTGCCGAAAAAGAACCTGAACCAGAAGAACCAAAAGAAGAAAAAAAAGTCGGTCGACCTGCAAGAGGTGCGAAAGGCAAAGAAGAAGAACCTGTAGTAGAAGAAGAAGTCAAATCAGAGACTAAAAAACCAATCCGCGGAAAAGGCGCTAAATTAGAACGAGTTGAAACAAAACCAGAAGAGGAAGAAGTTGAAGAAAAAAAGGAAAAAAGAGGCCGTGGGGCTAAGGCTGAAGAAAAAAAAGAGGAAAAAAAAGAAGAAGAACCTGAAGCTGAAAAAAAGAAACGCGGACGTGCTGCTAAAAAACCAGAAGAAGAAAAACCGGTTGAAGAAAAAGCAGAGACAGAAGTAGAAGATAAAGAAAATCAAAAACAAGCAAGAGGCAAAGGCGGTAAGACAGGTCGAGGCGCTAAAGTAGCCGTCGAACATTGTACATCATGAAACGTTTACAAAAGAGAAGCAAATAAGCTCATTGAAGAGCTTCAAGTCGATTATCCACTGCTTGAATTTTCTCTTAATGAAAATAAACCTCGACGTTTAACATTTGAATTAGTTCTAATAAAAAATAATAAAGAGATAAATTTATGGAGTGGTAAAGACTTGAAGCCTAGAAGAGCAAAATTTCCCGATTCTCAAATAATCAGTGATTTGTTAAATGAACATTTAGAAGAATAATAGTAATATAAATAAATTTATGTAAATATTTTGAATATTAAATTTATAAAAAACAAAAAATTATAAAATAGTCCATTTTATTTCCCATAAAAAAAAATACTCTGATTATTTGAGATAATTAAATTTTGTTTTTCAGCTTTTTTTTTTTAATAAGTTGTCAAAATTTCAAATTTTTTTCTAACCATTTGAATTTTTTAATTTTTTTATGATAAAATTTAAATGAAATGTAAGATAAACAGTTTAAATTTTTGACATAGTTTCTTTAGGTTAAATTTAAAATTCATTTTGGTCTGGAAAAAAATTTGAAATTTTTTTTATACAACTAAATTTTTTAGGGTTATTTTTTTTGCCGATTTTTTTTCGGTCCTTCTATTTTTTCTTTTTTGGATAGTTCAATAATATGTTGGATTTTTTTTTTTTTGGACAACTAATGTAAAAAAATTATATAATAAAAATTGATCTGGAATTTTTTTTTCTCATTATTTTTTTGTAATTTGTCTTTTTGTAAAAAGTTCAAAAATAGAATTGAAATTTTTCTTTTTTTTTTTTAAGCAAATATAAAAAAATTTATAACATGAATTTAATAATTTCAATTTTTTTCAATAAAAAAATTGCCAATTTTCAATATTTTTTTTATCAATTGTTATGATTTGAAAATATTTTGGACAAGTGGGAGCATTTTAAAGTAAAAAAATTACAAAATATTCTAACTTAACAGCATATTCGAAAATCTTTTCAACATACTTTATAATCTGTTCAGTGTACCTAAAAATATTTTGAGCTTAGTAAAATTATTAACATACTTTTTTGCTGAACAAGTCCGGTACGATACGATACGTTCGCGTCCGGCTACGTCGCAAATTCGATATATATTTCGAAAATCCCTCATTTCGAAGACCAAATACAGAACAGCTCCAGGAATGTTATTTTACAGTAAATGACTATTTGTGGCTTAACAGATAATACAAAGTATTTATTTTTGAGTTACTAAAATAGTATAACTTTGTGAAAAATAATTTGAAATATTAATTATAAAAGGAAGACAAGGTATCTATTTCCTTGCTGCGAAGTGCATGTTCTTAAACCCAAAAATTTTTTCATAATTTGCAATAATTTTAATTTATTTTCTAGTGATTGGCAACCGGTTTTCTGTATAAAATTTATTTCGCCGCAATTCCAATTTAAAACTCCTTCAAAAATACTTGAAAAATATATCAAATTTTAGAGAATAAAATCGGTACTGTGAAGTTTATCTCTATTCACTCATTTCATTTCAGCATTTTAAGTGCTATTTTTTTAAGAAATAATTTTTTTTCCAAAGTTTAAATTGCGTTCTGAGTTGAAAAAATTAATAAATTTTTTTATCTTGGTCTGAAAAAAATTATACCACACAAAATGTGAGATGATAAGCTTTAAAATGATATATAAAACTAAGGTTTTGCGTGAAATAAAAAATCCGTCCTATTCATATTTCGGTGTAGCAAAGTTGTTTTGTAACAATTTAAAGCTAAAAGAAAATTAAAAAAATAAAAAAGTTATATCAATTTAAACGAATTGAAATGAACTTCACATCCCCAATAAAATCCTCTATCTTTTGATACCATGAACATAATCTTATGAGTTTATCTTGAATTCAAAATTAAATTAAACCAGTTTTTTTCACTATAGTTATAAAATTCACCACCTTTCATGCTAAATTGCCAATTTAGCTAAAGTAGACTTTTTTTATGGTTGAAACCGAAAAAAAAAACTTAATCAAAAAATTTTCAAGAGTTTTTGCTTGGTTTTAAATTTTTTAAATTTTGATTTACTGCATTTCTCGCGAATTAACGGTGTAGGCATATCCGTACCGTACACGTAGCGTAACCGTACCAAAAAAAAACGGTCGGCGAACTAAAAAAATTTTTTTTTGGTAAGGTACGGCTACGCTATGGGTACGCCTACGCCGTTAATTCAGTATGTTTGTATGAAGAGCCTATTTAAATGATTCGGAATATATCAACAAGAGACATTTTTTACCAAAAAATAAGTTTTTTATTCATCAATAAAAAAATAAATTAACAAAAATAAAAATAAACATTTAAAAAAAAAAAAAATTTTAATTTAAAATAATTAAAATGGATTAAAAAAAATTTAAAAAAAAAAAAAACTTAAACGATAACAAATGTTTTATTTTTTATTATTATTTTCTTGCTTTTATTGAAACAAAATTAACTCATGTCAGATTGGTATTCACTTTATTGTGTTCTTTGAAATTTTTAGCATCTCCAAAATCTATTTCCGATTCGTCGTCAATTGAATAGTCCGTTATGTCAATGCTATTTTTCTTATTTAAATCGTAAGTGCAAGACACTGGATGATAAAATTTGCATTTATTCTCTTGGAAAAATTTACAATTTTGTCCAAATTTGCATAAAATTTGACCTTTTCTATTTTGATTCGCTGCTCTAGGCGAATGAGTTTGCCGATGAATTGATGTCGGCGATGACATCAAATTAACATTTGTTTGATAATCTGCAAATTTTTTAAATTGTGGCCTATTATGAAATCTATTTTGATGGATTCTTGAATGTAAATAGGGATCAATTTCATTGTTGTGTGACAATTCGATTGAAGAATGTATAGGAGCAGTGGCAGTTTGATAAAAATTAGTCATTTTATTTATTTTATCATTATTATTATTATACATTGAATTACAACTTAAACTCGTTCTATTTTTGGCAGTAATTTTTGTTCCATTAAAAGAATTTGATTTAAGCTTATTATTATCAAAATTAATCCGACCGAAATTCTCAGTAATTAACCTAAGATTGACATCATTTAATTTGTTTTGTATTGAATTCGATTGTGTAACTTGAATATAATTGAAATAGGCTCTTGCAGCAGCGTTTTTGTAATATTCGTGTTGTTGCTCTAGAGTCTGTAAATTTTTGGTTAGATTTTTTTGAGGTGGCAATGGTTGTTGTGGCAAAATTTGAATTTGTATACTTTTATCATTAATTAAAGGTGGATGATTATAATTTTCTGCATAAAAGCATTTACAACCATAGGTCTGACATGTTCCACAGTATAATGGTACTTTTTCTGGGAGATTTTGAGGCCTATTCGAGATAAATATTGGTTGGAAATGGTTATAAGGTATTGGAGTCGGGTAATTGTTTGGAATTGGCAGCGGATGTATTTGTACTGGTATTAAATTTGTTGGTTGCCAATAAGGCGGAAGTGTGTAATTATTTATATCTGAGTATTGTGGCGCTTGTAAAACTAAATTTTGATTCGTTGTCGCACTTATTTCATTTGACTTTTGACTAAAATTAAGATTATTTTCTGAATTTTCCATTTGTGACATATTCTAAAAACAAATGTTCTAATAGATTATATTACTAGTTTTAAATATTCATTTATTTACATTTATCTAAACAAAATAATTAAGATTTAAAAAAAAGAATCGATTGAAATATCACTTCCTAACAGTATTATAATACAACTAAGAAATTTAAGATTAACAAAACAGTGTTTTTAGCTTTAATATATATTCTAAAAATAATATCCCCAATTAAATGTTTATTTAATATATATTGCAATAGGTCACGCCAATATTAATGTTCATAAAAGAGCATGAATGTTCATGAACAGATTTACATATTTTAATTTAAAATGAATTTTAAAGGAACAAGGAAAAAAATTAAATTTTTAAAATTTGTGGAGCTGAGGAGATTGACTAAAAAATTATTGATTTAAAAATTTTTTAGAACATCTTGGTTGATTTAGTGACGCGTCAAAAAATATTTACGTGACCAACCTTTATTGAATAATTGAAATTTTACGTAAGACTACTTAATTTAAGGTAAAAATCAAGTAAAATAAGGCCACTATAAGCTAACAATCTTAGATGAATAGCTCAAATGATTCAAAGCTGCTCAAGAGTAATAGTTCGGATATGTTTCGGATAGGACGATGTTTAAGACTGATTGAATTTAAAAAAAATATTTTTACAACTTGCTCCAGAAAGGCAAAATCAAATCCAAAAGATTGCTCTTAAACATTTTAGGAATGCTTAACTAAAAAATTCTGAGAAAGAAAATAACAGTTTTAAAACATGATATTTTTTTTCAGAAATTTACTTTATTTAACTTGAATATTTTCTTAAACATCCTCAGGATAAACTTCATTTTTTTAACCTTGATGGAAATTGAAACTATGAAATGCCTAATCCGATATATCAGAAAAAAATCTAGATCTTAAGACCTATAAAGTATCCAGACGATTTTTATAATTAAGATTAATTTCAAATTTCATCTCTTTCTTTTAGTGCTAAAGTTTGAATAATTAAAAATTAAAAACGAAATTTTTTTTTTTAGAAATAATATGAAAATAAATTAGACTCGGATAAGATCCTTCCAAGTGAAAGATTTTTACGCACGAAAAACTCTTAAAAAAATTTGGGTTTAAAATTATTCTTCATCACGGAAGCAACGGATGAATACGAAATATCTATTCTTTACTTCCGTGTAACGCTATTTGTTTTTTTTCGTTATTATTTTTAATGAAATAAAATTTTTAAAAACATATAAAATTTTCAAAGTTTTACAATATAAGATATACAACTCCTAATCCGCTATAAATAAAAATGGTTATTTGAGGCGCTATTAGCTTTAATTCAAGTTTAGAAATTTCTAAAATTATTTTTTACGTGTTCTACTTTATGAATTAAATATAATTTTCTTACACAACAAAATTAAGTAGAAAGTACATAATTTTTTTTTAAAGTTTTTTAGATTAATTTTAGAAAGAAATTGAATATTTTAGTTTTAAAATGATAGCTTAATATGATCTTTTTATGAAAAAAAAAAGAATATTAAAAATAATCCAAAATTTAAACTAATAGTCCAAGGTTATTGAAAATTTAAAAGCCTTATTTATTCGATTTAAATGCCATTCAACAAAAAAAGGAGCTATTCTTTTCAAAGCTTTAATTAAAAGACTAAAAAATCTGACAATTTTCGTATTTAAGACTTATGAGGTTTTTAAATAATTGAATATTTTTTTCTTTAAAAACAAAATCAGTTTGAGACCAAAAGTGAAACTAGAGCGCTCTACTTTTTTACCCCTTAAATAATTAAAGTTTTTCTAGAATTTAAAATATATTTTGTAAATATTTTTCTTTATGAGTCTAATTAAATTTAAATTATCATCATTTAAATTAAGCCTTACAATAAACGTAAAAAACAACATCAAGGCAAGAATTTTAAAATCAACTCAAAAAATTTTTTTTTAGATAAAATTGAAAAAAATTCTTTTTTTTTTCCTTTAAAAAAAATCTTGTAATTAACCCTTAATAACAAAATTTAATTGGAATTCATTAGAAACTCTCCGGTTATAAATTTATAGTACAATTAATTATTTATTACTTATAGGCATAAAAAATTTAAAGGCTTTTAACTGAAAGAGAAAAGATTATTCTTTTCAATTACAAGTTACTAATGATACTCTTGAACAAGAAAAAGTATCCTTACGGGCTACTTAAAATCTATTAGTTATTTATAATTTTGCCTTGTGTAAAATTAAGACGATTTTACCATAGTGTAAAAATAGAAAAAAAAATTTGATTTCCTATTACTTTTTTTATTTATTTATTGAAATTTAAACGATTATAATGCATTTCCTTAAACATTTACGGCTTTTATTTCTAATTATTTTTCAAAAAAATTCGTTATAACAAGCTTCTATTTTTTTTTTTGTAAATCTATATAAATCTCTAACAAAACGCTATTTGTTTCTTTTTATCTTGATAACTATTAATTCCAGAAAAAACATATGGAATATTTTATAATTTGATTTGTTTAACAAAAAAAAAATTAGCCTTGTATTTCTGAATTCAGAGCTTTGGAAAAAAAAAATTTAAATAAATTTTCTTTTTCTTTTTTTTGTTGTTGTTGTTTGTTTGTTCATCTTCACGAGTGGAAATTTGATTTATGCCTGTCTTAAAATAAGTGCCAAGCACAAACTCAACATACAAAAGAAATGAAAAATACAAGCGACTCAATTTTTTCTAAAACAATTTCAAGACAAACTTTGGAATTAAGACTTTGTTCAATTCAAGGATTATCAATAATTTTTATTTTAGTATAAGAGAGAGAGATAAATGAGTGTAGTGTCTTTAATTTGATTATCCTCAAACCAAAAAAAAAACAACCAAATAGTTTTAAATAAAAAAAAAGAAAGGGAAATAAATCAATTACCATTAGTTTAATTCTTTTTTAAAATAAATCTTAAACCATCAAAAAAGTGAAATTTAATTAAATTTATGGTATTAATATTTTTGATATCTTTTGGTTTGGCTTAGGGTTTTACGATTTTTGAAAACAATGATTTTTGATTTAATATGCTTATCGCTCGAGCGCATTATCAAATCAACAACAATAACAAAAACTTATTAATACAAAGTAAATAGCATGTAGCCAAATCACCCAAACTTAGACTTACTAAATTTACAACAATGCAAAAAAGTTAAATATCTTGTCTAAAGATCTAGATATATATCTCAAATTATGTTTAACAAAAAATAATATAATTTGTTGAAAGCATTCATGCAAATTATGCTCACAACAACAACAAAAATCATAAAATTATTTCTTCTTTTTTTTTTTAAATTTAATATTTATTATATATTTTTATTTAGTTAAGCTTTTTCATTTAACGTTGTAGTTTTAATTCAAAAAGTAGCTAGGTCTATCTTTATTTTATACTTAATTAAATAATTTTGGTAAATCAATGCTTTTTTATTTTTTAAGAAAGAAATCGATATTGAATTGATCGCTTAGTAATAATTTTGATTAAAATATCCAAAAACGGAATTGAATTTCTTTCTAATTAGTATCTTAATAAACTATGAGTAAAATGTCTCACAATTTATGACATATATACACAGATTTAAATATTTTTTTATAAAATTTTGTTTTCATACAACTTAATTTAAATTTCCATAAATTTTTTGGCAAAAAAGCGAAAATTGATTGAATTTAAAGATTAGTTATTAAAGTGCGATCACTTCAAAAATTAAAAATAAAGTATTGTGCTTCTGTTAATTTTAGGGTGGTAGACTAAACTTATCGTACCGCACCAATGTGTGGTGTACCGTACATGCCTATCAACGTATTACCTTAGTCTTTTTTTGGATTATTTGATTAACAAAAATTTGTGGGATAATTTCCTTATTTGGCTTCGAAAATTTTTCTTTTTTAGCTTAGACTATTTTTACCGTATAACTTTGCGCGGTACTGCATTCAGTTAAACCCAAATTTACGAGTATAATTTAAAAAAAATTATTTAAAAATTAATTTTTTAATTTCTTAATTTTTATAAATTATCTTTTAAATTAACGTTCCTCCTTAGTAATAGATGCGGAATCAACATATATTTTTTTATTAAACATGCGACATCAAATTATAATTATTGGATTTTAAAAGCCGTGCTTAAAACCAAATAGACTGGATAAATGTCTAGGTAAATCAAAAAGGCTGGTTAAACATGGGCGAGATGGTACGTGATGCAAAATTAAATTTTGGTTTAACGGCATGCAATACCGCGCAAGGTTATACGGTTTCCACAGTTAATTCTTCTAGTTTGTCTCGGCTAAATAATTTTACTAGAAAAATACTTAAAACATTTTCTCAGTTGCTTTCAAAACTGCTCAAAACATTATTTAATTTTTTTCTTCGAAATTTGTCGAAAGAATTTTTTTTTAAATTGTTCATCAAATTTAATTTAGAATCATTTATATATTTTCTCCGATGTTCTTTTGAAAAATAAACGAAAAAATATGAAAAATTTAATTATTTTTTTAAGAATTATCCAAAAATTAAAGTAAAATAATGTTCAGAGTTAATGAATTTTGTGTCTAATCATAAAAAAGAGTTCTGTTCTATAGGTGAATCGTGCCTATTTTGGTGATAAATTTCTTAAACTTTTTCTGACAAGCAAAATCAGCATAATTTTTGAGGTATATTTTTGATGCACCAATGTGTGGTGCACCGTACATGCCTATCAACGTATTACCTTAGTCTTTACCTTAGTTCATTTTTTATTTATTTTTTCTTTAAATTTGAAATTCAGATTTTGGTGCCGGGTTAAAAATGAAAAAATAAAAAAAATTCAAAAACAAGATTTTTTTATTATAAAAATTTAATTTTGGTTGTGATGCTAGGTCTAAAATTTGTTTTAGAAATAGATCAGAAATTGAAATAGAAAATTTTAGTATTTTGCATCTTGACTTTTTTGAATAATGATTTTTTTTACTACAAAAATTTTGGTGAATTTTAATATCTAACTTAAATAAAAAATTCAACAATGCTCTAAACTTTTTTTTTAAACAATAATTATTTACTGTTATTTATTAAGTGACTGAATTTGAAAGTGACAAAAAATTTCTTATCTCATGTAACTGTATTTTTTAATTAATAAAAAATATTTAAATTTGAGACCTAAAAAAAAGCGTATTATATTTACTAAATTGGTTAAAATTCGGACAAATTTTGCTGTAAGGAAGTAGCAAATTTTCGACATGCTTTCTGTTAATAGTCATTATAATCATTTCTGCTTCAAATCAGTTTAAGTGTATGGGCGTAAATTTTTTTTTTTTCGTAGAATCGAATTTTAAAACTAAAAATTAGATGTGTAAGGTAAAATTTAGCAATATCCCAGCAGGGAAAATTTCAGACTTCAAGGAAATAATAAAAACAAAAGCTTTTTACGGCTATAAAACAGTTTGGAATTACGACCTGATGTGTGTTTTACGGAAAAATGGGGGATGTGCTTTATTAAGGTATTCAAAAATCGGAAAACTCACTTTGTTGAAGATGTAATCAATTCATATAAATAAAAAAACACTGACTAAAAATTAAACATTCCAAGCTAGTAACATGGTAATACTATCAAGTGTCAACGGTAATTCTTGAATCTTGGATTTTTAATGTATATTCAAAAAATTAAAAATATTACCGTAAACGGTTGCCAAACTTGTATCCAAGTTGCGTGCATTAAAATTTAAATTAAACCCTTTAATAATGCCAAATTAAATATCAAATATCCTAATTTTTGATAGAAATGCAAAATTAAAATTAATTTTTGATGCAGCTACATAAACCAATTTTCCGTTTTGTGGCATAATAAAACTGCAATTTAAAAATTTCTTTTTTCGCATAATTTATTGGGACTTTTTACCATAACTTTCAAGCAAACAAGTAACAATTTATTTTCCTATTTTTAATTTGTAGTGTGAAAATGTTGCTTTTTTCTTCGGAAATCATGGTAAAATGTAAAAAAATCAACGTTTTCTTAAGGATGTGACCGGATTGAAAAATTTGAACTTTTAAAAAAATACACCTATTGAAAAAAGATTTATAAAAATATTCAATGAACTGTTTATAGTTTTTTATTGAATACATATATGTAACACCACAATATAAAACCTAACTCTAAACTTCTACCACAAATACTCTTTTTCACCTTTGGCTTTATTAAACTAAAATTTACTAAAGCTAGAACTTAACTAAAATTACCCTACTCTCTATGGCTAAACATTTTACCTATTAAAACCGCAGCTTTTAATTTTTTAAACTTTTTAAATCAACACCTTTTAAAAAATTCATGACGAAAAAGATTGAAATGAGAAAATATTTGAATCTTTTACTTCTTTCAGTTTGAAATCTCGGGATTAGTTTCTAATTTTTTTATTTTGAGAAACTACAAGAGAATCCGATGCAAATTTTAATAAAAAATAAATGATTAATTTACTTAGTAAGCTTATTGCTTGGCTTTTAAAAATTCGACTTAAAAACCAAGCAATAAGCTTACACTATTAAAAAAAAAATTGAAATCGAATACAAAACTAACAGAAAAAAAAAATTTAAATTACTTGTAAATTTTATAATCCAAATAATTATTGTTTGATTTGAATGCTAATGGGGAATATTAACGAGGAGCTTTTGACAGCTCTTTTAGTAAACTAATCTTAATACTAAACTTGAAAAAAAAAAAGAGAGAGAAGATTTTCCTAGCAAATTATAAAATAAATATTGAAAATCCTCACTAAATTTAAATAATTAATATTTTTTGATTGCCTTAAAATCAATTAGTCTTTTAAGGAAGCTATTTTATAAAATTAATGCCAGTCTGTTTTATGTAAATGAATTTATTCCTTAATAAAAATAATTTTTTTTCTATCTCATAAAAATAAAAATGACAAGTCAAAAGAGAAAAACTTCTGATCTAAGAGCTTGAAATTATTCTTCTAAATGAATAATTATCAATAGATAAACTGATATGATTTGTTAAATTATAATGAATCCTTTAAGTTAAGATCATATTTCATTGTTAAATAACAATCTGCAATCTTAAAATCTAGTTTTTTCTATCTTAGAACTCTGATTGAAATACAGAAATAAAAAATGAATTAAAAGTTAAATTTTTTTTACTTTATGAATTATTATTTATAGCCTGATCAGTTAACAATTATTTAATTTAAAACCGATCGTATCTATAAATCGAACAAAAAGCTAAATAATTTGATGTTTTTAGCATGAATTAAAAGAGAATATTTATGTTTTTTTTTGACTCATTTAAAAAAGCGCACCTTCTCTATATATGGAAAAAATTTGAATAAAAGCTTCAAAATGTTACTTTAAAAATTTGATGATCAATTGTCAGTCCTGTTTTTTTTTAAATAACGAAATACAGTCAGACCTTGATTTTGTCAATGGTCTGCGTAAAACGAAAATCTTTGACAAAAACAAATAATGACAAAATCAAAACAAAAATACATGCTAAACCATTTCTCATCTAACCTAAATAGTAGTAAAATTAACTTGACAAAATTAAATATTGACAAAATCAAGGTTGACAGGTCTGACTGTATTTGATTACCAAATTAAACATTCTTTTAAATTAAAAATCATGATTCCATGAAATTTATTAAAATTCGGATTTTTTTTAATTTAATTAAAAGCTTATTCTAGGAGCTTTTATTTTGGGAAATTGTTTTATAAACTTGAAAGTCTTTTTGTTTGTTAAAACAAAAAATGTTTTAAAAATTTGTCTTTCAATCGTTAGATCATCAATTTAATATATTTAGTCAACCCCTTTCTTGGTATTTGACTTAATGGGTCTAGTGATTTGTTCACATACAGCACTTGCTTCGAAAAAAAGGCGTGAGCATTACCGTGAGCAAAATTTAATATTTTTAAGCGAAAATTTAGCATATTTGTGATATATTTTTTGCACATTTTTTTCAGCAATAAAGAAAGCTCATTATCTTCATAAAAAGTTAGCCTCTTATAAATTAGATTATTTAAGCAGAAATTACTAAGAAATGTCACAAATTTAACTATCACTTATGGTAACGGTAACGCTCACGCCTTTATTTCAAAGCAAGTGCTGTATTAGGTGAACAAACGTTCTCATAAATTACCCATTAACGATATCGTTACCATTATATACAAATTTTTTCTTGAAATTTTTTTCTAATTTTTTTTTAACGGTAATGGGTAGCGGTACGGTAACGGTCATGCCATTTTATCATTATAACTTCTGTAAAACATCTGTCGAAGTTGAAACTTTTTACCTAAATTTACCCTTTTTTTCTATAAATTAAGAATAACTCAAACCATAAGTTTTTTGTTACAGGAGCCATGAAAAAAAATTAGGGAAAACGCGGTACTCTTTTTCTTTTCTTTGATAAAACGAATTTATAATTTTTTATTATTATTAATTAAGATAATTTGAAGGCAGCTATACCCAAAAAGAAGGGAATCAAGCAAGCCAAAAATCAAAAAATTGTGCTTTAAATTATTTAAGATTTAATTATTAAATTATTAAGAAAGTTCTTATTTTTCAATGCTTTTTTTAATGGGTAAAATACTAAATTCTAAACAACGAAAGTAAAGCCTTATGATTTAAGATTAGACAATCAATCAGTATCTATTGGATAAAAGTTTGGTCCTAAGTAATTTTTAAATGTAATAAGAAGTTTTTATAACTCTGAAAATTTCTATACTAAATGCCAAAAACCAACTATTAAAAAATTTTAGCTGAATTTTCGAAAATTTTATTTAAAATATTCATATAAAAATTTTTATCAAGTTTTAATTATAAAAAAAATAATAAATTAAAACAATAAACGTTATCTTATAATAAATCCTGATCAATTAGATTTGACTAAATGAAAAAATTCCTCTCTGGTCTTAGGATTTGTTCTAAACTCACCACGCATTGAGCTTGATACAGTTTTAGAATTGAATTTCTCCACTCCCCTCATCACCATACACATATGTCTGTTTTTATTTAATAAAAAATAGAATTTTCAAATTAAATCTTTTTTAATAAAAAAATATTAAATTATAATTACGTCGCCTCTACGATCACGGCTACTCCTCTTGGATTTAAAATTTCTTGTAATGCATCAGCTATTTGATTAGTTAGTCTTTCCTGGACTTGTAATCTTCGACTGTACATTTCAACAATTCTAAAAAAAATTTGTTAAAATTTTAATAAGTCTATCCATTTATTGTTTTAGAAATTACCTGGCTATTTTACTTAAACCTAAAACTTTTTTATTTGGTAAATAGCCAACTGAGACTTTACCCATAAACGGTACCAAATGATGCTCACATAAAGAGAACATTTCAATGTCTTTAACTAGTACCAATTCATCTGTATTTTCATCAAAAATTGCATCTTTGACCACCTCTTGTAAAGTTTCATTATAGCCTTTAGTAAAATGAAGTATTGCTTTGGCAGCTCGTTCGGGTGTTTTTAATAGACCTTGACGGCTCGAGTCCTCTCCAATTGAATTAATTATATTCAAATATGCTGAGGAAATTTCTTTAGTTTGTAATTCTTTATTGTTTTCGGAAATTTCTTTTCCGTTAAAAATTTTCAATTCGTTTCCATTGAAATCCAATTGTAAGTGCCCATTACAATTTTCTTTGGTTTTATCACATTTTATTTTTTTAGTTTCCATTTTAGTCTTAATAGATACCAACCTTTTAAATTTTAAAAACTGTTTTTTCTAAATTAAATGTATTGAAGGAAATTAAGTTAAAATATTTTATTTTATCTAGCAAGTGTATTATTTTTTATATCTCAATATGTAAGCAGTATCAGTGACCGGAAGCAGAAATGAACAATGGCTCTGATGACTTAGGATAGAAAAATTAAATAAAATTACCGTAAAAGCCTATACGAAATTAGGCCCTAACTTATCGACAATGCACCCAAACTTGAGATTGTAATGGGTTTTTAATTATCGAAAATTGGAAATAGATACCGACTAAACCCGAATTTTATAATTAAAACCAGGCAAGTTAAAATTACTCTGCAAAGCTCTTAAAATTACTTTTGGCAACAAAAAAATTGATGAATAGTGCAGCAAAATTTGATGTACCTGTTGACCAAGTCTACAAAAAATTTAATTTAGGCTTTTTTTAATGTTGTGCAAATTTGCGGATAATTTAGACATTTTTGCAATTAAAAATTTTTTTCTGCAATATTCATTAATTTTTTTGTTGCCAAAAGTAATTTGAAGAGCTTTGCAGGGTGATTTTTGGCGGTCAAAAAAAAAACAAAAAACACAAAAAACTTTAACATGCCTTAAACCAGCATTAAAAATTAAGATTTGGAGTTAGGGTAAAAGTTTAAAAAATTATTTAAAAAATTAATTTGATAATTTTTTTTAATTAAAATTCTAATTTTAAGTGTCCCTGTAAAAAACGAAATTTAAGTTATAATAATAATATTGAATTAAGCTATAATAATAATATAGATTTAGTCGATAAAAAATTTCGTTTCTTCATACAAAATTAATAAATTACGATTAAAAAAATAATAATCAGATATTTAATATACGTTTCCTAAAAAAAAAGATTTTTGGTCTTTTTTTTTCTTCCCTTTAATAGTGGTAGCCGCGGCTGACCGCCACTGGACCGTCAACATAGGCTGTGGTCGTCTTGATGGCCGCAGGGTAAAAAAAATTTCATAGGTTATAACTTTTATAATTTGATAGAATAAGCGATTTTCTACCGTTAAATTCTCTTTAAATGCAAAAACAGACATTTTTAAACTCCGCTGCCATCAAATGGCGGTCTAGCGGCCGCCAGCCACAGCCATCAACACAACTCACTAATTAAAATAAATTTTTTAATTTAAGTTTAAATGGCTAATCTGGACAGTAAGAAAAAATACTCGATAAGACCATTTTTTTTTTATTAAAATTTTATAATATTTTTTAGAATTTAGTTAAAAAATGGGAAAAACAACTAAAAAAGATATTTTCACAATTTTTTTACCTTTGAAGGCGTTTTTTTATAAATTTTTAATAATTTCTATAACTCACCAAGAAATGTTTACATTTAGAACGAAAATAAAACAATCATTTTAAACAATCACTAAGCTTAAACATTTATTTAATTCAAGATTTTAATTTCAAAATTTTTTAATAAAATTGGGTTAAATTAATGAAATAAAAATTAAGTTTTATCTTTTTTTAATTTTTTCCAATTTTTGACATTAATCACTCGTTTAGTTATAGTGCCGCATTGCCTCACAAAAAAAACGTCTTTAATGCTTTAAAAACGTGATTATAAATTTCGTATATCATATTTTAAATTCATAACTTAGGAAATCCCCCGCTCCCCCATTTAGATAAAAAAATTACCATTGGCTACTCTTTCTCTTTACTACACCCTTTTTGGTATTGAATCAAATTTTGTATTTGTATTTTAAATCTTTATCATGGCTTACCAATTGATAGCTAGTCTTATTTATTATAGTGGTAGTTCTATTTTTATTAGTTAGGAAAATTATCGTAAAAAAACAATAAAAAGATTTTTTTTTTAAATTACCAAGAGCAAGGTCTTTAATTACGTTTTTTTGGTATTTTTGTACCTACAATAGCCTCTTCATTCAACTAATAAAGAAAAGTGAACTTAATATCATGAATATTTGAATACATATTTTTACTTAAAATTTTTTTTTAGCATTTTAAATATGTGATGTAATTTCAGAAGACGAAAAAAATTCTTTGAAAATGTGTCTATTATTTAAAAATTTTAATGCTTAGACGAAAATCTAGAATTCTTACCAGCTTTTGTCAATTACTTGAATTCTTTTAAAAAAATTAAAAATCAGAAACTTTTTCTTTTTCTGCTTAACAAACAAAAAAAAAACCTATTTCATGATTCAGTTTAAAAATAAAGATCCTTAACAATTTTTTTTTTATTTATGGAAATCAATTTTCTTAAATTTTGATTTAAATGCAAATTTTTTGTTGCTTCTTTTTTTTATATTAAATTGAAATAAAGAAGAAAAAAAAACACAATGTCAAAAGTGTCATTAAAGTTTCTAATTAATCCTTGCTTACTCCGTTTTTTGTTTCTTTTGCTAATGCATTCGTACATCGCCGACGTATCGATTACATAATTGTGAAAAAATTATATAACTATCAAAAATTATTTAAGTAAGCTATCTAATTGAGACAACCAACATACAAAAAAAAATCAATAAAACTTGGAAAAGATTGATAAAAATCAATTAGGAACAAAAATATGTTTTCTCTTATTAATTTATCAAAATTTATTCTTTTGCGACATCAAGAAAGACTTTAAATAAAACATCATTTAAAGGCGTAGTAAAGTAATTTTTTTGAAAGAAATAGAGAGATCTACTATTTAGAAAAAATTTGCATTTTTTGTCGTTTTATGACTTTTTTGTTTGGTGCTTGTCGTCATTAAGTGCGTAAGTAGTTTTTTTTAAACCATCAAAAAGAATGTGAATAGAGTAAACAAATTATTTTTCGATTTATCAGTGAAAAATAAATGAGACTGTCATTTAACAAAAGAAAAATTATTTTGAAAATTTTTTAAATTGAATAAAATTTTATTTGAAGTTAATATGTTCTCTTTTTTTGTTATTGCAAATTTTGGTCTATTTTAAACATTTTTTTAATTAATCAAATTGGTTTAGAAAACTCAAAAATAAAAATTCTTTTATATCAGTTTATTTTTTTTTTTTGTATTTTTCTTAAGTTAAAATGCTCTTAAATTATGATATTTCAATAAAATTTTGTACTTTAAAAAACATTTTTACCATTCAGTAATATAACCTTCATAGAAATTAAAAAACAAACTTCAAACTTTTAATTATAAGGTTCATCAAATCATATGCCTTACTTAAAATTTGGCTGTTTTTGAGCCTTAATAACTAATGTCCATTCTAATAAAATTATTTCGAAAATATTTTTGGCATTAAATATCTACATGTAATTAAAGGTAAAGGACATGTCGTTAAACCCGAATACCCAACTTTAATGACATGGGCTGTTAATTACCACCTCGTGAAAATAATTACTTTTTTGTGAAATTAATTAGTTTCTGTGCAAAAAAAAAATAAATAAAATTGAGCAGAAAATTTACGACTAATAAGTTGTAAATAATTACTTTCTGTTTATATTAATTATTTTTTTGTCCAAAGTCTAGTAATGATTATAGTCTTGTAGTAATTTTTAGAAGAAGAATTCTAAAAATATTCTTAAAAAAGTAAGATATGATAATAATATAAGATTTATGACTCATTCAGTTAAGCCAAACATTTTTATTCTTTTAGAAAACTTTTTTTGGAAAAATCGAACTCAATAATTATAAAATTAAAGTATAAACTAATCTTTCTATAAAAAAGCGAAAAAGCTGTATTTTTTTCCAAATATGTTTGGCATCTAAACAATATTTCATTTATGAATTGTTGTATACTATTGTAATCAATTGTACTTTATTGTTAAACCGTAACTTATTCTTTTTCACCAAATTATCGCCTTTTTACCCATTTAGAAGATAGTTCAGCATCAAATTAATAAAAATAAGCACGAATTAAAAAAAATTAAGCAAAAACTAATTAACTTAGAATATTTAGTTTGGACAAAATAACTACAACAAATAAAAAAATATTTTAAGCATAAAGTAATTATTTTAGACAAAAATATAGACAAGAACTAATTATTTTCGCAAAGCAAGTCATATTTTCTCTAACGACATGTGGTCAATTTTTTAAAATTTAATTCTTACATTTTTATCTTGCAAAATGTTTATTACTTAAAATTGCAATCAAAAATAGAAATTTCGTACCGATTTCGATTGAAAAAAGAAAAGTTTAATTAACGACCTATCAGCATTATATACCAAAGTGTAGTTGAACTTTAATGACATGCAATAGTCGAGGTAAGGCAATATAAACATCTTTGCTAGATATTATCCTTGTATATTTGAATTTTAATTTAGGAAATTTTCGGATTCGTTAAAATTGGCTCGGTACACTGTACTAAAAATTAATTACGTATTTGCTCGATTTTTTTGACATTTCATAAAAGGAGGGTATTCGATTCTTATGACAGGGTGTTAAAACATTAAAAGATTATATAATGACATGTCACTATTTATAATAATGACATGTAAAAATCGAGCATTTACGTTAATAACAAAAATAAGTAATAATAAATTAGTTTAAAAATTACTTAAAAAATTTTACGCGAACTGCTCTGAAATTTTTTATTAAAACTAAAAAAACATAACATGTAAAATTATTTTAAATATTATGCTATATGAGCTTTAATTAATGTTTAAAGCTGGTAAAACAGTTCCCGAACATTCGCCAAAACCAACTCTGTAACCGTTTCCTTGACAGAATCCTAAAAATAACATAAGAAAAAAAATAAAAAAACATATTTACTCATAAAATTTTTAAATGATTTACCTTTCATAGTAATAGTGTCACCATCTTGTAAAAATACTCTTTTTACTTTGCCTTCAGAATCGAAAAGTATTGGTTCTTTTCCTCTCCAGGTAATTTCTAACAATGAACCATAAGAGTCTTTGGTCTCACCACTTATAGTTCCTGATGCTAATAAATCACCAGGTCTAGCATTGCATCCTGTGATTGTGTGATGAGCTAGTTGTTGCTTTGGTGTCCAATACATATATTTAAAATTTGATCGTGAAATAGTTCTTTCCTCTTGGAGTTCAGAAATTTTAAGATTTACTTCTAAATTAACATCAAAAGTGTACGGATCGTCATGTTGTAAATAGGAAAATGGTTTTGGATTTTGTTCTTCGCCTTTTAAAACAAACGGCATTAAAGCTTCCATTGGGACGACCCATGGTGAAATGGTAGTAGCAAAATTTTTGGCAGTGAATGGACCTAATGGAACATATTCCCATTTTTGAATGTCCCTAGCGGACCAATCATTCATTATAACCATACCGAAAATATGTTCATGGGCTTTTTCAATTGGAATCGGTTGACCTAATTCATTACCAGGACCAACAAAAAAAGCCATTTCTAGCTCGAAATCGAGTAATTTACATGGTCCAAAAACTGGTGGTTTTGTATCATCTGGTTGCATTTGACCAACTGGACGTCTAACTGGAGTGCCTGAGATTACTACTGAAGATGCTCTACCGTGATATCCAACTGGTAAGTGCAACCAATTCGGCATCAAAGCATTTTCTTTGCCTCTAAACATTATACCAACATTGGTAGCATGTTGTCTCGAAGAATAAAAGTCAGTGTAGTCACCAATTTGAGCAGGTAAATGCATAATACATTTAGATCGTTCCAAAAAAGCTTGTTGTCTCAATTCAGAATTATCTCTTAAAATTGGACAATCTTCTGAAAGTAGCTCTTTCAAACGCAATCTAGCTTCTTTCCATACCAAATGACCAAGTGACATAAATTGATTCAAAGTTGTCTGTTGAAGAACATGTTGATTGTTTTTCATCAATGGTCCATCGAATAAATGAGCTACTTTTGATAAATCTAAAACAAAGTCGCCAATAGCAACACCAATTCTGTGATTAGCCTAGAAATTAAATTTTTAGTTAAGTAAGACAAATTTATTTGATTTGAAAAATTACATTATCTGAGGTTGAAAATACACCATATGGTAAATTATGATATGAAAAATCACTTGTTGATTCAACTTGAATAAAAGACATGTTCTATAAATTTCCCAAAGGGTTAAATATTTTTTCTAAATAATAAAAATAGTTACTCAGTTCCTTTTTTTTTCAAATATACCAGAAAAGTAAAAATAAATGTTTAAATTCAAATTTTAAGAAAAAGGTTTATAATAATAGTAATTCGTCATAATAATCAACTATCTTATTTCCTGACTGAAGAACCCATGGGTTAATATCCGAAGTTGCATATAAGGTGCAACCGAATAGACTTATTCATGTTAAAATTTTATTTAATAGTGCGACATTTTTAGATGCGGCATTTATTTACGAATTTGATTTTTTTGTATTTATTTTATTTTAATGTATGGCCTCGCATTTTAAAATTAAGATCAAGAGTTAAAAGCTTAATTTTTGGTTAAATCTTTATGCAAAACTCCTTCGATTCATCAATTCATAATATTTTTTTGAAGGATATTCCAAATCAAATTTTTTTTCAAAAATAAATTGAGAATCATCAAATTTTTGAATTCTAACGTGACTTGAAAATTTTTCTAAATAATTTTCTTCCGAAAGATACTGTAACATAAAATATTATGCTTTATTTCACATTATTAATTAATTCATTAAGATTTTACGGGCATAACTTTGAAGTCTACAAAAAAATTTGAAAATTTTTTTTTTATTTTGAAATCTTATTTAAGTAGAAACATTATTTTTTTTAAGACCAGACCAAATTTTAGATGGCATGCCAGTTGGTAAACATATATCTCGTGGTCAATATTTGATGTTGTGTTTCTATATTAGTAGATCATATATAAATAATTATGTACCAACGATTTTATTCACTGGTATTTAAAAATATAATAATATTTTTACAAAAATCTTTATTGAGGTAAAATGAAAAATGACTCAGATTTTTTTTACAATTTGAAAAAGAAACTTTAAAAAAAAAATTTAAGGTGAGCTAAACTGAGAAGATGCATATGAATTTTTAGCTGAATTAATTGACTCGAGTAGTTCATTAATCTCATCAGTTTTAAATGTCTTCTTACAACTAGGACAATCTTTGGTACCTTTGAACAGCCGTTTAGCGCAAAATCTATGCAATTTACAAGAACATCCTGGACACCTAAAACTTGCCATGACTAGATTTTTACATAAATAACAATAATTCAAATCTTCAGCGCCAAATATTTGCTTTATATATTGAGACAGTTCAATTAAGGCCCTACCGTGTAACGTAATCATATTTGGCGAATTTATTACTTCAATTAACCAATTACCCTGCATGAATTTTTCAATCATTATTCTTATGTCTCTATTTGTTGGTACTTTGGCTATTTGTGATTGTGTACCAGCTGCTTCTTCGGATAATTCATCATACAAAGTCATTATCTCATTAACTATAGAATTATAATCAACACAACCCGATTCAGACTCGACTATTAATTCAAGAATTTTACGGAAAATTTTTAACTCATTAGGAGTGTATAGCTGAGATAGTTCGCCGATGGTACTCGTATCACACAAGCGAATAATACAATAATAACTTAGACCAGTAATCTCACAATTACCAGCTTTAATCTCAATGTTGAAATTTTTGATTGACTCATTTATTTCACGTAAAAAAGTAACATAGAGATTTTTAAGTTGACTCTCGTCGAAGTTAATATTGAATTTTTTCAAAACATTACAAAAAATAACTTTAAAGTTTAACTGATCTAAGACACCTTTGTTTAGGATAATTTGTAAAAAATATTGTTGTGCAGGACTTAAAGCAATACTTGGCATTTTTGCTAGAAAAATCTTGAAAATCTAGAAAAAAAAGAGAGCTAGAATTTCGGGCGTGTTATCAAAATAAAATTACTGATTTAAAAAATAATTATATGGAATAAAATTTTGAATATCATTTTTTAAGACTTGCTAATACTTGCAATATTTCTAGTTACTCGCTTCTTTTTTTTTTAAAGTTATTTTGAATTTTGAAAAATAAAAACAAGTTCTGTTTTTTCAGTTGTCTTGATTAAATAAAAAAATTTGAACATTATTTTGAAAATTATTTCTAATTACTTAAATGGCTGAAATTAAGGATTAAGATACACCCGAAAAAAATCTTACAAGCTTCTTTAGAACTTATTTAATTAGATTAAGCCTCGATAATTTTTTTATTCTGATGCTGTTAAATTTTTTTATTTTAAATTTTGAAATGAATAGTTAGTCTTTCTGTTGTAAAAGGCTGAAAAAAGAGCGTTGAAACCTTAGAGCAGCTGACGTAGCGGTTATTTTTTGTAAGTAAAATAAAAAAATAATATGTATTACTTTGCTAAAGACCTCTTAAAAATGAAAATAAAAGCTTGATATGAAAATTTGAAAAAATTCCCTACCTCCTGTGTAAACATTTTTTAAGTATTACCCCCTGCCTTAACCTTTTAAAATTTTTTAAATTATTTTAGATAATTGACTTTTTTTTGGTTATAAATATTTTTTCTTTCAAACTTTAAAATATTTCTGAGTAAAAATTTGACCAGATGGTTACAAAATTAATCAGCCCGGTTTTTTAAGATAAAATTTGAAATTCTCAATAATAAAATTTTATAAAATTTTATTTTCACAATTTTTTCCTTATAACTAATTTCTTGAACATTTTTTTTTCATGAATTTTTATGTACATTTTGAGGTGCACTCTTAGGTACGCTTATTTGTACGCTTTTTGGTACGATGTATGGTACGGTTCGGTACGGCTACGCCATTTTTTCATTAGCTCTGCAGTAATAAAAAATGTCCAAGAGCGAACATCTTGTTTAAAATTTCTTTAATATTAGTCTTGAAAAGTTTCGAAATATCTGTGCTGTTCTTTTGATTAGATGATCACTGTTTGAAAATAAAAATTTATTCCATTTTTTTTTTAAATTGATTAACTCATTTTTTTGTATGCAACGCCACCTTATTTTACGGGGCGTTGAGTTAGTGGCCTCTGTCTTAGACTTAAAATAAAATAACAGCCGTTAAAGCCGTAAAACTCCGGTTATAACGAAATATCGTTAAAATCGAGAAAATACATTATCTCTAAATGTTTACAAGAAAAATTCAACTTAGATTTTTATTAAGGATTTATTCGAAATTAAAAAGCAAAAATAGATAACAATTTATAAGATTAAAAAATAATTATTTAATAAAAAACAAATCTTCGATCAATTTACTTTCTTCTAAATCTTCTTGACTAACTAAACTCTCCCTGGCTTTACTTGTGTCTACTTTTTTATCATTTACTTTTAAACTATTTATCGATTTAGTTTCTTCAATTATAAAATCAACTAAACACTCATCATTTTCATCGAGCATTTCTTTAGATTTTTTGTTTAATTCTTTATGATGTTTTAATTGTTTTTTAACAGGTTTAACATCTTTCTTTTTTTTCATGACCATTTTTTTGTAAACAATATTTGCTAAATTTTCTAAGCTTTCCTCATCCAAATCATTTAGCTTAATACCTGAATCAGATTGAGTTACTGGTGTACTAGTCTGCTCTTGCTGAACTTGAAACGGAACTTGCTTTGGTATTAAATTCATCAATTGAAAATGTTCACTAGGTAAAACATGATGACTAAACTGATGCAAAGGAAGTTGAGATGGATATACAAAATTCGGTGGATTATTTTGATTAACTTTTTGATTCTCTGCTTTTAAAAGACTTAATTCTTCCAGACGTTTCAAGTGAATTTGCTGTTGAACCATTATCTGAGCCTGAAGGAAAAAATTAAAAATTTTTTTTTTTAAATAAATTTTAAAATTTACTTGTTTTTCTCTTAAAATCTCCTCTTGGCTCTCTAACAAAGCTTTTAGCTTTTTTTGCTCCTCAGCAAGCTCCATTTGCTCCTTGATCAACTCAATCTTTCGTGTGTCATCACTTGAATCACTTATAATCTTAGTTGATTTAATTTCATTTGAAGTCGAAATTGGCGATAGACTTCTTGGCGATAAATTCTTAGGTGTAGATGATTTGAATGGATTGAAAGCTGAACTTATTTTTTCTTCATTTATTTGTTTTTTAGGTCGTGGTGGTAATTTATTATTTTCTTTTTTTTCCTTTTGTAATTCTATTAGTTTTTGTTGGGTTTTAGAGAATTTTTTAATAAGTATTTCTTTTTCATTCAGTAATGTTTCCTGTTGTTTGAGAATCTCAGTTATTTCGGCTTCTTTGTGACGACGCTCTTCTTCCAATGATTTTTCTATTTGCTTCTTTTCATCACTTATTCTTCGACAACAAAAAAAATGAATAAAATATTTAAAGCTTACATTTAAAATAAAATATACTTTGCAAGTTCCTTAATAAGATTAGCTATTCTAGTTTTATCCTCTGGACATAAGTCTTTAATAGTCAATTTTGATTTTGATTCATTAGAAGAGTCATTGATTATTGAATTTGACTGGGCGCTTTCGTACAATTTACTAAATGGATTGGATTTTTTGTCTGAGGTTTTAGCCTGGTTAACCTGAAGTATGGAAGCCATTGGTGATGATTTTTTAGGAAAAGGCTTATCTGTTTAAACAAAAAAATTATATAAAAAAAACAAGGGTTAAATAAAAAAATATTCATACCAGCCTTTTTCCAATTTAAAACAGATTCTTTGGACATAAGAAAACAAAAATTTAATTTATAAAATTATTAACATAGACTTTCGAAACAAAAAAATAATTCGATAAAATATCTTGTCGTTAGGGACATTTTTTTATTTTGTTGAGAATAATTCATTTAGTATCTGTTCTTGACAACCATGGATATACATTTTATTTAGAATTCAGACAAATATTTTGTGATTATTTTGAAAAATTTTTGATTCAAGGACCATAAAAGGTATTTTTGGTCGTTTTTTATTTTCAGAAACAATTGAAGCTTATAATAGAATATCAAAAAAAAGTTTTGGAAACAAAAATAAATAATTTTTTATTATTAAATATTAACAAAAAAACAATTTAAATTTCAAAATGAATTTTTAACAAAAATAGAATTCAATCATATATTGGAAATAATGTAACCTTTAAATGGTTATTGGACAGTCTTTTTTATTAGTCTCCTTTCTTTTTTCTCGACAAAAATATTTAAAAGAATTTAAAAAAGCATTTTTATTTAACAAATAGATTTCAATATTTTAAATGAAATTGAAACAAAATAAACTATAAAAAAAGAACTTGATTCCGAATTGCTAATCGAATTTTTATGGGATTTCAGAAAATTTAATAAAATAAAAAATAATTTATTGAGAAAAATTTTTACAAGAGTTTTCGAAACTATCGTTTTGAAAAAATTAAATTAAATTGTTGTATTTGATAAATTGTAATGTATTCAAAAATTTGGGATTCAATTTACGAATATCACAAGCTACACTAAAAGCTGTCTCTGATGGAACTGATGTTGCTGGAATACTAAATACGAAAAATTTGACCATTTCTCCTAATTTTCCAATTCCAATTTATTTCTTTTCTAATCCTCCTAATCTTAGGCATTCTTTATTTTCCCTAAAAATTCTAAATTAAAATCATTATTTATATCAACTAAATTTTTAAGATCAACGACAAAAATATGAATTTAATTGCTTTTGAAAATAAAAATTGAAATACTTATAAATGGAAATTCTATTGTAAAAATGAAATGGGTTTATATTCAAAACTTTCCAGAGTTTGAAATTCGAATTAAAAACTCTATAAAAAACCAAAGATAAATTTCACATATAAATTTCGTATTTTAATAGAAAATTAGACCGCCCCTTTACCGTAGGTTTTAATGATTTTTAGTCATCCATACTTTTGTTAAATGGCGAATTCATCTTTTTACCGTATTTATTCGATATTAAGAATATCCCGGCACATAAAACATATTCTTCTATTCGAGTGATTTTTTTTTCAAAAAATAACTCAAATAAAATTAAAATATTCCTCTATTTGAGATAATTTCAAAAAAATTATAAAATAAAATTTTTTTCAATTAGAAGAAAAAAAATTTCATTCGAATTATTCTTAATTTCGAGTAAATACGGTAATTTTTTTAATGAATTAAGATATTTCGGGGCTGTGAAGTTCATGTCAATTCGCTCATTTCAATTCGCTATTTTTTCTATAACTTTTTTTCCAAACATTAAAAAATAGTTCTGCAAAATGTTACAAGATGTAGCAAATTTGCTACATTCCCATTATTAATCTGCAAAATGTGTGCACCCAAAATGCAGAAAAAAATTATTAAAAACTCAGTATATGTATTTGCACAAATTTTTCAGAAATTTAGCACAGTAAGAAAATTTATGTAGCAAATTTGCTACATCTTGTAACATTTTGCAGAACTATTTTTTAATGTTTGGAAAAAAAGTTATAGAAAAAATAGCGAATTGAAATGAGCGAATTGACATGAACTTCACAGCCCCAGATATTTCTGGGCGTAGGTAAAGTAATGTGTATTGAAAAGATATACAGTGCTGGCAAAGGTTTTGTAACAGTCATTTTTCGATTTGAAAACTAACCTCTGTCGACGGTTTTGAAATTAAAAAATGACGCTATATGACGCTTGGTAAACAATCGAAATATGACGTCATATGATGGACTGTTACAAAACCTTTGCCAGCACTGTATATGTGTATTGACCAAATCCTAACAATTGACTGTTTTCAAAAATAGACGTCTTATACTACTAAAATTGCTTTGACCAACCTCATTATTCTTATTTAGCGACCAGCACAAGATATAATTACAGTTATTGGCCACGAAAATTTTAATTTAAAAAAATCTAGATTTACCTGAATTTTTTATAAAAATTTTAGAAAGTCATTTTTTCAATTAATGACCACGGTTTTACATTAAGTGACATGTTATCTATCATAAACTGATCTTTCACGCTTTCAATTTGTTAACCTTCATTAATGGCCCAGAAAAAAATTCTAAATATTAAATAGTTATACATACTTAAGTATAAACCTTTTATCCATACTTAAGTTCTTTCAAAGAGAACTTGAGTTGATCTTTAAAACTGCTTGATTAATAGATCAATAAGATTTTTAAATTAATTTTCTTCTTAAGTTTATTCAAAATTCTTCTAAATTGATTTTCGCTTTTAATTTAAATAAGTTTAAAATAACCTGAATTAAGTTCGATTAAAACATTTTTTAAAGAACATTTTAAAGCTTGGAATCGCATTTTAAAACATCACTTTAGCTTCTGAATTATCCAATCTTTAAAATTAAAAAAAAAAAGTGTATAGATTTAGAGAATAAAAGTAGTTTTTGATTTAAATTTTAATGTATGCTATTTTAAAAAATTAAAAAAAAATTCTTACAATTTTAAGAGGCAAATAATAAGAAAATTTATGTTTATTATTGCCTTTTAAAATTATATTAAGAATCAAAAAATTTAATTGCTTCTTTTATTCTAATACCAAAATAAAATCTTCTTAATTGTAGGAATTTAACGATTTTATTAATTAAACATTGCAAATAAATTAGAAAAAAAACTTCTACGAAAAGTTTGTTTGTTTGCTTAAAAAGGTAAATTTTTACAAGGAATTTTTATTTTTTTTAAGAAGTCGACACTTCGGAAAATAATGTTCTTAAATATATTTTGCATTTTATTTTTCTGGAAATTTAAAAATTGATTATCTAACTTACTCGAGTAAAAATTATTTTTTGGAAAATATTTTTAATTGGTATTGGCTATATTTGAAAATAATTAAGCAAAACCAAACCCAATAAAGTCTATTTTCTCATTTTACCAAGGGAATATTCATAGAAATGATATTTTTTTTAAATTTAATTATTCATCTAAGATTAAGAAAATGTAGAGAAATCTTGTAAGTTAATTAGGCTTTAGTTACCATAGTGCTTAGTGCTAGAACTGTGATTTTTATTTATTTTTTCTCAAACAGCTTTTGGTTTTCACTGGTAAATAAGTTTTCTTTTATTCAAATTATTTTATGTAAAAAGGAAATTAAATAAGACTTTTTTTTTTAATTTTTACGGAATTTAATGTTTATTTTTTTTGTCAATAATTGTTGCATAAATATCAAAAAGAAAAATTTTTATTTTTAAAATAAATTTTAAGAAATTTTTTTCATGTGAAAAAATTTTATAAATATTATACGTGCCTTTTACTTATACCTAATTAAAATAGTCTATTGATAATGAATTTAACAATTTACAGTTTTTGCGTTGGGTTTAGAAAAAATTCAAATAAAATTTTTTATTTATATTTCATTTAGTAAATTTTATTTGAATTTAGAACGATGTCTGTAAAAAATGCATAAGTTTCAATTTAAATAAGCCAGAACGTTTTTCGTTCTATTTTGACTCTTATAAATGTATTTTCATAGGCTTTAAATTAATCAAGAATAAAAAAAGATAATTTTCCTCCTTGAAGAACATTCAAATTTTTTTTTATTCCCGTTTAAAACTATTTCTTCGGGTATTAGACCAGTCTAAAGGGCTTAGTTTAATATTTTCAATAAAGTAATTTCTCAGAGTGTTTTTTTTTTCAAAAATTTCAAAAATATTTAACAAATTTGAAACATTTAAAGGGCTTCGGGGAATTTTCGAACCCTTTAAAAACTTAAGATATGATTGATTCAAATCTTAAGAATGGTAAAAAAACTTAAAAATGGTTCATTTTAGTTTTAATGCTCATTTAGATTAAACACTACAATCCAAAAATAAGTTAACAGGTTTCTACTTCTGGGCTAAGTCGCTTCAAAACTTTAGCTTAAGCCAGATTTTAACTTAATTCAAAACGGTACTTTATGTTATGAGTATATATAATTTTAATGGAAGCTAAAATTTTATAGTTTACAAAAAGTGGAAAAAATTTAAGTTTAAGAGGCATTTTATTTTTTTAATTATCGAATTAATTAATTATATATTTTAAAATATATCTAATTTATTTAATAATTTTATATTTTAAATATATTTTTTGTCTTTGGTCACAAAGAATGTGCTTAGCGGCATTTTTTTTAAAAATTGGCCATCAGAAAATTAAAATTGAAACCTTGATTTTTTCCTATAAAACATTTTTATGTTTTTTTCGGTGTTTTTTTTTTGTGATAAAACACTCATGTTTAAGCGCCGTTTAAACAGTGTTTCTTGCGTGTTTTATTTCACTCCAGAATGGGATACAAAAATTATAGAATTTGATTTAATGATCACAAGGTTTTAAAGACTTTGACTTTTTTACTTAAAGTCTTTCTTAATAAAAAAAAAATAACGAAAAAATTAATTTTGAGAGAGAAATCTAAATTTTTTTTTTTCAATTATTATAAAAACTTTGTCTAAAAATCAAGTTTACGATTTTTAAAAAACTTTTTTTTTTAATTCCTAAATTAAAATTTATTTGTATTAAACTATTTTTGGCCAAATTTATAAAAATCATTGAAAAATTAATTCAAATTTTAAAACCCACTCAATAAAAAAGATAAACTAAGGTTTCTAGAGGTTAAACACAATGTAATAATTTTATTTTTTTACACTCAGTAGAGAGAATTTTTTAAAATAAATAATTCGAACTTTTTTTTTACATAAAGTTTCTGTTTACCTAATGTTTTTTCCATTAGAAAATCCTTACATCTTTACATGATTCTTTTTGAACAGAATCTTAAAAAAATATTTTAGTTAATAAAAAAAGCTCAAAGTACTTTTTTGCTTTTTTTTTTTTTATTTAATTGACATTATTTACATTTCCTGGTAACACAGAAATCAAAAATCGTTGATTCGATCCATTTGGATAAAAGAAAAATTTTTGTCACATTACCAAAAAAAGAAATCTTCAAATATTTTTCTCAAATTATTCAAAAAATTAAAACAGTTAAAATTAAATTAAACTGATAAATTTAACATCGAATAAATCGGTTTTGACGTTATTTTTTTGTGGCAAAAATCTTTTCTTAACAGTTTAGAGAAAAAAAAAAGAAAAATATTATTTTTAACTTTTGTTAAAACAAAATAAAAAATAAATAAAAAAATAAAGTCTTCTAACTTTTATAAATATATTTATATATTTTTCGGGTTCCTTAAAAATTTCTTAAAATTTATTATTAAGAATTCTAAAAGTTTTTGATTTTTCCTAGAAAACTGTTTTTTTTTAATTGAAAAAAAAAATCTGAATTGCTTTTTTCTAAAGTTTTTTTTCAGTAAAGATGAACACAGCTTTGAGTTTATCAAAGCTGAGTCGTGGTATTGGCGAAAACAAAGGCTCTTATTTTCAAGTTACTTACGATGGACGAGATTTTTACAATTCTCAATATACAGACGCTTTTTTAAATAATAATTTATTAATTAACCGTGGTAGTGTATTAGAACAACGTCAATTACATTTGCCAAAAACTTTTACCACCCGTAAAGGACCGTTAATTCTTTTTAGTGAAGAATTAAATAACGATCTAGTTGATGGATTAAGTCCTAAACAAAAAAATTCGAATCACACCAACGATCGTCCAATAAAGACTTTTGGAGATTTAAAAAGATCAATATTAGAATTTGGATCGAATGAAACCGATGATTGGTTAAGATTCGATAACATCAAAGAAAATCGTTCGGATGAAAGTTTAGTTTATTTAGAGAAAATAAGACCTGGTTTTTCAGCTAAACGATATCTATCGAATTGGTCTCGTAAATGGAAACCAGAATTATTAGAAAACTTAACTAAGGGTGGGAGTATTAAAGAAGAGAATCTTTTTGAGACTAATGAACAAGCTCCTCATTCAAAGCAAAGAATTAATGATGATTTATCTCGAGTGCCACCAGCTTATCGTTTACAGGATAAATGGTTATCAATGAATATACCTGCTTTAAAGGGCTATCGTTTCTATCGTGTTGAAAGTACATTAAGCGATAAAAAAGACGGTCCTGTGGGAAATATTGAACAAACAACAGAGAGTATTCAAGTATTTGATAAGGATGGTAATGATATTGAATATCATAAATTAAGTAAACCGGATAAAGAAGCCGTCTTAACTGAATTACTTATTCAAACAGCGATTCAATCGATTACTGAAAAAAGAATAGTAATGTTTTTTTTTTCAATATTTAAATTATTTCTAAGTTATGTAATCATTTTAAAAGGAATCATTTCAAAGTAGTCTAAATTTACATTCAAAAATCGATGGAAAAAACAACGAAAAAAAGGTAATTTTATTTTATTTTAAGTGGCATCCCATTTTTTTTTCGTTTGGTCCACAATTTTTTTCGTTAGTAACCTAAATAATTTCATTATGAAAAAGAAATTAAATGAATTTTTTTGCCTAAAACAATTTAATTTAAAAAAAAATTTAAATCATTTCTTGTGTAACTATACTGGAGGTGGTTATTGATTATTCAATTTTATTTGTGTATTTAATCTTAATAAGTATTTGTTGATTATTGGTAAACAACAATTGACAATTTTCCTTTAAAAGATAGAGCACTATTCCTTTTTTTTCAAAATATCAATAATTTACTCATTTTTGTATGATTAAACAAAGACCATTTTTTTCAGGATTTTTATTGGTTCTTTTTTTTATTGAAATTTAGATAAAAATTTAGAAAATCTTATTAAGATTTTAAAATTCAAAGAACCAATTTGTTTTTCCTTTTTAGTGAACATTTAAGAAATAGTTTATTTTGTTTATGATTAGCGTTATAGACGACCAAAAGTTACTTTGTTAGATGAGTTTTCTAGAATTGAGTAAATTAATTTTAAAACAAATTTTAAAGTCACAAAATTCACCAAATAGCAACGTGGTTCAACGGAAATATTTACTGAGGCAAAAAAATGAGTAAGAAAAATTTCTCTAATCTTTACACGAATCTTGACGGTGTTATGTCATTACTTGTGTAGAGATCCTCATCCTGCGAAACGTAAAAATGGTCTGAGAGACGTTTTTAAGTAAAATGTGTATCAAAAAAAAAATTATTTAATAAAAACACAAATTTTTATTATAATAAACAACGTTATAAAATATAAATAGAAAGTTGATCAAATTATAGTAAAGTTTCATTAAGATGCTCATATCGTTTTTTGGTTGGCCTTTAGAATTAAAGAGTCAATAATAATCTTCAAAACTTTTTTGTTAAGATTCAAACTACTAGGCTTTTAGTAAAATCGATAGCAGCTTTTTATCACTCATGGTGATTACCATAAAGATTATAAAAAATTATAAATTACTGTATTTTGATTTATAAAATTGAAACTGTTGATTTTGAATCAGAATCAATCTCTTTTTAAAAAGCTCTT
Organism: Brachionus calyciflorus; assembly: GCA_002922825.1. Taxonomy (NCBI): domain Eukaryota; kingdom Metazoa; phylum Rotifera; class Eurotatoria; order Ploima; family Brachionidae; genus Brachionus; species Brachionus calyciflorus. The sequence continues at coordinate 340,108 of NTPY01000935.1, read as the reverse complement.
TTCTAAGTCTCTAGTCGAATGCGTATTTTTCGAATATTTTGACAACTACTATATCAATTTTTTAAAATCTTATGACAGAATCGAATATTTTCGAATTATATTTCACATTTTATTTCAAGGTAGCTGTCAAAGAATTAAATCCAGATGAACTTCTATCAAATTCAAATACACACTCGACCAATGCGTACATATTTCCAGCTTTAAATGGCAATAAGCTAACATCTTTGTTTACATTAAATCAAAAAAATAATCGATATTTGGCTCCATTAGAATTGAATGTTACAAATCAAGCCAAACCGTCAACAAATGTATTCAAACCATCAAATATAATTGAATCGAAAAAACACTATTTTTCAAATGCTCATAAAATTTATCAGGATCTGTTTATTTATTCAAAAAAAGGCGAAAAACACTATAACACTAGAGAATCTAGCGCAGTAAATCAAGAAATTGAAGAAGAAGAGGAAAAAGATCTTGGTGGCTTATTTCATAATAAACATCAAAAAGATTTAAACATTCATTTACTTTTTGAAAATAATGAAAAAAACAATAAAACGTCAGAGACAACAAGTCTTCTTAGTGATTCGTTTAAAAAATCAATTCCAACATCTAAAATTCAATTAGAAAATGTATTGCCTAAAATTTCACAAAAAGATCCCAGGGAGTCTATAACAATTGAACAAAAAAAAAATACCGAAACTCATCACAATAGAACACATAAGGATAAACCTAATGGCGTAATCATAATTGCGCCTGATGGAGAAGTTGTAAAAATTGGTCATACTCTTCATGATGAAGCAAACATCTCTGATGAAGACAAAAAGAAAAATGAAGCTATATATCGCTTGTTTGATCAAATACCACCATATTTGTATTACACTAACAAAATTGATAATAGCGTTAATATTGATTATGAAAATGAACTTCCAAAGAGTTAGTTAAATATTTTTATTCTACATTTTTATGACCAACTTCTAAATATTTAAAACTAACCCAAAGTAATACGTTATTTATTCCTAATTCTCTAAATCCAACTTTTTTTTTATCATTAGAGACGGTATAAAAGTAAAAGTAAAAAGAATGTTTATTCTGGATCCTTGTGTTTGTTAAATTAAATATTAAAAGATTGGTATTTTTTGACCATATAGCGATAATTGATGTCTCTTTTAAGTAAAAGAAGAAAAACAGAAGAATAACTTTGCTCTCCTTCAACTCTTTCCTTTCTCAGGGAATTAAAAGTTTTAAAGAATACATTAGTTTATATTGATTGTTTGAAGAAAGAGTTTAAGAAGCGTCGATGAATAGGGACTGTGAATTTTATTTCGATTCAGTCATTTCAATTCAGTATTTTAAGTGCTTTTTTTTCCGGAATAAATTTTTCAAAATTTTAAATTGCTACAATTTGTAACATTTTTGCTACATCTAACAAAAGAAAAAAAAAATTTTTCCGGTGAAACTTTTTTTGTCAGAACTGATTTAATGTTGAGTTACAGTACAATCCAAAACAAAGTTAACGACCTGTTTAAACATTGTTTATGTTTTCGTTAATTTTGTTTCGGATTGTACTGTACTTTAACAAGTATCATGTAATTCGCTGAGTTGAAATTCATCAACCGGGACTTTTTTTTCAAGTCAAAATAGACTTAACATTATCAATTTTCTGGCGTTAGACAAAAAGGGAAGCAAAAAAAAAATTCCTATTTTGGTGTGGAAAAGTTGTTAAATTTTTAGCCATAAGAAAAGTATAAAAATAAAAAATGAAAATCAAATTGAACGAATTTAAAATGAATGAATCGAAATGAAATTCACATCCCTCGAGGAAAAAAATAGTTTGTTTTCATAAATCCAATTTTTGTCATCTTAATTACTTAATTGGAAATAATTTTTGCTATTTAAAAAAAAAGAACTAGGATAAAAAACGGTGAAAAAACTGCGTGTTAACAGTCCAAGGCCGCTTTGTACCGTTTTTTCTACGTTTTACGGTGTTTTTTAAACGTTATTAATGTTGAAAAAAAAGTTAATTTAAAAAAAAAAAACGCTGCATTTTTGAGCGTTTTTTTTAGGAATGAAAAAAATTTTAAGACCATAATGAAGAGGAAAATTTTTTAGATACTTTTAGACCGGTGCTCTTGAGTAACAAAAAATTAGGTGCAAATTCTTAAAAATGTTTTTTATCTTCTGTAGAAAAGTTAAAAGCTCATTTTTTAATTTTATTACAAAAGGTTTCAAAAAAATCATGATATCAGTGTGTCTAAATGTAAAACAATTAATTTTTGTTACAAATCTTAATTTTTTTTTATTATCTAGGTACTTTAGAGAATAAAAACTCAAAATCTGTTGATTATAAGTATTCATCTAAATGTAAATCAAATTAAATAGTTTTCTTTAAATTTTTTTTCTCTTAATTTTGATTTTTAAATTCTAAGATCATGATGAACCAGTATTAACGAGAAAGTTATTGGAAGCTTTGGTAATCCATGCTCAAAAAATAGCTAAAAAAGCCTTAAACAATCATGACTCTGGTATTAATCTAATCGATGATATTAAAGTATTTAATTTTTTTTTATTTAAAAAAATAATTTTCACTATAAATGCACAATAATTGTAAATTTCAATCAAAAAATAAACTCAAATAGTTTGCCATCAAGTATTGGGAATCATTAGTTTATAAAGAGTTTCGATTTGATTGTAATTTTAGAAAACCTTATTTGGATATAGTTAAAATAATTGGTCAAAAAGTAATTGCTTATACGCTTTTAGACAAAAAATTTGATTCTAATTTAAAACTATTTTTGATAATGTTTAATAAAAATACCATTCATTTTTTTCTTTGCTCTAATGGTATATTATTAAACTTGCTATGAGCTTACTCGTCTATCTTATGAAATTAATTTTATTTATTTTCAAAAATAATTTTGATCGTTTTTTTTAAAAGATGGCCTTAAACGAAAACTACAAAAAACTCAAGACTGCTGTTAAGTCTGGAGAGCTTGACAATAAAGAATTTCAAGAATATACAAATCTAATGAAGGGTGCTCTAAAAGAATCTTTAGAAGAATTATGTAATAATTAAAAATATCTAATTAACGTTATTTAAATAAAAAAATAATTAATTTTATTTAAGTTTCAAAATCTCCTGAATTCAAAGATTTAGAAATAGATGATACTCTACTACATAGTTTGCTGGAATTTCCAACACATGCTTTTGAAATAGCATTTGATAAAAAAAGAAATAAAAAAGTCATAAAACTTAAAAATTCATACATAAAAACAAGTAATTTGATTTTAAAATAATTTGAATGAGTTTAAAAAATAAAAGGCTAATGTTGAGACTCAGCTAAAATCGACTACATATGTTCTTCTAAAATACAACCCAATACAAAATTAACGACCCGTTTAAAAACTGTTTGAACAGAACAGAGAAACATTTCATAACATTTTTCTGAACATAATTTAAAAAGAATCAAAGTTTTAATAATGTTCTGCTAAGTTTTCTAATAAAAATGGTTTCGTTTCAATTTTTATGGTCGTTTTTTCGTTAATTTTTTTGGATTGTATTGTAAATATACCAACGAAAAAAGGGCTTTTTATAAATATTTCTATAAAGCGAAACAATTTTGTTGCATTCAAAATTACAGGTCTTCAAAATGTATTTAAAAATGCATAAGTTGCATTTTTTTGAAAAAGGTTCAATATGCATGTTTCAAAGTTAATTTAATTTACAGTAAATTACGGTTAACTCGAAATCGTCGGGACTGAACAGAAAGTTCGAGTCAACCATAATGATAAAAAATGTGAAATAAAAAAAATTAATTGATCAAAAAAGCTAAAAGAATGGTTTTTGATGAAAGTTTGAGGCAGAGAGAAATTCTTGCTCATCTGCTCATGTTCAATAATTTATCTATTTCAATTTAAAAGTTATTAAGAAAATAAATTATTGAGCATTTGATCAATTTATTTCGAGTTAAACGTGTTTGAGTTAAGAGATTTTTTTTAACATTACATGTATGAGATTGGTACGAGTTAAACGTGATTTACTTTATTTTAATTAACTTTCGGATCTAAATAGTATATTACGATAATACACTTATTCCAAATCGCATTAAATAAATCTTTCTTTTCTTCGAAATAACCATATATTACAATCTAAAACAAAGTTAACGATCTGTTTAAAAAGAGCGTACACAATACCAACAGAGAACAGAAACAAAATAATCACAGCACATCAACATTTTAAAACATGTTTTTAAAAGAAATGCTTTAATTATTTTGCTTTTTCGGTTTTGAATTTTTTAGTTTTTTAAAAACATATTTATGTGTTGCGTTCGATTTGTGTTGTTTTTGTTTCGAAACCGTTTGCACAATGTGTAAACATTGTTTTGGATTGAACTGTTTAACCGTATAAAAGAAAATAGGGATTTTTTTTCGGCTTCTAATCTTTATATCAAGCAATTTTCAAAAAAATAGGTTCATAATTCATTGATCTCAATATTTAAAACTTGTTTAAATTTAAAAAAAAATTTTTTTTACTTTTTAATTTTAAGAAAATATATCGGACGATGAAGGTGAAAGTATAAATTCAGGTAATAATGTTTCATATAAACATTTTAATTCTATTGATACGAATTTCTATGAGAATCCAAAGAATAATATAATGTTTAGAGAGAGCGATTCTTCCATGAAATTAGAGGACTTAATGTCGAACTTAAGTGGAAGATCTAGTTTAAACATTAATTACGATCTCTTAGATAAATTCGAAAGTGAAGAAATGCAGAATTTTATTGATTCTAAAAGGAATGAGTCGATTTCTGAATTTTTGGTAAGTGATTCAGAATCGGACGTTTTTATTAACAAAGAAAGTGATTTAGGTAATTAGTTTAGTTGCATGAATTTAGCCTCTAATATTTTATTTAACGCTTTAATTAACTAATTCTAGAATATTCTGAAGCATGGACTTAAAAAATTTTGAAAATTTTTATGTTTTTGCTTCGCATGACTTTAAATGCTATTTAATTTTTTTTTTGGCAAAAAAAAGCTTATTTTAGAAAAAAACTCTCGAAAATTTCTGAAAAAGAAGAAACAGAAATAAAAACTAAGAATTCTAAGTCACATGATAGTGATCATAAATCACATAATGGACCATTAGGAATCATTAGTCTTAGAAAAATTAATTCCGAAAGTGTTCAACTGACTCAAGCTCATATAAACTCAAAATATTTGATTGGACAACTTTTAGATGATAAAAAAACTATGAGCGAAAACTTGCAAGAACCACGGAAATTAGAGCATAAGATTACGTCAGTTCCGACAATTAGACACAATAAACACGTCGATTTAGTTCATCATCCGAAGATTTTAATTCAAAAAGCTGAAAGCCATGAGAACCGAAAAGCTGAAGAAAAAAAAATAAATAAAGAATCAAAAATTCTAGTCAAAGAAAAAATGACTAGAAGTGTAGAATCTATTAAACCTCGTAATGTCTCACAAAAGAAAATAATTTCTCATAGTTTAGATGAGTTTAATATTAAAAAAGATGTTTATGTTAATTCTCAGAATAAAGATTTTAAAAATAAAAAATTTGACACAAAAAAATCTGAAAAGCCTAAACAGGTGGTAAAAGAAGATAAAAAAGATTTAGAAACACAAAAAGTGATTTCGAAAATTACAAATTTTCCTAGAAAAAAACTTAAAAAAAAGCGTAAAATTGTTGTTGAAGAGTCTGAAGAAGAAGAGGACCCGATCGTAACAACAAATTTAGAAAATGTTATAAAATCAATGAGACTATTAAAAAATAATCCGAAAATACCATTAAAAGCATCCACTGAAGAGCCACACATAAAATCTGAACCTGTTTTAAAAGCAAAAAAAAAAGTATCTTTAAGTATCGAAAGAAATTTGACTGTCATAGCCAAAACTCGAATAGGCTTGACGAAAATTAGTAAATGTTTATTTTTGAATTTATAATTGTTAGCATTTTTTGTTTAGAGTTTAAAAGTAGTAAATCTAGAGTTAAAAAGAAAATTGCGACATGTCTCCGTGTAAAGATTCAATCCTAGGATCTTATTTTAATTACTTTTGGTATTAGTAATAGTAATTTGCACTACATAGCTTATCTAACCCATTAATTAAAACCTATTAGTTTTATCTTTTCTATTGGATTTATGTTGTCTAATTTACAAATTTAATCCAAATAAGTTCTAATCTATTTTTTTTTAATTTTAGAAGATGAAGCTGAAAAATTACTTAAACAGGGTCATCTGCTCCAACTTGAGAAAATCAAGCCAAGCAAACATGATAAACAGAATGATAAAATATCTTCAAATCAAAATGTAGATAATTTGGCTGCTCAGAAAATTAGTGAAAAAAAATTCGAAAAGACTTTAATTGAGCAAACAAATAAATCTTTGTTATCTAATTTATTAAATAAGGCTAATAATGTAAGTTCTAAAAAAGACGTTAGCCCAAGCAAATTCGAAAATAAGCAGCAAGAAGAAAAGAGTAATAAAATTGACAAGAGTGTTAGTCTCTTAAATAACGTAGTTAATAACATAACGAAGGTAAAATTGCCTGATATTGTACCGAGCACAAAAGATTCATCGACTAAACAAAAAACTAAAATAGAAAAACCCCGAGAATCTCAAGATAAAACTGTTCAATCAGTTGATGAGACAAAAGAGATTAAAATAAAAAAAAAAGTTGAACCTATCGAAAAGGAATCAAAAAAAGATACGGAAGTTAAGGAACCTAAAAAAGATAAAGCCCAAACCAAATCAGTTAAAAAAGATGATAGTAAAAAATCTGATAAAAAGACAGTATTTAAAGTGACATATGTCAAAGAGGAGATGCCGCCTAAATCATTGGGTTCTAGTGATAAATACGAAAAAATAAATATACCTGTCTACGATACGGAAAAAAAAGGAGCTGAAAAGAAAAATTCTAAAAAAAAATCGAAAACTGAGAAAAAGCCAAAGAAAAAAAAAGAAAATGACAAAGAAGAAGAGGCAGTGCCGCGCAAAGAAGATTTTTATGTTGTTGAATTTGTTAAAAACTTTCAAGATCAGAGTAAACACAAGAGTAAAGAGACTGATGGCGAGCAAAAAGTTGAAAATACTGAAAAACAAAAATTTCAAGTTCAAGAATTAAATGAAGATGATTTTAATGGAATTGATGTTGAAAATTTACAAAAGATGCAAATGCAGGTAAATTTCAAATATTTATTTTTTTTAAATTTTGGATTAAATTTTTATTTGAAAACATCAAAAAAAAAATTTTTTTTTTCAGCGCAGAGAAAAAAGACGAAAGGTTTTGTTTTACTAATATTTAAATATTAGTAGATTATAGTAGACAATTTAGATCTAGAAATCCCTTCAAAGCACAAATCCTTAAATTTGCGAGGAGCGAGCTTAAAAAAATTATTATTATCAAATAATAAATGAAAAACAATTTTATAATTATTCAATATTTGATTCCAATAATACCACCTATTCTCCTAGTCATTCGTTTTTTCCAAAAACGATTCAATTTTTTAATCAGCTTTTGAATAGAATTTTTTCGTAAAATAATTATTGGCTCGTTACTCGTAGTTATTTAGCCCGTTAATATTTCAATTATTTTAACGTTTTAAATTTATATTTTAGGAATTTTTGCAAAAAAGTGTCGAAGCTATTGAAATTCGTGAACAAAAGCGTCGTTTGGCAGCTGAAGAAAAACGACGCGAAATGGAAAAACGTCGTTTAGAAATTGAAGAACGCCGTCGCAAAGAAAGTGAAGAAGAAGCAAGACGCTTACGACTAGAGCGTGAAATGGAAGAAGAGCAAAAACGAAGAGAAGAAGAAGCGAGATTAAAACGTTTAGCAGAACAGGCGAAAAAGCGCAAAGAACTCGAAGCTATGGAAGAAGAAGAACGACTTGCAAATCTACAAGAGGAACTTGAAAGAAACCTAAGAGAGCAACACAATCGTCAAATGGAAGAAATGAGACTTAAACTTTTAGCCGAATTAAGCGCTAAAGCTAAACTAGAAGAGGAAAAACGTCTAGAAGAAGAAAGACGACAAAAAGAAGAAGCATTTTTGTTATACCAAATGACTGAAAAAGAAAAATTGGAATATTTGCAACGAAAAAAAGAACAAGAAGAATTAGAAAAACAAAGACTAGAAGAGGAACAAAGACAAAGAGAGCTTGAACTAGAAAAAGCATTAAATGAGGCTAAACGAATAGCAGCTGAAGAAGCAGCTAAAAAGAGTCAATTAGAAAAACGTCTAGCCTTTTTTCAATCAATAAGAGAAGAGGCTCAAATGCTAGATAATTCTCATGCAATTACAAGAGCTTTTGTTTTTTCATATTATGATCTACTTCGTTATTTAGGAATCGAAGGTCCTAAAAAAATACCCGTTCTTTCCAATAATAAAGATGGTAATAACGATAATACACCAATGGATGTTAAGTCTCAAGTTAAGCTTAGTTAATTACATGTACTAAATTACATACATCATCGAAACAAAAGCTTTTATGAATCTAAAAACTGTTCAAATTTTTAATTATCTTTTTTTAAATAAAAATAAATATTTTTCTGATGAAAAAAATTTTTTTATTCAACTTTAAATAAAATTTTTCCAAGTAGAAAAAATCGCAATTTTTTTATTTAAAAAAATATAAAAAAAACATAGGACTATTCGATGACTGATTTTTTGGTCTCACAATATTTAATTTATGGAAATTGTTAACATTTTTCACTATTTTAAAAGGCTATTATAGTACAATCCGAAACAAAGTTAACGAAAACATAAACAATGTTTAAACAGAGCATACACAAAACCGACACAGAACCGAAACAAAAACAACACAATACATTTTAAAACATCAATAAAAAACATGTTTTGGAACATGTTTTCGGTTTGGTTTTGTTTCTGTTTTGGTTTTGTTTTGTGTATGTTCTGTACAAACAGTGTTTAAACAGGTCGTTAACTTTGTTTTGGATCGTACTGTACAAAAATACAGATCTCTGTTTTTTACGATTTTTTTTTTTAGAAAAACTGACCACCGTCTTTAGATTCTTAAAATTTTTTATCTTCTCTTAAAACAAATTCTCTAAACAATTTTAAATGATCGGAAATACGTGGTTCAGAAGTTTTATTCAAAATTCAAAAAATTGATTTTTATGCTGAATAATCTTCTAGATTTTCATTCGAAAAAGTGTAAATAATGTTTTCTGAAATTCTCAAGTTTCAATTCAGACTTTTGAGAGACCGGAATCGGTACAAAATTTTCTTTTCTTTTAGTAAAAGCCTTTTAAGATACGGAATTTTTTTATTTAATTATTAGTTTTATATGTTGTTTTTATAATATTTACCTGCATTTGGCAACTTTTTTTTTAATAAAGCTTTTTTCTTTCTAAGTTTAAATCAAAATAGCCCAAAAAAATTATTTAAGAATTTAAAAAAAGAATATTAGCCTTATCTAATGTTTTTTAGTGTATCTACTTCTTCGAACTAAAATCGAATTTTATGCAAACAAATGGTCGTGTTAATGTCCTAATTCAATATAGTAAATTTAGGAAAATTTTTTTCAAAAAAATAGTTGAGGTTGATCGCAATTTAAGATGCTTAAGTTTTGTTTTTCAAAAAGTTTCAATCTTCTTTTTATAAAAATTTTAGATAAAAATATTTGGGAAAATATCAGATTAAACTTAACAGAAATTTTTCCAATTTCAGGGAACTAAACTGGTCACTGGGTTTACCAAATATTTCTCAACTATAGATTATCCTCTAATTATGTATTTGATTTTAATTTTTTTAATTTTATTTAATAGGGGTTCTTTAGCTAATCAAAATCAACTTTGAAAAAGAATGTTTCATTAAAAAAAAAGTTGCCATTTATCCTATTAATAAAGAGAACTTTGAAGACCGAAAAAATGAATTGAGGCGAACATTGCATCAAGTTTTAGAATTTGTCAGACCCCGAGAAAATAAAATGGACAAAAAACCCAATAAAACTTGAAAGCTATTTTTTTACAAGGGGTTTTTACCATGTTTTTATGATTTTTTTTTGATCTAACATTCAAACTTTACAAAAGTCTGTTATAATGGTGCTTTTGTTTGTTTTTAACCCGGGAGATCAGATTTTTCAAACATCTGATCTCCCGGGTTAAAAATTTAAAAAAACTATGCTGCTAATTTTTTTTCTGATTTTTAGGTCTAAATCTATTTTTATCCTTTTTCTTAGGAATGACTAGTATCTGAACAAAGACTAAGTTTTTCAAAAAAAATTTTTTTCTATGATAAAATTGTTTTTACGTAGCATTTAAAACGTGGATAAAATGATTTCTATTTGATGTAAAAATCTTTACCAAATATCTGCACCACTTTTATTCGTTTCATTTTAAATTGCATAATTTATTTAGGAGGCAAAGCATCTCTTTTAGAATTCTTAAATGAATCATCTATATCTACGGCTAAAATAAATGTTTGTTTTTTTTTCAAATTTTTAAGATCAATTAGTAGTATTACTTTATCAAGCATGACATCATATAGGAATATATTTTATTCACCTACTTACATCAATAAATTTAAAATTACCAACAATAAAGTCATAATTATGCAAGAGGCCTCATTTTTTCATCCTTATTTTTGACAACTAGTTATTTTTAAAAAACTTATAAAATAATTTTGAAATAAATTTCTTTTTAAAAAAATTTTTTTTTCGTTTAAGCGTGATCAAAAGATAAATAATTTTATTTTTTGATAGTTTTTAATTTTTATTTTGTATAGTCAGGGTTATTTAATAGCATTTTTTTTCTTCTTTTTTTTTTTTGGAAATTCCTAGTCATTGTTTTAAATTGAAAAATAAAAGCTAATGAAACTAGTTTATTATTAATGGGACTTTCTTTTAAGCAATGACAGAATTTATTATCTTTCCATCAAGTAAATTACTAGGAAATTATTTTCCGCAGTGTCAATCCTTTATTGAAATTTTGGTTTCAAAAATTTTTTTGCAAATAAAAAAATTAATTTAAATTAACGACCATGCCAAAATAAACTCAAATTACCAAATATTTTGTAATTTGTTTTTCTTTTTTCCAAAGTTCTCAGCAAAATTTATTTTTTAGTTTAAATTTAAATTATTTGTTTAAAAAAAAAAGAAAAATATCAGACACTTGAAAATTTTAAAACAAATAGATTCATTAAAAAAAATAGAATATTTCAATTAAATGGGTTCCCCAAGCTCAAAGTAAATATAGTTTTTGTTATCGATAGTAAATTATTTTTTAATTAAATTTCAATTTCTTTGTAGAGTTAGACGAAAGAAAAAAGCAGATAAACAGCAACGATTAAATACTCTAGCAACTGTAAATAGATCAAATGATACTGAATATACCAAATTTTCCAGCCAGACAAGGCCAAGAGCTGCAGTTCAAGAGGATTTTGAAATAAAAAATCAACCACTAAAAAATTTTGATTTGAATTCTCTACCTAGACAAAAAGTTGGCTCTGACGAAATTATTAAAGCTATTGATGATGTAAATAAACGCCTGGGAAAGTCAAATATCAAAAAACCAAATGATGAAGATATGGTATGTTTAAAAATTTTTATAAAAAAAAATCATTGAACTACTCTCCAACTTTATAAAGTACGACTCTGAATAAAGAAAAAAGCAACTTTGAACCGTAGCCAAATCTTTCTAGAGCTACCGTAAACTCTTATGCTTATAACTCTAATGGAATGTGATTGGAAAATCCAATTTGCCTCCATTAGAGTTATAGGCAAGAGTTTACGGTACTTTATAGACGACTTTGGTTTCACCGCGAAAACTTTTCTTTCACATTGTGAAAACTTTATTTTGAAGATATATTCAAGAATCTAAATAGATTTTTTACAATATGTTGATATGTATACAGATTTCTCTTCAAAAAAATTCTGTTTTCCGAATTTTGGTTAAAATTTAAAGTCTGCTTTTTTAAGGAAAAAATTTACAAATTTACAAACTTTTTTTAATTGGAAAATAGAGAAAATATGGAGATTTAAAAAAAATTGATTTTTGTTATTTTTAATTTCTTTAAAAATTCTGTAAATTTCTTAAAAATTAATATTGGGTTATAAAATAATTTTCGTTGGCTAGGCAGGCTTAACTGAAATTAATTTTTTTGTTTCTAACAAAAAGGGTAACATTTTAATTTAAATATTGAAAAAGAAACATAGAAATTTGTTGAAGAGGACACATTTTAGAAAACATTAAGGGGCACAAGTTGAAACCTGAATATCTCACGGGAATACAGATAAGGATCCTTGGGAAAATCGCACACCAAATTTATTTAGAATTTTTTATCTTCTACAATTTTTAATGTTCTATCTGAATATGGGCTTCTTTTTTCATTTTCATTAAAAATTTATTTTAAATTGGACTATTTTTATTTTTCTTCAATAAAAATTTGTACTGATTTAGTTCCTCGACTCTTCCCTTTCTCTGGAGAAAACAATGAATATAAACTAATGTTTTTTAAAAGCTAAAGCTTATTTTTACCTGAGAAAGGAAGGGAAACAATCGAAAAAGTTAGTTTTAATTTGAACTGTATCATATTCTTAATTCAAATGTTATAAATAGTGACAAGAAAAATTTTTTAAAACAGAATATTTTATCCGAGTTAAAATTTTCGCCTTTTAAGTTCGAGTTAGTTGTCTATATAAAGAATAGAATAATTAAATTTGATTCATCTGTTCATTTTCGATAAAATGCTTCATCATTGAAGAAGATTTTTCAAAAAATATTTTTCATTTTAAGTCTTTAAAATTATAATTTACTCTGGAACTAAGTAAATTTTGAGGGAATTTTTGTGATCTAAAGATTTTTTTCATTGGTAAAATACCTTTAGGACTCCTAAAGGTATTTTACCTAAATTAGGAGCACGTAGTTTATAAAAAAAATTACTTTTTTCCTTATAATTAATTTATCTTTCTGTATTTTAAATTTAATTTTAATTTTAAAGTCGCCGAAAGTTGGCGAAGAAATAGATAGTTTAGTCAAAGAAGTAAAACGTAAAGTAAAAAAACATGATGATTTGGACAAAAAATTAGATGAGAATAACAAGAAAATTAGCGATTTGTACGCCAAATTGAGTCGAACTAGTCTTGAAAGTCTTCATTTGACAAAATCCGAACAAAATTTAAAACGAAATTGTTCAAATGTAATGCGAATAGTTACTAAACAAGTATGCAAAGAGGATCTCTTAAGCGAAATAGAAAAATTAAAAGAATTGGAAAAGAGAAAAATATTAAAACTGCTGGAACAAGATCGTTTATTAGCTGCACAAAAAAAGAAATCAGATGATAATTTATTACTCAGTACTAGTTCAAGCAATTTGGAATCGTCCCTTGAACAAAATAAAAAAGTCAAAAATTTTAAAAATATCAAAGATCTCACTAGAGCTAGGTATAACAATGATTTAACAAGGGTTATTCCTATGGATGGTATTTATGATCATCAATATAGTAAATCAAACACTCTTCTCAAATCAATAAAAAATATTTTTGATGAAGATTTAGACCACGAGCCAGTTTATGACAAACCAAATGATTTAAAATTAGTCGATATTAGGCCTGATGCAGATTTGATGAAAGTTGTTAAAAAATGTAATGGAATTAAAGACTTGTATAAAATTGACGCTGACGAATTGGCTCAAATAATTAAATATGTTGAAGAAAAAGAACGAGAAAACTCAGCTAGTCCGCCAGAATGTTCTTATTATTTAAAAGGAACTGAAATTTATTCTACAATTAGCAAAACAAAATCAAAAAGTGCTGTTTCTTTTAAACTTCCGGATTCGGAAATCAATACGAATAACTTTGAGTCTAAAGAAAAACTAGATGATCAAAATACAAAAATAGTTAAACAAATTCTAGAAGATTTGGTTTTAAATTATAACTTGGAGAAACAAGATGAGAGTATGAATTCAAAAGGAGTTCATTATACTAAGCATACCAATTTAAAAAAAAATGAGAGTAATCGAATAGGTCAATCTATTTATTCAAAAAATAATGTTTCAAGTAAGTTTTAGAAATTTTTTCCTTTATTTTCAATATCAGCCACCACCTAAAAAACCACCTAAGACTCAAGTCTTTCAAAAAAACAAAGTTAAAACAAATATTTTAACTTTTTAAAAATATGTTTTAAAAAGAATAGGAGATTTTCGGAATGATCAGTGATATACGACGAAATATGTTTAAAAAGCTAAAAATGTCATTAATATAAATTTAAAATTTTTTGTTCCGAAAACCTTGTTTTAAACCCAAAAAATCTAGATGACGTCATTTTCTAAATTGCGTCATAATGCGGACTGTAACAAAACTTTTGCTAGCACTGGATAATATATTCAATTTTGAAAAGCATTCACCTTTTAGTATAAAAAATTTTCTTAATAAAAATTTTATTTTTTTAAGGTACAAGCTTACCGAACGACCCAATGCCTAATGTCACTAAGTTTATCGAAGATTTGAAAAATGATGAACAACATAAATGCTAATTTTTTTTAATTTATTTTATATAATTTTTATGTAATTTTCAAATTCAAAATTTGATTAATTTTTAATTTATTTTTAAAAATAATTTAATTTTTTTTCCTTTTAACACTAGAAGCACCAGGCGGTCAAAATGACCGCTTTTTCTCATTTTTGATGGAGGCTAAAAATAAAAAGTCATAATTCTTGTTTTTTATTATTTTAATAAGTATATATTTGAATATTTAAGAAAAAAAAAAGCATTTAGGTCTTTAATTTTTGATGATATAAAACCGTAATTTTTCGAATTTTTATCAGAAAATAATTCAATTTTTTTCTTCAAAAATGGGTTATCGTCTGTTTTTTCTCATTTCTTTCGGAAAAAAAAATTTACAAATTTTCATTATGCTTTAAGTCTATTCTATTAACTTAAATTTTATTAAAAAATACAAAATTACTGTTCTTATATATTTTTTTTTTGAAAAAAATGAGTTAAAGAATAGCGGTCATTTTGACGGCTGTTGGTGCTTCTAGGTATAAAAAATGTTGGTGCTTCTAGTGTTAAATTAGGAAATAAGAAAATTTTAAGTTCTAAATATTAAATTGTTAAAATATCTAGCTTTTTTAAATAATTATTATTGTTTAATTAATTTATTTATTGATTATCCTTCTAAAAAGGAGCAGTGAAATGAAGTATAAAAAATATAAATAAAAGAATAAAAGTTAGAATAAAAAATATAAAAGTTGGAGTTTCAACTTCTAGACCATACTTTAATTTTGATTGAAAAAGGGACTTGTAAATAAAACTCTGATATTTAGGGTTTACTTTGACTGAATCAATGAAATTTTAGATAATTGAAATTTTTTGCTATATCATTCATTTTATAAAATTCATCAAACGACAAAAAAATGTCAAAACACATTCCAAGAGAGTCAAGCTGATTACTTGTTGATAGGTATTGAGTTCTACTGTTAGCATTCATTTCCAGCTCTTAGTCTTTTATGATAAAAAATTAGCGATGAACAGATAGATGAAATAAATTGAAATTAAATTTTAGTTTAGCGCGTTTTCAAGCAAATACGAGAATTTAACTTGAAATTTTTTAATCCACAAATCAATCCAATATGAAAATTAGATTGAAAATTGGAAAAAAATGAAATTTTTTAAAATCTGATTTGTATTTTTAATTTTCTAATTTGTCTAAACTCTTAAGTAACTGTAAAAGATTCAAGGTGATTTGAAAAAGAAGGAGTAGTAATGTTTAAATCGCGTAGGTTTATCTTTTGTTAAATTTTGATTTACTAAGAGAAAAAAACAAGAACAGAAAAGTTTATGAAAAAACTAAACTCTTTTTTCTTTTAATGTAAGTGAAAAAAAAGATTCATATTGGCTAAAAATTTGTTAGCGTTATATCAAGACAATTAAGCTTTTTCATATAAAAAAGAAGCTGGTAAAGAATATTTTTCTCCATTTTTAAAAAAAAAAACATTTAATAGAAATTTTTAAAATTTTATTTAGAAAAAAATTTTTTTTTTTTATATTTAGATGTTAGCTTACTACACTTATTACTGGTGCATGGTTATTGGTCAATGGCCTTATATTCTCAATTTTTTTTTATAAAAAAAAAAAATTTATCGAAATTTTAAAAATTGATTAAAATTAAAATTATTCGCCTGATTTTGAGCATTAACCATGCACCAGTAATAATTGTAGTAATCAAACATCTAAATATTAAAGTAAAATATTTTTTTTATAATAAAATTTTAAAAATTTCAAAACAATAATACAAATGGCCGAATAAAGCTACCAAATTCAAATTTAAAAAAAAATCCTTTTATTTCGCTCTACTGACTGCACCGATTGAGCTCGACGGTGACGTGTCTGTTTTCAATTAAAAACACGGTCAGACAACACAAAAGATATCTTTAATCGTAGAACCACTCCTAAACTGTTTTTTTATTTATTCGACATTTCCTCGTGGTTAATTTTTTTATTTCAATCTCTTTCAAGATTAGTCAAGAAAAAATAAACCTAAATAAAAAAATAAGTTTTAATTTTTTTTTTACTAAATTTAATTTGCTTTATCTTTCTTTTTCGGATTTATATGAAGACATTTATTTAAACCATAAAATATATCCAATTTTAATTTCTAATTATTTTGATTAATTGGCACGATCCTATCGAGAGAAATTGACGAATGTCTTTTGATCCTTTTGAAATGTTTATTTTTTCTTGGTTTGGCTAAAGGACAGGTTCTATAGATTATTCACTTAATCTTCGCTTAAGTCGGATAAAAATTAATCTTTAACCAAATCCGCGAACCAATTTGAATTGATAGTTTAGCTTGATTCTTTATAACTTTTACTTCGTTTAATTTCATTATTTAATATGTAGTCGATTTTTCATTTGAGAAAATAATTTAAGCTTAACTATGTAGACATCAAAAAAATTTTCGCAAAGCATTAATTCTGCTAATTGATTTGAATGATTTTCTTTTGATGGTGATAAAGCGAGCTTAAAGCGAGATCCTCCTTCAACTCCTGCTTGATTTAGATAAAACTTTTTTGTGTCAGGAGTGTGGACTTGAACCCGAACCCTTGAATCAACTAGGGTCGCTAATTAATTAAAAATCCCAGAAAATTACTATATGACAGGTCACATAAAAAATTAGGAAATTTCAACATGAATAAAACACAAAAGTAACCACCACATGACGCCATGAGACTTTCTTTGAATATTTATTTATTAAAAAAATAAATAAAACTTTTCATAGTTTAATTAAAATTTTAAAAAATTTTATTTCTTTTTAGCCATTGGATCATTATCAGCACTTTCGAAACGTTTTTGTATTAAAATTCTATTTGCTAACAATTTTTGACATAATTATCTTTTTTCATTAAAATTAACTACTAATCTTATTAAAGAATTTTTTACGAGCTTGATAATGGTGATAAATTTTTCATTTTTATTTTTATGATTAATTTTAATCGTTTATAATGTTGAAATTTAAAAATTATTGGAATTTTTTAAAAACAAAATTTCAAGTTTCACCATCATTTCTGAGATAAAAAATTGCCTTTACTTATAAAAATTTGGACACCCTTAATAAGAATTCTTTAAAAATTAAAGTTTTTGCTTAGTCGATTAAGTAAGAATTCATTGAAGGGCCAACAAGTTAAAGAAATTCGCACTTTTAAGAATCTTACCTAATGAAAATAGTTTAAGCTGATATGTTCCTTATTGATAAAGTTATAATGGAGACGATCAAGTCTGACATAACTAAATTGGATTTTCTTATCACTTATTAAATCAAATATTGCACGAATTTAAATTAAAAAAAATACTTCTTTATTGCTAAACTTATTAGTTAAAATTAAGTTTAAGCTCGTACAGTTAAAATTTTAAATCAATTAATCATGCTCATAAATTGAATCTTTTTATTTCTATCAGACTCCTTCAATATTAAAACTAATAATCTAAGTCAAAATAATTAAAAAATATTGATTTTTATTAGTTCTCATTTTTTCCAAGAAAATAAATTAACATCTCAAAAGTAAATAAAATTTTTAAAAGAATAAAACGGTTCTTTCTTCATTTAAAGGATTTAAACTGAAAGTATAAAAATAAAAAAAAAAGTTTTACTTATTTTTTATATTATGACTTAAAAAAAATTTTATTAATTCTTTTTTTCCAACTTTCAAAATTATTGATTGACAAAAAAAAAAGTTTTTAAGTACTTAGTAAAAAATTTAAATTATTGGTTATGTTCAAACACCAAAAAATGAGAAAAAAAATATTTTGCTGTTTGATTTCGGATGGTTTAATTCTATGCTTAAACCATTAGTCTGGTACCGGCTGTGTATCGACTCTCTTTCCATAGATTGGTCTCGCCACAATTAATTGTATCGCGTTGACACTGGGCACAACGTCTATATTTGTCACATTGTTCATGTACTAAAAGCCCATCATGAGCAAAGCGATGATCTCTCTCGTCTTTATCTCTTAACATTTTTTCTTGATGAGATAAACTCCAATCTTTTTCTAAATTATGACGCATATGAATCATACGGTTGAATCGGTTCGCTCTATCAATTCTTAATTCTTCTTTTGCACGTTCAATATTTTCGGCATCTTGTTCAAGTTCTTTTATACTACTTAGTAAATCTTCTCGTTTACGTTGTTCAACAGTTTCTAAATTAAACTTCGATGCTTCAATTTCCTTTAATTTTTGTTGCATTAATCTCTCGTTTTTGGCGTCATATTGACCGAATACTTCACCATCTGGCAATACTCTAGGCAATTCAGCTGGTTTATTTTTAACCTGTTAAAACAAAAATAAATATTTTATTAAAAAAAAAAAATTTTTTTTAAATTTTTAAATATTCTCGATTTAAATCGACTATTAATCGGAATTAATATCTAACATATCAGGAGCAATACATAAATAAAATCAAAATCATTTGTTTTCTTTTGGGCTTGGCTTAGTATTTTAAAGTGGCGATTTTAGGTCGCTTTTAAAGAACAAAATATTTTTTTAATAATCTGGAAAATTGAGACTTATCTGAAACAGATTATCATATTGCTTAAGCATATGTTCAGGAGCTGCTTAGATATGCTTAATTAAAAAATTTCTTTATAAAAAAGAATTAACAGAATTCTGTTTTTTCTTGAATGCTGATTTTTAAAAAAAATTTTATCATGGTTGTTATTCTGTTTCGACTTCGAAGTAGCTAAAGTAAAGCCTCAATACATTCGAAGTCATTTTAGTTATGTAATGTATTATTAATCACAATATATTTTGACAACTTAGTCTTGAATTTGTTTTATAAATTAAGCCCTTGAGGTTAAAAGGTATGCACATTAGTAATTTCAACTAAGAAATTTCTTTTTATGTTTATTCAGCTCGCGGGGTTCTAATTTAAACCACCTAAAAAACTTTGAGTTCAAATTAATTTAATTTATCATTATTCAGCAGGGATTTAGCTTTAAGTTAAAAGAATTACTTGAAAATCCAAAGTATTCTTCAAATCATGTCTACGCTTGGCTTTCTCTTTTAAAAAGGCTTCTCGTTGGGCAGCGAGTCTACAATTAAATTTTTTATTTGAAACAAAATTTGAAATATTTTTTTCTTTAAAAAAATGAAAATACTCTTCAGCTAAATGATGTTGTTCCATTTTTTCTAAATACTCCCTTTCTTGTCTTGATTGTAAGCGTTCTCTATTTTTGCGCTCAACTTGCATAGCTAAATAATCCGAAAGTTCATGTTGTTTATGAGCTTTCGGTGGAGTACGAGCTCTTTTTCGGAAGACATAAGATCTCTTTTAAGAAAGTATTTTAAGACAAGAAAAAAATTTTTTTTTTAATTTTTTATCCTACTCCTAGGTCACTTGTCTTTGGTCTCTCTTTTTTCTTAGCTTTTAGTGCCTCGGTAACTCCCATATTAAAAGCATCCATTCTAGCTCTATCAACTCGTTGAGAATTTCTTTTCTCCTCGTCTTTCAATTGTTGTTCTAAATCTTTCATTTGTTGATATTGCATTAAAAGCTGTGTTTCTTCTTGATCTTTAATTCTACGCTCCTCATGAAGATAAACCGGGTTATTACGTCTTTGACGTTGATGACACAAATAGCATAATTCTTGGCCAGCATTTTGATGTCCACAAATAGCTTGTGGTGGCCGAGGTAAAAGAGTACCTAGGAGAGTACGTGACGATGGTCGCACTAATTGTAATTCGGCTTTTTTGGCCGTATTAAAACTAATAGCACTAGCTGCTGTATTGTCATTTAGTATTGATTTAACAGTCTCGGATTCTTTTTGCGTAAAATTCGGCTCACTAACGGCAACGAAGGATTGCGAGCGAAAATTATTGACATCAGGAATTTGAAATTTAGAATTTGTTATAACTAAAGCTGAGGTTTGTCTCTCTACTTTAGGTAAAATACTACTTTCACTCTTGAACGGAGCTGATTGTTCTTCAGTCGAATAAATACTTGCAACAGGTGCCAAAGAAATTCTTTTGCTGTCCTCTTTAAAATTATTTAGAAAAAAAAGAAGATATTAAAAAAATTAGATATTTGGCATTTTGTTATTGTTAAAAATAGATCCAGATACCTCTAAGGCTTTTTCTTATTAGTTTAAGAAATATTTGATTGCTAGTATTTAAATTTCCATGAGTTTTAGATTTTAAAAAAAGCATTTCTTTTTTTTTCCAAAAAAAAAACAATTTTTTTTTAATTATTTCAAATAAATATTGAGGTCTTTTTGGCAAAATTAAAAAAGAAAAAAGAGTTATTAAAAAAAAATAACTTCAATTAGTTTAGAATAAAAGCATTTTATAACATTATATGATTAAATATTAATGTTTATGAAATATATATTTAAATATGCTGAAATGCTTAATGGAACTGCTTAAAATAAAAAGGTAGAATTTCTTTGTTGTTGTTTTATTCAACAAAACAAATAGCTTTATGATACGAATGCTACCATGCAAATTAAAGAGAAATAAAAAATAAATTAATCTGACTTGAAATTTTTTTTTTGCTTTTTATTTTTTTTTCAAATAGTTTCCCGTAAACGAAAACAATAGAGAACCAAATTTTATTTTTTTTTGTAATCGGATTTTAGAAGTTTTTTTTGCGAGAGAAGAATTTACTTTTGAGCTTTTTTTTTTTGTTTAGAGCACACAAGCTGAATGGAATTAGGAAAGAAATAAAAATAAAGAAAACTTAGAAAAAAAGGAAATTTTTTGAAAAAAATTGATGGATTAAAATATGATGCAAGAATTTTATTTAAAAAAAAGAAAAATATTCTCATTTTTTGATAACTTACCTTCTTGATTTTCTTCTC
The DNA here is from genome assembly GCA_002922825.1 of Brachionus calyciflorus. Classification (NCBI taxonomy): domain Eukaryota; kingdom Metazoa; phylum Rotifera; class Eurotatoria; order Ploima; family Brachionidae; genus Brachionus; species Brachionus calyciflorus. The sequence continues at coordinate 318,774 of NTPY01000935.1, read as the reverse complement.
GAATTGTATCCATGGCTCCCAAATCTACACTGTTATTAACATTGTTTACATTATCCAATGATACAGAACCGGCTCGACTGTTTATGCTATTTAAATTTTATTTAGAAATTTACTTTGATTAATTAATTTTGTTTATTTATTTACCGTGGTAGAATACAAGTATTTTTGGACGATGGTCTAGGTGCTTCAGCTCTTGAGATTACTGAATCGCAAGTATTTGGCCTCTTTTAAAGAAAATAATTAGTTAGTTTGGATGCTACCTAAAAATAACACCTCAGAAAAAAATTAATTAAATATTTTAATATATTTGTAATCAGTTCATTTTACTAAAAGATATAAAATTCGAATTAAAAAAATGCACTTTTCACTAAACTCAATAATACTTTCGAATGTTTATTAATTGAAAATTTTAATTAAAAACTCAAATTTTTGAAGATTGTTGATAGTTAAATTGATATTTAAAAGTAATTAAGAAAAGCTAAAAAGTACTAAGTATGCATGTTCTGAGCTTTTAAAGTATAAATATTTAATTTTTCCTCAAATAATAAGTAGTTCACGATTTTTTCATTTTTTTGTTGGTATTTTAAAAATAAAATGATTTTGGAAAATTTTTTTAAGAATTAAAATCTAATTTTGAAGATAATCTGATATGATGACATGGGACATTTTAATGGTCATTGGTCAATTTTTAATAGAATCGAATTTTTAAATACCAAGCCTAAAAAAAATTAAATACTTTCATGGTAAAATAAATTTTTTTTTCTTAAATTTTGCAACAAATTAAGATTAGAATGATCCTTAACTAATATTCGAAAAGTAAACTTATCTTATTTATGACCCTCAATCAATGAACTAAAGATTTTGAAATAAGCAAAGAATTTTGTTAAAAATAGGAGAATCACACAATTATACGTAAATAGTGGTAAAATTTTCAAATCAAATCTTATCGGACCATTCAAAAAACAGCACCCACATTTTTTTTTAAAAACAACAACTGGGTGTTTTTCATGGATCTTAATTATTTTACCAAAAACTAGTGATGCGGCGATTTCGATTAATCGCGATTAATCGAACGCTGACTTAAAAATCGAAATCGATCGACTTCACTGTCCGAAATCGCGATCAATTAAGAGATTCAAATTTTTTTCTAAAAACAAAAAATAAGTTTTTTTTAAGAAATTGGCGCTCAAAAAATAATAAAAATTATTATCATAACTACTAGCAAGCTTTAAAAAAGAAGGCATTCGCGAATCAAAAACATTCAAAAAAGAAAAATATTTTCTTTGGCTCCGTTTTTTTGAAAACTTGCCTACTTTACTCTTAGATATACTTTGAAGATTATTAGAATTTCCTTACAAAAATGTCAGTCGTATTTTAAAAAACAATTTACTTAAATAAATCAAAGGTTTGGAGAGCTTTCAAGCTCAAATTTAACGATTGAAAAATTGTTATGGTTTAAATATACAAGAATTTTCTGATTTTTTGATAAAAAAAATTTAAGATTTTTTTATATTCTCGATTTTAATCGACGATTAATCGGAATTACCATACAAAAAATCGAAATCGGTCAATTTCAAAAATCTTGAAATCGCCGCATCACTACCAAAAATTAACTTTCATATAAGGTAGAGGACGTCTAGAGGTATAAAACGATATATTTTTTGGTATCTTGGAAGGCTTTTTCATGTAATTTTTTCATATTTTATAAAACCCAAAAATTAAGATCCATTTAAAACACCAGGTTGTTGTAAAATGGATAGTGGTTGTTTTATTCCAATGGTCAATCTTATCGGCTATGTGAATTTCTGTTCAAAAAATTAATTTTACAAATATATAAACCGCTATAACTTTTTTGTGAATGGAATAATTTTTTTTCCGTAAATTTTACCAGAATGTACACAATTTGTACATTTTTCATTCATCTTCTACAAATTCTCTACCAAAATTGCACAATATATTTTCTAATCTTTTTTAATGACGTGTATTTTGCAGACAAACAAAAAAAATGTAATTCTGAAAAAGTAAAAGAAATTTGAAACCGTATTTATGTCAATTTCTTCTTTTTTTTTGACCGAAAAATCCCTTTTTAAAGCTTTTGAAAGTACTTTGGAAAATTGTTGTGGTTGGCAAAAAATTGTGCAGTTTTAATTGAATTTTTAATTTAGGCTTTTTTAATGTTTTACAGATCTATAGCGAATTTAGAAAACATTAAAAAACCTTAAATTAAAAATTCAATTAAAACTGCACAATTTTTTGCAGACTTTGCCAACTATTCAATCCAACAATTTTTTTTTCTCAAAGAGCTTAGAAAAGGAATTTTGCAGTCAACAAAAAAATAAAAAAGAAATTGACAAAAACCTTTAACATGTCTTTTAAGCAAGTTTTTCAATCGCTTAAAACCAGACTCTGTGTAAAGAAAATAACAATTAAAAAATTCTTTTTGCTTTTATGGAATCTTTTTTAGCCTAAAACTATATTTCTTTTTTTTTTAATAATTTTACATTTTGCATTTCAGTGATGGCTTTTCCTGTTTGATCAACAGAATTAACAAACTCTTTGAAAAATTTCATTTTAACTTTTGAGTTTCGGATGATTAATTTTCCAATTCCATTAAATGAAAATTCGACATTTTTCTTGGACTGTAAACTTCTATTGAAAACTTGTAAAACATGTTTTACACACAATTCAATATCATCACGAGAAAAAGCCGTTTCATTCGCAATAGCTGCATAATTGAGTGGATGAACTGGTATATTACCAGCTACCGGGTGTTTCGGATTAATGAGACCATGAGTTTGAGCAAATTTTTCAGCTATTACAAATACTGGTCTTTGCACTAAAATGTATTTACTATTTCCAACATCGGATTTTTTTTGTACAAATGTAAATGTTCCAAAGCCAGGTATAGTAACACCTTTAGTTTGGGTCATATATTTTTCGATATAACCTGAAACCTCATTCCAAACTTGAACTACATCTTTAAAAAAAAGAAAAAATTAAAATATTTGACTAATAGTCAAACCACTCAGTATATGTACCTGTATTTTTAAGATGAGAACTGGTTACATTAGCAATATTGATATCAGTAGTTTTTCTAATTATATTATTTATGTTATCCATTGTGACTGAAATTGAGTTTTAATTTTTTTTCATGGTCTTAAATCTAAAAAAACATAAATTATTAAGCTAAAGAAAAAATTATTCGATTAGAAATAGAAAGTTCTTAAAAAACTAAAGCACTTTTCAAATTAAAAAGAGATGTTTAAAAAGACATGCAATTTTAATTCTTTTTTTAACACAGAAATAGATTTTAGAAATAAGTTTTAAAACAATGTTCGTCTGGTTATGTTTAAAGGGCCTGGTTTTAAATCCAATTAATTGGAGCATTAATAATCAGGAAGCTTTTATTTTAAAATTAAATAATTATTCGTTAAAGAATAAACGAGACATTTGAATATTGTTTTTGTAAGCTTTTCTAATAAACGAAAAAAAAGCACAGCGTGATGTATTTTATAGAGTAGAAAAAAGTTAATATTAAGAGAGACAGTTAGAGTTTAACAATCAAATTAAATGTGGGTCGTGTCGACTTGGTGAATAATTGTTCACCAATTTAGTAAACAATGTTTTTTTTAATGTGAAAAAAAATTTATAGAATTAAAAAATTCGAAGCTAATTTCAGTAATTTAAATGTAAATTATTAAATAAAAATTAGTCTAATTTTTATGTTTTTTGGACCCAAGATGCCTTTTTAATGTTTCATTAATTAATTGCAAATTTAAATTGGACTGGGTTATCCTGTTTTTTAAACGCCTTTATTAAAAATGACTATAGAGTTGGCTTAGAAGAAATAATGTTAGAATTTTAGAGCATAAGTACTATCCTGGTCATTCACATGTTAAAAAATTCGGAATAATAATATGAGAGGCAAGATTGGCATGTTAACTAGATACCACTTACCAAGCTCTCAAATAATAAATTAAGTTTAGCCAAAAAAAATCTAAATTTTTTGATCTTTTTCCAAAAGTTTTCAATATTGAAGCTGTGAATTTCATTTAAATTTGTTCTGTTAAAACTCTTTTGTTTTTAAAGTTTTCCTGTAGCTTTATATTGCTAATTTAAAATGTTAAGTTTATTATGAAAAAAAAAGCCCCAGGTGATTGATTTGAATACCACTTTAAAAAAATCTAGTTAGTATAAATATTACGTTTTAATTAGATTAATTGTTGAATCAAACTAAGTCAACATCAAAGCATTTTTGGAAAAAAAGGCATGTTAAAGTTTTTTGTTTTTTTTTGACTGCCAAAATCACTCTGCTCTTAAAATTACTTTTGTCGTTAAAAAAATTAATGCAGAGTCCAGCAACTAACTAAAATTTGCAGATAATTTACAGATTTTAGAAATTTTGCAATTAAAATTTTTTTCTGCAAATTTGTACAACATTAAAAAAAGCCTAAATAAACTACGCAATTAAAATTGCACAATTTTTTGCGGACTTGGCCAACAGGTGCAGCAACATTATGCATCAATTTTAAGAGCTTTGCAGTGTGATTTTGGCGGTACAAGAAAAAAGCTAAAAACTTGATTATTCCGAACAAAAAAAAATTTTCAGCTTTGTTGGATAAAGCAAATTAAACTTTTGAAAATATTTTTTTCCGTAAAAAAATAGCACTTTAAATGGTAAATTTAAATGAGTTAATAGAAATAAACTTTATAGTTCGGCAATAAATTTTTGGATGAACGATTTTTACATCTTTAGATAAAAAGGTCTATGTTCAAAAAACTACTCTAAAAGTTATAGAAAACTTATCAAATCAAATTAACCTCACATAAAATTAGATATGGAAAGATTTCCATTTGAATTTGTTTTGAAAAATGAGGATATCGAACTAACAAAGTGAATATTAACAGTTGGTAGTCAGATGAATTCATAGCCGACCAAAAAACTTTTTTCACTAAATGTGTTATGTCATTATTATAATCTTTATTCAAAGCTTTAGTAAATTTAAAAGGCTTTAAAAAAAATTAATAAGAAATCATAGGAAATAAAATAATTAAAAAGCATTTTTTTCTTATGTCGTTTTTCAAATAACCTTTGATATAATTTTATAAAATCCCAAAAATTATAGATAAAAAATTTAATCTTTATGGAGCCCTGCGTAATAATTCCTTATCGTTATTCCTTTGCTAACAAAAGCAAGACTTAAATTAATTCAAAAAGAAAATATTGTTTTTTTGTGAAAAAAAATGTCAAATTTATCCTAATTTAATTTTTCATAATCTTCAATTTTAAAATATTTATAAAATGGCTAGGGCACCGCTAAAAGTTGCCGTTACTTTTCTATCATTGAATAACTGAAGATTACATTCTTTTACTATTAATTTAGAATTATATGTGTAGTTAAAACAAAATTAACAAGATTAAACTAAAAAGTTTTCAATACTGTCGTAGATCGAATAACTTTTTTATAATCAAAAATTAAAATTTTTGTTTATCAATAAATATTAGTGAAGCTATGTTTAAGTTTACTTTACGAATCCTTTCTTAAACTTTGAATTTAAAATTACCCTTTTTTTCGTTTCCTAGGTTTTTAATCATTTTTGATTTTTAATACCTTCCAAATTATCACAATTTCAGTTTTTTTTTTCTTATTGAAAACCATACTTTAATCTGAGGATTGGAGACTAATACAGAAAAAAGAATAGATTAAAAAAAAAAACCATACAAATTTAAAATGGCTTATTTTTTGCGATATCTTACTTTAATTTGATAATTAATATTTTTAGATCATAAGACGTAAACATAAAAAAAGAGAAAGTAAGAATAAAGGTAATTTTTCTTTCTTGGCTAAATATTTTTTTTAAATTTTCACAAACCGTTTTAACCAGTCGCTAAGTAATAATACCTAGAAAAGACAAAACTCGCATAGTCATATTTAATTTGTTAATTGAGAGCTTCGCCCTAAATTAAATATAATATAATAGAAGGTTACTCACAGACTTATTCTAAATACTATCTTAGAAAAACAATCTGAGAATTTTTTTTTGAATCATTTAACTGACAAAATACTTAAAACAAAAAATTTTTCCCTCTCATCTAGTTTAAAAAATATTAATTCCTTGTATTGCAATTTAAATACCCTTAAGTCGTTTTTTTAGCTTAATCCCTTTGAGACAGAATTTTAAATTGTTCAATAAATTATTTAAAATTTTAAAAATGAATAAATTTACCTCTAAATAAAAATTTTATTAAAATTTAGAAATTCAGAAGAAACCGTTGAATTCTTAAGTTTTTTACTTAAAAAGAATAAATTGAGAAAAAAAAATGCTTAGAGACTTTGGTAACAAATTAAACAAATAATTAAGAATTGATCAACCATATAACTTTTTTTTAATGTTGGTTTGGTAATAATTTAGAACATATCCTAATTTCCGTGCAAACAGTAACTTATTTGACGTAAACGATTGCTGTGAATTCTAAAAGATAATGTTTGGAGTCTTAGATTGAAGAAAAAACTGAAATAACAACACGAGAGTAGAATTAAACAACCAAAAAAACAATTTAAGAACGGGGATTTTTTAATTAACTTTAAGCACAATAAATAAAAAAATATTTAAAAAAAAATATTTATTATTTGAAAAAAAAGCTTTTCGAAACAATTAAAATTATTTTATTTATGTTGAAATTTTAAACAAGATCCTTGTATAATACCAATATAATTAGCTTAATATTAAATGTGTTAACATACTATTTAAAATTTTCTTCCCTTCAAATTCTCAATTTTTTCTCTCATATATGATTGATGCTTTACCTTTTTTTAATATTTTTAAAAACTTTTTCTATTTGAAACCAATAGTTACAGAATATTTAGCAACTAGTCTATCCTCCTTGTTAGTAATCAAATATAACTTTTAAATACTTTTCAACACATATTCCCTCTCCTCAAATTCATGAGCCTTCCTTAAGAGTTTGATTATCTAACCGAAAAGTTTAATTTAAAAATGAATTAGATCTGACGTTATTTAAATAAAAATATTAGCTATATTTACTTGAATTATTTAGAAATCTTTTTTTCTCCTCTTAATTAAGAATTTTTGATATTAAATGCAAAATCGCAATCGACTTGCATAAAAACAAAAGCTAAGCTGATGGGTTACATACAGCGCAATGTTACTCTAGATGGGCGCAACCATTCGCCACCAACTTGGACTGATTAGAGATAATCAGGCTTGCGATTCGTGGGTTTAAGAGCATGCACTTCGCAGCAAGAAAATACAGTAAAAAGAAATAGAGACACCAAGATCGGTAATTAAGGATTGCTGATATTTTGATTGTTAAAAATACTGCATTTCTCGCGAATTAATGGCATATACGCATCCGTACCGGTAGCGTAAAAAAATTGTTTTTGGTACTGTTACGTTACATTACGTTACGTTACGGTACCGTCCGAGCTACTGTCCGAGTGCTGTATGGGTACGGGATCATAAAAATCGTGTTCACGAAATTGATGACCTCTAAAAATAAAAAATTTTTCCCATTTTATTTTAATTGTTCACCAAATTTTTTCTTTAATAAAAAACATGAACGTGAAAGTTTTGAACAACAAATTTTTTAAAAATCTTTATTCCTTAGATAAAGAAAAACGCAAACATACACAAGTTTTTTAAAAATAAATCCAAATAAAAAATAAAAACTTTATTTTGATTTTAAGTGAATCATAAACATTAGTTTTTTATGTTCAGAACCAATTTGAATCAAGTGAAACTGAATTAATTGAGATTGAAAATGTAGATAAACTTTACGAGTTTAGAAAAATGAATCGAAACCAGTCAAAAATCGAAATATTATCTCAACTTAGCCAACTTGAAATCATCAATTTACAAGTAGAGTATGTTCAATTTGCGACGATTAATTGAAAATTCTCAGAAAATTAAACTTTCTCCAATCAAAAAATAGACTTTAAAATATAAATTTGATTTATAAAAAATTTTGTATTCAAAAAAAAAAATTAAAATTGTTCAAAAGTTTTATCTTTTTTTTTAATTTTCACAAATTTCGTGAACGATATTGTACATAAAATTGACATGTCATGAATTTTATTTATGAAATAGAATCAAAAAGAATTTGTTAAAAATATGATCAAAAAATTTTTTGTCATTTAAAATCCTGATAGTAAAAAAATTTTTAAATGCTTATTCTTCCCATTCTTTCACTGGTCACGAAAGAGATCTTATTTTAAAGCTCATTAGATTTCCTTCATTTTGAACCGATTATTTACCGGCGATTAAGTGTAAAAGTATAAAATAAACCTAGTTATCCAAAAAATGATATATTGAAGAAGATTTTGGATAATTGTTGATTGTAGGACTGCAAAAAAGGTTTGAATTATTGATAAAATAAATTTAATTTTTTTTTCACTCAATATTTATTTAATTTTTCGTCATTTTTTAAATGAAAAAATTCTCAAAAAAACGAAAAATTTTTTTAATATTTATTGAGCTTGAACTTATTTAGCAGCTGGTTCTGATTGTGAAACTCTAGTTGATGATCTTCGTTTAGATTCGCTACGTTTACGTTCTCGTTTTTCTTTCATGTATTGAGCCAACAATTTAGCATATTCAGCACTTTGGACTTTTTGTTTCTCGGCACGTTTGCGTTTATCAGCAAGGAAGCTTCTCTTGCGTTGTAAACGTTGTGGTGTGATGAGACGTTGGATCTTTGGTGCGTGGAATTTCTCTTTTTTGCCTTCTTTTAGTTTCAATGGTTTACGTACAACATATTTACGAACGTCATCTTCTTTAGTCAAGTTGAACAATTTTCTAATTTTGTTGGCTCTTTTTGGACCACGAACTCTTGGTACGATTCTGTTGGTCAAACCGTCAATTTCTTGTTCACCCTTTTTAACAACAACCAATGACAAAACGCTCAAGTTACCATCGACAATACAACCTTTAACTGATTTACGTCTACGTTCACCGCTACGTCTTTCTCTGTAACATGATGTACCTCTAGCCATCAAGAGTCTAACTCTGTTGTTGGTCAAGATACCTTGTTTCATTGGGAAACCTTGTTTATCGTTACCACCACTGATTCTAACGACATAACCCTTAAAAATAGAATTATTTTTTAATCTTAAAATTTTTTTTGATTTTTAAATAAAAAAAAATTGTTTCCAGTTATTGATCAGTTTTTTTGATTGAACATAGGTAACTCAAAAAAACCCTATCGATCAATAATTGAAATATTGTACTCTTACATACAATGACTCATACATTTTTGATTTGGATTTAAGCTAACTTTTATACGAAAAGCTATTCGTTTAAATACAAAAATGTACTTAAAGTGTATGTGAAAATTCTAAGAATAAAATTTTTTTAATTAACTTACTTTCCATTCATCTCCTAAGCAGCTGGCATCAACTTCTTGTGAGATACGTTTGTCCATAAATGGTCTCAATTTTCTGTCATCTTCGACTTCGAGTAATTTTTGAGCGCCAGTGGCTGGATTTGAAATATTCAACTAAAAAAAAAAAATAAAAAAATTATATTTTTTTATTTTTAAATTTTCTTGGTTAAATTCAATTTATTTTATAATAAATTTATTTTGTAAGGAATCAATATCCGATTTAATCGTTTAAGGTAGTTGGTACACTAAAAAATTAAGTTTTTCGACGACTATTTTTTGAAGGGTCTCATCGATTAAATCGATTAAAATAAATTGAATTCAAGGTTATTCAAGGAAGTTGATTGAGAAAAAAAAAAGAGTGAGCATCATACCTTCATTTTCAATCACTATTTTGTTTCTACTAACTTTAGTTTCTAAAACATTCAAAACACTAGAAAAGTGTATTAAGGGTAATTTTTTCCTATGTGTATATGCATTGGATGCTTAAGTTGTGCATTTTAATTTTTAATTTTACCTTAAACTTTTTCAACGCTGCAGCTTGCTCGCGAATCACATGGCAAAATTCAAAAAATAAAAATGCAATTTTCCTCAAATATACTCAAGACTTGAAATTATTTTAAAAAAAATCTAAATGGGGAATTTTAATAAAAAATTCTCTTGCTAAGGCACATTTAACTTTCCAATGGGTCATGAAATTAAGTAAAATTTTTCATCAAAAAACTGATTTTACTTCATTATTTAAATTTGAAATTTTAAAATTTTTTGAATGGAATAAATTTTTGACACCTTAAGAAACTACCAAACATAAGTAATAATAAATTAACATTATAATTTTAATCAGAAAGGTATTAATAAAACACTGGCATCCATTTTTTTGAAAAACCAGGAACTGCCATAGCGAGGCTAAAAAAACTCTGCCTAATTCGGAAAAAAGACATGCAACTAAATGCTAATTACATTTGATTCAAAGATAATATTTTAACTCCGAGTTAAATACGCAACCTAAATTATTCTTTAAAAATCGAATTTTTTTTAAAATTTAAAATGAGATAAAATTAGCTTTTAGCTGTTGATTTTGATAGCTCTTAATTCAAATTTGTAAACATCGTAAATTATCGTTAATTTATCGTCTTGAAGCTTACTTCATGGTTTTGCGTGAAAGCTGAGACAATTTTTTACAAAAAAATGTGTGATAGCAAGGAGTCCGTTTTTTTAGACGGAAAGTATTAGTCTGTAATGCTTTATTGTTTCGAATTTTGGGATGATTTATTTGGGATAATTGGCTTTAGGTCTTCAGAAAATCTAACACCTTTAAATTTTGATTTAACGCTTTTGAATTCATTGATATCAATTACATCACCCTTAAATCTCCATGTAAATATTTTAATAAAAAGTTGACTCACTTTAATATAATAATACTACTTTTTGCCTTTAGGCCTTTTTTTACTCAGTTCTGGCGTTGAAATGTTGAATTTGATGCAAGATAAGACTAGCCGTCCTGCAGCTTAGATAATAATTTTTCGTTAAAGCTCGTATTTGATGGAAAATAGTGTCTCATTATGAACAACATAATTTTCCGATTGATAAAATCAAAATCTTTTTAGAAATCAATGAAGGTGACGAATAAAGGAATATCTTGAACATCTTGAACAGATGTTCAAGGCTGAAAAATGTTCACCCATTTTTGCAAATGATAAGATGCACCAAATCATAAACGTTAGTTAAAATATGACTTTTTTTGAGTCTAAATAACTCATGTCTATTCTCATTGAATTATACAGCTAACCATGCTTTATAAAATTCGGTTTTTATTTTGAACAATTTGATTCATAAAAAGCAAAATAGAGATTACTCAAGTCTCAGAAAAACTAAATTTTTAATGAAAAATGGCCAAAAATAAAGTTTTTTTTACAAAATGACCTCAATAAAAATCGTTTTTCTAAAAAATCCATCTTATTATCGCTAGATTTTATCATTACTTAAATTTTCTCAATAATTATTTCAATTTTTTTTCTTATTATAAAAATCAAAATACTAATTTTTATTGTGGTCACGTAAACTTTCTGGGTTTCCTCTTTCGCATAATTTGTTAGGACTTTTTATCCGATTTTTGTGATCGAAGGGATAACAAAATTGGTGGCCAACTGATGTTAATAAAGTAAATAAATTTGATTAAGCATTTTAATTTTATGTAAAATTGAATTTCCTCTTTGATCAAGTTGATATTTATTGTTTTTTTTCTGTCTTAAGAATTGAAGACTGTCTTTCTTAGGAATGAAAGTGTTATATCAAACCCAAAGATAACATAAGAAAATAGTGATTTTAGTTTACAATAAATTTTAAAAATAAAGTAACAAAAGCTTAAGAATTAAAAATTAATTGATTTTGAAATACACTGTATCTCCGATTTTATGAACTACGATTTTATGTATCTTGGAATTTATGAAAGCAATAAACAAAAAAACTAAAACCATAGATTTGTACAGAATTTTTTCTAGTTTTTAAAAAAAAAAAAAAAAA